>JAOTIZ010000002.1:31521651-31544684 GCA_027123425.1 Erythroxylum panamense | reverse complement strand
GATTTAATGTTAATGTTGAGCACATAGGAGTAGTTTCCTTGAAGTTGAGTAGTGGACATAATTTGCTTTTGAAAGATGCTGTTTATGTGCCTTCTATGAAAAGGAATTTGAATTTAGTTTCTGTTTTACACAATTGTGGATATATTTTCCATATAATCAATAATGGAATTCTTTTGTACTATAATTCTGCTGTTGTTGGTTATGTAATTATGCATGATGGATTGTTTATGCTGATTGCTAATTCTTCTTGTTTTAACCGACAACATGATGATGTTAATGCCATTGTTGGAAAGAAACGTGAGAGAGTTGCTGAAAAATCTTTTATGTTGGGGCATTAACGGTTAGGACATATCTCTAAGGAGATAATGGATAGGTTGATTAAGGAAACCATTTTGCATGATCTAGACTTCTCTGATTTTGACACTTGTGTTGATATCATAAAAGGGAAGTTTATAGCTAAAGTAAGAAAGGAGAAAATGACTAGGAAGAAGGAACCATTACAGATAATTCACACAGACATTTGTAGACCCATTACTCCTATTGCCATGGGAGGCTATATGTATTTCATCACCTTTATTGATGAATTTTCTTGATATAGTTGGATTGAATTGTTGCATGAGAAATCTGAATCATTGGATGCTTTTAAGTCACTTAAAAATGTTATTGAATTGCAACTTGGGAAGCAGATCAAATGTGTAAGATCTGATAAAGGTGGTGAGTATTATGGTCGGTATGATGAAACTAGAAGAAACCCTGACCCTTTTGCTAGATACTTGTAGGATTGTGGAATTGAGGCACAATATACTATGCTTGGCACTCTTTAGCAAAATGGGATTGTAGAGAGACGAAATCTTACTCTCATGGAGATGGTTAGGTGCATGCTTAGTTACTCCACTTTACCAGAGTTCTTGTGGGGAGACGCCTTGAGGACTGCTGTTTATGTTCTCAATCATGTGCCTGGTAAGTCTGTACCAAAGACTCCTTTTGAGCTTATATCACGAAAGAAGCCCAGTTTGAAGCATTTTTGTATTTGGAGCTATAAGGCTGAGGTGAGTACTTATAATCCTCAGCTGAAGAAGCTTGATCCTAGAACTATTTCATGTTACTTTATTGACTATTGTCCCAATCACACTACTAGAGTCATTGAATCAGATCGAGCTGTATATTTTGAAGGGGTTATAGACTATAATGAAAGACATGAATGTCGTGTTGTTAATTTTAGAGAAGATCATGTTGTTGTTCCTACATCTATTGTTTTTTATCCTGATGTAATTCAGTCTCCTCTGATTCATGATGATGTTGTTGATCCAAGAAATGATGTTAAAATTCCTCAACAGGTTAGCATTGATACTCAAGTCCCAGATGTGGTTGTAGTTCCATCTAAGAGATCTGAAAGGATTCTTAAATCCACTGAGTCTTCTAAATTTTGAGTTCTGAGTTTTAAACAACAGACATCATAAAATTCTAACAACCTTACCACACGATTTAACACCAAATCAAAACAAATCAACAATAACAAAATCGATTTCACAGAAAACAATTAACAAAATCGAAAATCCCCGAATTCCATAAAATTAATATATCAAAAATTACCCAAAATTAGTAGTTACAATTAGGGTTAACCTGATTCTGATACCAATTGAAGAATAATTAACACGAAATCATATATTAATTTCATAATTAATCAATACAATTGATTAACCCTAGGATTGTAACATGCTAGATTCAATAATTGTATGGACAAATACCTAAAAATTGAGGAATAATTGAATCCATTGTTGTTTTCTGTGAAGCGGAGCATTAGAGATGCAGAGGATTAACTACTGCTATTTTGAACCCTGATTAGCCAAATACACATACAGTTCTCAATGGGACGATTGCATTTAAGGTCGGCCAGTAGTAGGGCCTCCTGTGTACTGCAAAACATGGGTCAAGCCTATCCATCATAGTAAGCCCATGAACACAGGCCCAATGACACGTTTGAGAGAATTACGAAGCCCAATTATTTTGACATCAAATTAAATCAAATTAATCGGAGTTTGTACAAAATTACGTTTATTATGCTAATCCACAAAATTAATGATAAAATTCTATCAAGGTAAACTCATCCCAATCCTAAGTCCAATTGTTTATGAATATTTTATCCCCACTTAAATTACTCAAATAAAAAATTTAATCAGAAGAGATCACATGGAAGAAAGGCAAAAACATCTATGTCCCCGTATGGAATTGCCGCTCATGTGCAGCCGAGACAAAAACACATGAAGAGGAACCAGGTACAGACAAAACAAACTTGATGAAATTGAACAGTAACTGATATTAGCAGGAACACTTATTATTATATTTTTCCTTTTTCGAGGAAGCAGAAACATGCATCCGAGGTTAGAATAAGTTCAAACTCTTCTTCCTACAAGAGGGCCAAAATTGATGGTAAGAGGGGTAGAATGAGCAAGACCACAAGGGCACAACCTGCAATAATGGCAATGCACGTCCACTTCCTAGAGCTCTTCTGATGTTCCCTTGCTTCCTGCAGATTCTCAGTCCCTCTCCGCACGAAAGAGCTGGCGTGAGCGACGTGACTCTCAATGTCATTCAGTTGATGTCCCTGAGCTTCCACAAGAGCAGCCATGTCCAAGAACACTTGGTGGAGCTCAAGTAAGTTCTTCTCTATCTCCTTCACAGCATCATGCCTCTCTTGAATTTCTGATATGGTGTCAAGAATCTGACCTCTTCCCTGTTGCTGAATTGCCTTTTGCAGGAAACTTTCACTTTCACCACTTGATATCAATGTCTCAATTGTGTCCTCACTTGCCTTCTCACCTGTGATTGTAAAATACCTGCGCTCCACAGTTTCCTTGTACTCTTCATTCATTTTAGCTCTGAAGTTCTGGAAGTCATCCATTTGATCCTTAAGTTTCTTTCCCAATCCACAAACCACAGAGGTCCTGGTTCGGTCTGCAGATGAACCTGGACCGCAACCGGGTACATTCCTACAAGCTGCATTTGATTTTTCTAATGCTTCAATCTTTCCCTTTATGAGTTTAACTCGTTTCAGGACTTGTTGAACATCTGAGTCCATTCGAGCTCGGAGATCCTTCATAGTCTTGGCATTGTGCACTATCTTGCTCTCTTCATTTGCTTCTTGCAAGCTTTTGTATAACCTCTCAACGGTTCTCATATCTTCCTTTACGTTTTCAACATCTTCAAAGAACTTATCGAGATTCATAGTATTTGTCCCGGCCTCCATATCATTGAAGTGCAGCTGTTGTCGGGGGTCATTGTACCTCCTGAACGAGCTCGAGAACAAATCATTCATCTTGGCTAGAGGTATTGATCTATCAGTAATTAATAAATTGACGAACCTGTTTGTGAACGAATATAGACAAAATCTAACAGACCATATGCATGCATAAGTACAGCATGTTTTCTTCTATAATTACTGTGTTCAAAAATTTTTGATGGGTTTGGTTGATCATCTTCCTCTTCATCATTTGCTTGCCAATGAGGAGGAAGAGAGAGTGGGTGAGAAAAGCAAAATCTGTAACCAACAAAAATGGACGTACAAGTTTTCTTATTCTTGGACTTGACATGAGAGGTTTGAGAAAGCACAGAAATTAGGGCCAGCCAAACTCATCTAAATTGCCGTTCACAGGCATTCGTTTCAGGAGTTACAATTAATAAACGGTTTTCCATTTTTCATTGCATACCAATAAAAAATTTGTTTAGTTGACTTTGTCTTCCTTTCGTTTCCTTCCCACAACCACATTGTTTAAGCTATCCTTGGAGACATATGGCTCTCTATCATTTTTCAAGTCCAGTCCTTGCCCTTAAAGTTTCTAAATTTGATGTATTTGATATATGATCATGATTTTTCAAATTATTAACATTTTCATGAATATGAATTTTATTACTTAAATTTCATTAGGTTGTTCAAAATTATCATTACTAATTTCTCAGAATTTTTACTAGAGGAGTCTACTCTTTCAATTGACTTGAAAAAAATAATAAAAACACATGTATGGAATTAGAAGAAGCAAAAAAGCGTAAGAGAAAAAAAAGCTTGATTATTTATTATAAAGATATGTCAGTGATGTTATATATTTGTGATAATTGAAAAAATAAAGAGTTAAATTTAAAATCCTATATTAAAATAAAAAAACAAAGAGCAAACATTTATAATAAAAGTTATCATAATCATAATTTATTTTCAATTTTTAAATAATTCTAAAATAGTTAAAACTAATAATGATCCACTTTTCACAAAAGACAAGAGAGATTAGTAGCAATATCAATATTATAAAAATATCGAAACCAAATTTCATCAATAATCTACAAAATTAAATTTATACATACAAAATCAGCTGCATCTAAAAAATAAAATGCTAATTATGACTTAATAAATGAAAGCGGGATGAATTAAATTGAAGACGAAAATAAGAGATAAAACTGACAGCATGTTGTAATGCTAATCAAAATAAACTAGACTACTACTGTAATAGTAGTGAGTCTAGGTCGATCTCACAGAGAATGTGTATAAAGTTATTGAAATGAAATTAATTAGTGTTTAAGTTATGGGAGGAGGGGGTTTGGATTTGAAATAAGAAAATAAAATGAAACTAAATTAAGAAAAACAAATTAAAGAAAACCTGCAAAGTGATGAAAGTGGTGAATTCGTTAGAAATTTGATTCGTTGATTTTATCTCGGCTTACACCCTAATTAAACATATTTCGTTGATTTGATGTAAACCCTGTTGCAACTGCTATTGCATACTCTGATTAAATTGCAGCATACTCTTATTAAGCTTCTGCATACTCTGTTGAAACTGTTGGATACTCTAATTAAGTTGCAACGTACTTTGTTGAAACTGCTCGAGATCGTTAGTAGTAGAGGTCTTGATAAAGTTGTCCAGAGTTATACCTGAGTTGTAATAAGAAGCTTCTGATATATACAGGAATTGATGTGTGTCCTGTATATTATTAAGGAAGTAATTTTGTTGGTTATCATATCCATAACTAAAGTTAGGTTGATCAGTCCAACGTTGATTATAGGATTGAGAATACAGGTTATAAAAGAAATTACTTCCGTCCATATAAATTTATTTATTTATTTATACCACAAATACAAAACAAAAAGTGAAACGATCATGAAATAACTGAAAAGAAACCAATTACGAAAAAATATATACAAAATATCAATTAAATCAAAATCAAAAACTAAAACTAAAACACCACACTTATTAGTAACGACTCCAAAATTGACAGTCTATTGTAACGTTAGTCAAAATAAACTAGACTGCTATTGTAATAAGATCCATCAGAGAGTATTCGGTTAGCTTTTTAAAAAAAATAATATGTGTTTAGGTTATGGGGGGTTTGGTTGGTTTGAAATAAGAAAATAAAATGAAACTAAACTAAAAAACAAATTAAAGAAAACATGCAAAGTGATGAAAGTGGTGAATTCGTTAGGAAACTAGTTTTTTGGTTCTGTCTTGGCATACACTCTAATTAAACATGTTTCAATAATTTGTTATTCTCAAACCTCTTCTAGAAACTATTAATCTTAGGTTAATCTATTAACACGAGTTTTTTCTTAGGTTATGCTTAATTAAGATACGATCGTTAATTAAACCTAGCCATTAAATAATCATGATACGATCTTTAAATTCAAATGGGCAATAACATAACGAATTAGGAAAATCAACTAATC
Organism: Erythroxylum panamense; assembly: GCA_027123425.1. Lineage (NCBI taxonomy): Eukaryota > Viridiplantae > Streptophyta > Magnoliopsida > Malpighiales > Erythroxylaceae > Erythroxylum > Erythroxylum panamense. Next base: position 31,538,977 of record JAOTIZ010000002.1, on the reverse strand, counting down.
AAGACAACATCCACATACGGTGTGTCATTTAATCTATGTTATGTTATTTCTAATAATTATGAACTATTAGTGGCTATAAGTGAATTTCAATATAGCAATTATGAATTATATATATTGAATATTCTAGTAATGGCTTTGTAATAAAATGATTCAATGAACGCATTAAAAATCATGTTTTTACAATACTTAAATCCATACACATCGGATAATATAATCAATTTCTGAAAACAGAAAGAAACAATAAATACAATGAAGGAATGTTTAACTAGGTTGTTGACGTCGATATCGCCTCTAAATTGGCATCAGGAAGCTACTCTTCCATGGGTCTTCTCGTGGTGGAGAGCTTACCTCCCTCTTCGTGCTCTCCCGAAGCTCCCGAAAGTCTCTCACGGTTCAACCCAATCAAATTTCTCTCAGCCGAAACTCACCTATTCTTTCATATCTTTAGTTGTCACACCTTGTTTTGCTTTATACTAAAAACCTAGGTGATGTGGTAACTTCTCACGCCTGTGAGTTATCTCTTACGCATGTGAGAATATATCACACTCGTGAGCAGCTTCTCATGGCTGCGAGAGGCTTCTCACGACTGTGAGAAACATTGCCAAGTTATGCCCAAGTTCTAGCCCTCTTCACGTCACACACAACACATATTTTATACCTTAAACACTAGGTTAAAATGTATAGGACAGCTGGCTCCTTTAGTAGCATGGTTGTTGTAAGTCACTCATCCATCATATAATAATTAAATGGAAGTGGGATAGATGGCAAGAAGAAGCTGCTCCACTCTCGGTTTTTCTTCAGCCTCCTATTCTTTGCTTCAACCCTCCACTCACGACATAAAGAATCTTAAATGCTGAGTGGAATGGCAGCTGTCTCACGCCCATGCAACTTCATGCATAGCCGTGGATGATGTAATTCCAATAGGCCGTGAGCTTCTCTTCAGTAGTTTTTTCTTTTTTTTTGTCTTCTTTTTGTCTTTATTTGCTCTAATCTCCTTCATTCTTGTTCCACTAAGATAAGTGGATATGAATATTTGAAAAATGACCTAAATGTAGTGCTTTCGACTCACTTTAGCTCCATCGCTTTCGAATTGTAACTAAACTTACGTATGAATCAAAGTGAGTATCTTAAACAATTTTATGTCATTAATTGCTAAATGTTATGGAATAATTTCATAACCAATTAAACACATATAAAAAATTATCAATTATGATATATACGAAATGAAAGAGTATAAATTGCTCTAATAAACTTCAATTCAAATTGAAATTATACCTAAAAGTGACAAATTTCAATTTATCTACATAAACTACATATCATCTATAATTAAATTGACATATTTCAATTTATGAAGATAAATTGCAATTGATAGGAAATGAATAAGAAATAAGTTATACCTAGAATTTAATTTGAATTTCAATTTGAAAATAGAAAATCCTAACCTAGATTGAAAATGCTATCATACTCTTAATTAAAATTTAAAATTTTACCTAGTTTCTAGAATAAAAAAGTAGAAAATTCCAAGTAAAATATAAGAAAAATGAAAATTGAGAGAACAAGTGAGATATGTTTCTTACCTAGATGAAAATGGTGTTAATAGAGGTAAGGCCAATGCGAAATTCTTGAATTTAAGGCATTCTCTTACTAAATTTCAATTAGAAAAATGTTGATCTTGACATTTAGCAAAAACAATTTTATTTCCAAATGCCGGCTTTCATTGTTGTTTTACATTTCATTTTTTTTTTCATGTATGTTGACAAACCAAGCAATCTGTTATACTATATTGAGATTGATGTTTACTCCTTAAATAAATTCCTTTAAATTTAAAAAATTGGCAAGTCTTTCCTTACTTGTTTTTTAGCTTAAGGAAACTCCTATATAATAAAATAATTCCCAAAAGATTAAAAATAATTTAAACCAAAACTATCAATTCTGATGGTAACTGAAAAATGTAAGTGTAAAATAAAATATATATGATCGTACATTTTGAACCTATTATATTCATCTTGCATTACTTTTAATTCCATTTTAATAATCCAATCCAAAAGTGGAAAGTGACTTTTAAGAAAACGATTAAGAAAAATAATGTTCAAGAGGGAGTTTGGTTCACAGAGGACAATGAGAATAGGAACGAGAATAAATAGAGTAAAAAATGAAAATAATAATTATAATTATAATTATAATTATAATATTGGTAAAGATGATTGAATAATTACCATTACCATTTATGGTAGTTGGTTGACTAAAAATGTTAAAAACTAAAAATTTATTAAAATTTTGTTTTATAACAAATTTAAATATATTTTAAATAATTATTTTTAATTTATGCACCCTAATTATAATGACAAAATATTTAAAATCAAGTATATTGCGATTTTTCTTTTTCAATAGCTCTTAAAGAAAAAAAAATACTCTAGTATTTTCTTGCATCAACATATCATTAGTTACAATATCCTCAAAATATAGAATAATCATCCAAAATATTGTACAATTTATCGACACAGCCATAATATCCACAATTTCATTGCTACAGTAAAATCAAGTAATGTAGTTTAATACAATTTACATTCCTCTGATAATGCAAATGATGTTATATTTTAAGTAATTATTAATTATATTGTAATTAACTAATTAATTAATTATATCTTAATTATATTTTAATTAATTATATTTTAATTAACTAATTATATTTTAATTAATCATGTAATTAATTATATTTTAATTAAAATTTAATTAATTAATTAGATTTTATGTTGATTAATTATTTTAATTAATTAATTAGATTTGTAATTATTTTAATTAATTAATTAGCTTTTATGTTAATTAATTAAATTTGTTAATTATTTATATTTTATATTTTAATTATATTTAATTAAAAATTAAAAAATTAGTATTGGTAGGAATCAAACCCATTCCTCCCATACATATAGGGTCTGGACTATTACCTAAAACTTGGGTATGAAAAAACTATTCAATCAATCATAATAACTAACCAACTATTATTATTCATTCCATTCCTATTGATTTATTTCCATACCCCTTAACCAAGCACCCCCCAAACTCCAAGTAAAACAATCAGTTTAGTGACCACTAAAAAAAGTGGAGTATTTTAGTCAATTTTGTGAGGCCTTGGTAGCATGGTCGAGTGGTAAAGTGGGGAACAACAAATTCTTTTTCCCTAGTTCAAATTCGGATGTTGCCTAATTAACAAAACAAACAAAAGACGCCAAACTTTTTCATAAACACTGTAATGAAAGGAATATAAGAGTTTGTCGCTAAGTATTTGACCAAATAGGATCATCCCGTTCCTATAGGACCTTTTACTAAAATTCTCCACGAAGAGAACAAGGCTAAGTGGAATGAAAAGGGTTTTGCATGAGATGGAAAATGAAAACTATCCACCCCACACAAGGTTTGTGAATAAGTGATTGTCAGGTAATGAACAAGGAATATCTATCTTGGAGTAACTAATAAGATTACTTCTTTATATAAAAAAATCACAAATTCAAGTTACAGAAACAGTTTCGTTGTCAAATACAAAAAAATGGCTAGGTATAATCGATATCCCTCTCCCGACTTTCACAAAGCGAAGAGCTTTATACCCCCGAGTTACTGTTTTTTAACTTCTATAAGTTCTGAGTTCATCATGCTACGAAACTTGAGAATCACTACCCTATTTTTTTTTCCTTTCATACATGAAACTGAGCCGAATAAAGTTGAGATGTACAAGAGTAAACATCGATTAACGATAGGTATAACAGAACAAACATGGTAAACGAATTCCCTATTACTAAGGAGTAGGCACAACTTAATTACCTGTTCCCATTTCCTCCAGCGGACAGCAGTGAGCTCCTTAACATGAAGTACATAGCTTCAGCCAACTAACTCCACATGCTTGAATATAGTATTTCCCCCAAAATCACATCAGCCTCCATTATCTTTACCTAGAGAGAGAATCAGATACAGTATGCAAGTCAGCAAAATTATTGGTCTATTGATCATATTGTCCACTTCGTTACCCTCTACTTTCTATGTACAAATACCATCGATGCACAACGCAGTGTGGACGGAAGTACAATGAAAGTTATCCTCGTACTACTTCAATTTGGAAGGTTGGCCAATTAACATTGGATGATTGAGCACATCTATCTATCAAATGATTGGACCAGATATAGATGCGTTCATGGAAAAAGCCACAGGCTGATCCTTGTCAGCACCTTGATGATTACTTCCAACAGTCAACTTATCACTGATGTTTTCGCCTATTTTTCCACCCACCAGTGTCTCATTCCCTGCTTGGTTACTGTCATCATCAGCACACGACTGTCTCTGCTGCCTCAGATACCTCTCAGTAGCATCATGAACCATCCGCATCATTGTGCTTCCATTGTCTGAACCGGGCGATAACTCTTCCTCTCTCTCTGGCTGAATGTTTAGGTCAATTTGGCCTTTGAAAGGAGATGTTGAGGATTTCACTATGTATGGATCATCATCAGACACATCACTGATCAACCTTTTCTGGTTTGGACTACTACATCGAGTACTAGAAGACGGTGAGGGGTCATCAACAAGTAATTTATCAGGTAGTGGTTGCTGCTGCACCTGCTGCTGCTCTTTCCTTGAAGTTTCCACTTCTTTCTCTGACTGCTTCTTTTCACGCTTCATCATAAGGGTTTTAAAACGGCGCTTCACTGTTAAGCAGACATTACAAGTGCATGTCTGCTTATGCTTGGGGCCCTTCCCACTGGGAGGCTGAATACAGACAATGCAGGAACAGCCAGGCCTATGCCTAGGGTGCTTTGTGGTGGCCTGAGATGGAGGGAGTACTTCACTCTCTCCTAAGAGTGCTAGGTTGGCAAGAGTATCAAGCCCCTCTAGAGCTTCCATGTTATCTGTATCCAGCTTAGCAGCTTTCATTTTCTTGGAAGAATCTAGATGTTCAACCATAGAACAATTGGAAATTCGCCAGTTGTGAGGGTTCAGGCATCACCATTTGGACATGAGATGTCATTTCAAAGTCATCAGTATATACAGCAACAATAGTAAAAGAGCAGTACAAGAATACGATGCTAGTACCATGCTCAATAATAAGCTTATCTGCTTCTCTCGAGTATGTTACTAGCATAATCTGAATATAGCAATAAGACGATGATTATTTGTCCCAAGCAATTTATACCTAGGTTACACGATCGTAGGAGAACTTCAAGCTGTTCTGACGTCAATTCTTGAGGTGCTGAACAGGATGACCTGGAAGCAGAGAAACAAAAGATATTAGTAATGCAGAAGGATCACAATCGAGGTAAATAATACAAATGTGGAACTGATGCATGTATTTGTCAGCTGAAAGGGATCGATGTAAGCCCACTTCAGTGCTTGTTACATTGGAAGAATAACCAAAATAAAAGCAAACAAGAAATATTCAATCTGGAAACAACATTCTAACTCCTTTCCTGATAGAAAGGATACCATGGTCAAAATCTCCTTACAGATCTCTACCATAAGAAATAGTGTAATGTTGTGGATTATCACAATGATAATTTCACCTCCAAAAGTCTAAGCTTCCAATCTTACTAAGAGGATGCGATTTTCATCCCATCTAGCACTTTATATTGCAGGGTCTAAGGCTACAATCCAGATGTTAAAGCCTAAGATATATGTAGATAGGGAAATGACCATGAGAAGGAAATTAAATGGATGCTCGTACCTTTCTGAATCCCAAGGGTTATCAGAACATGTCCATTTGAAGGGAAGCAGAGCATTGACAGGCAATTTACGCCACTTTAAGCAATCTTCACACTGAACCCATTGAACCTTTTGACTGACAAGAGAAAGACAGCATTAGAATTTTCTCCCCTAAAAGATAGAATGGGACTGAAGCATATATCAACACAAAAAACCTAAAAGCAAAAGACCCAAAGAATGGAAATATTTATTTCAGAATGCAAGGAAATTAAGGTATTCAACTGATTGAATGGGATTATTGATTAAAAAACTGGAGCAGAATTTGCAGTATGATTAAAGTAAATGAAGGATTTGATTGATAGATAAAAATGGTCTTGGGTTACTTGTTGCCAGTATACTTTGGAGACCGCAGAGGATAATAGGCAGAAGACAAGGGGCTACCTTCCTCAAATACGAACTAAGTATAACACATAACAACTACAAACAAGAATCAAAGCCTCACTATTAAGTTTTTCTTTTCAATAAATACTTTGACAAGAATCAAACTAGTTTATGAACATAAAGTACATCTATCAGTTTTTGCAAGATAAATGCACTATTTTTGCAAGATAAATGTATTACTAGTAAATTATAACTTACACACATTAGATCAAGGAGGTCTTAAGATAAGCAATTTACCCCGTATCATCACTGGAAAAAATTGTTGGTTTCCCAAGTATTGGTGCATCCTGTTATACTGCATGTCAGTACTCTGGAAATGCCCCATACCGGGGAAAATTGGGAGAAGGGTTGTTGGAAAGAGAAGAAGTGAAAAATACTAGAGAAGAAAACTGAATGAGAAGAAAATAACCAATATTCACATGAAACCTGCTATTTTAATCCATCATAGTACTTTTCTCATACAAATAAAGCACCTCAAACTAGTACTTTTTGTCCTGTTATTTTTCTCCACCATAACTTCCATCAAAGCTAAAATTTGGCATTAATCATATTCCTATGAAATCAAACGTTTTATAGTCCTCAAGTGTAGATAGGATCACTAGTTCACATTAGTTTAGCAGGAAACATTCACCAGTGACACTGTAAGGATCCTAGCCAATCTCATTGCACCTAGGAAACTAAATGGAAACATATATCTACTTTACCATTAGGGTCAAATTTACCTAATACCCAATACCCTCCCCAGCCAGCTTCTAGACTACAACCAAAGACCAAGTGGTTAGAAGAGAAAGCAACGACTTGGCCAGGTGTAGATTGATTTTTAGGTCTTCTACTTCAGATGGTTTTAAGTGGGAGAAACCTGAACACAGAAGGTACCCAGTATCAGCAGTTTATTAGGTCCATTCGGGCAGGTAAATATAAGTGTTACAACAGTTGAATCAGATTGCAGAAATGCCTATTACAGATCCACAAGGAGATCCATAATTTATAGAAAACAATGTTTAACATTGGTTAACCCATAAAATAGTAAATATTTACAATTGCCACCTATTAACACAACCAGAGACAAAGCGCAAATACCAACAAGATTTCTATATGACTAAAATAGTAAATATTTACAATTGCCATCTATTAACACAACCAGAGACAAAGGGAAAATACCAACAAGATTTCTATATGACTAAAGAGAGAATAGAAACATGGATGTGGTGTTAAAGGAAATAACCAACCTCGTACTCCTCAAACTCAAAACCTTCAATCATCACAACACTAGGAACACGATCAGGAGGAGGGCGGAGTAGTCCCTGTGCTTCTTCCCATGTTAGCTTCAGCTCTACCATGTCTTCATTCTCAATTCTTAAACGTTTACTCTTTGAACCCAATGTGCTACTTTTCCTCTTTCTGATAGAAGATTTGGCATCAAGAACTTCTTTTGCGATGTATCCTGACTTGTCAACTTTGGACCAAGGACTATGCTCTGCCAGTTCAGCCTGGAAAATTGATGAAAACTGAGTTATCTTTTGAATGAAAAATAGATTAATGCTTGAAGAAATTTCATCAGTATAAATTTTTATAATGCTGACTTCTCCATTGGCAGAAATTCCATTAGCAGCTTTACTTGTTTCATTATCCTGGAAAGGGAAAAAGTGATAGTCAGTACATTGGTTTAATCAGTACACTAGGGAAACCAGACTCAGTTTATCCGGATATAGAATAAGTTACACACAATTTAGACACACATCATGTCTTCTAAATGCTGCATTTCTTGGACAGTGCTTGTTTATTTTTCCAAATACCATCACAATACAAAATTGAAGATTCTCCATATGAAGCCTCTTAAAAATGAACTGTTTATTGAGCATTAACAGCAAAATCTAGGGCGGGCCTTTAAGATGCAAATAAATACCAATTTTCGCACCAAAGACAGATTACTCATTGTCTGAACTTGAGGACACCTTGTTTTCCGAAACATAATTAGTTGAAGAGAACAAAAGACAAACTATTTCTCAACCAGTCTGTTAGTTACTGTTCTCAACTCCAGTGGATACAGTAAGGTAATCTGAACAAAAAATCAGAAGAATACACAAAGGCCACCTGATCAGAAGATGGAGCAGTTGAAGCCTTTCTGAATCCCATAACCAGCTTTCCTTCTGGTTCCATTCTACTAAATGTTACTGGAGAAACGTAGCCAAATTTCAGTAACACAAACAAGAAATAAATACAAAGACAGAAATTAAAGGGAGAAAATGGCAAAGGGTAAACCGAAAGACACACTACAATACTACCAGGTTAAAAAGCCATATCATTGAGGATGATTTAAATAGTGATAAACCAATATAAGCAAGCAAATAGCCAATTGTGCAAATTAGTTCTTGACGATTCTTCCCACTCTTGTTATCTTACCTATATCACCTGCTTGCAATTTCATACTCTGTATGCAAGGAGTAACTCCCTCCAAAACATACATCCTGCTATTATTATTTGGCCAGAATCGGAACTGAAAAAACCAATCCTTGCCTTTAGAATCCTGGACCTTAAGAGGTAAACCTTCAGGCTGTGAAATTGGTGGGAAATAAGCCTGTCCCAATATGAGCAAGATAAGTATAGGGAAGAATACATCAGATGATAAAAACAACAAGAAACTATGATGAAATCACACAAGAGAGTTAGAAGAATGGTGTGAGATTTGAAGAGTTTCATATTCTATTGTCTAAATGATATAAAAGATATTTCATTGACATGAGAACAATATTTTCTTCAAAATAGGAGGTTCAACAGCACTCAAAGCGTGCTTGAATTGAACAAATAATGCACTTTCACAACGATATTCCCTATTTGTAGGTTAAGATAAATCAAGGACCATTTACTTGACTATTATATATTAATAGCTAATTAAACTGTTCATATCACACTTTATGGCTAGTGCATGTGTAACTAGACTATTCAGAGTGCGTCATATCAAAGTTAGACCAACAAAAATACCTACAGTGACATGATGTGGTTCTTTCACACTACACATCCTGAATATATTTTACTGAAAATAAAGTTTATTCTAAGCATGTTAAGCAAGCAATATAATCAAGTGGTCTCAGACAACTTTAATTTAAACAATTCAGAGGTTCAATTAATTGTAAAAGCAACTTTCAGGTGAGTAATTGACAAGCATATGATATTCTTCCGGTCAAAATAAGACAAATGTTCATCTGTATTTGCCAATACATGGAACTTGAAGAATAAAAGGCAACGACAAAGTGAAAGGTAAAATTTGGATTCGTAAAGCATACCTCAGCGCATTTCTTAGGTAGCACTAGGCGTCCAATTCGCCCAGCATCACTAGCACTCAACATTTTCTCAAACAATGGGGTGATTACAGAATTCGAGCTTGAACACAATTAAGGCTTTAGTATTTGAAATTGTATCTCACATCAGAATCAACATAGATGATAGTCAATCCCCTATACCAGCTCCTGTCTATGTACCTCATGCTTTGAACTCAGGAAAAGTAAGCATTTAAATTTGTTTTCTATATATTTCTTCTTTGCATATAAAAAATTCACAGTTCAAGCCAAACATAAGCAATGACCAAATTAGCTCAGACAACCATCAACTCCATGGTTTTTCAAAGGATACTTTCCAGAGATTTGCTGTAGCTCTTCATCAGTAAACCTAGGCCAGTACCGAGGAAGTAACTGGTTTCTTCCACGGGCATCTGCTCGAGGTCTTCCATTGCGAATTTGAGTATCTCCTGATGAGTCGGCTCCATTTGCTATGTTACTACCATGAAACTGTTTTGGCAGTGTGGTAGGAGGATTTGACCGTAAGGTAGCACTAGAGCCAATATGACCATTGGTTTCATTTAGAGATGCATAAGACACAGACATGCCAAACTGTGGAGTCATTGGATCTTTCCTTAAGGAAGAAGGCCGATGTGAGATACTTGAACTTGGTCCAGGTTGCTCCTCAACAGTAGCTCCTGCAGCAAAATGTTCAGATAAGCTTAAGGGCCATCACATCTTTTGCATCTACCAAAAATTTTCAATCCATCATGTGAAACATTAGAGAAAGGAAGATAAAAATGAAGCAGGATTGCTACCTTCATTTCCATTCTCAACAATATCTCGTGCACCAAGCTTTGGGTTTCCATTCACTAATCTATCAGAGACATCTTCCAATTTCACTTTTTCCATGGAAGGAGTAATTAGTCTTTCACTAGCAGTAAGCCTGTCCATTTCATACAGCATCCTCGGATGCAATTCAGACTGAGAAATAGAAGAGCTGAATAAACTGGGTGCTTGTCTCCATGGTACAGGACCTGATCCAGCTAACTGACACCAACTCTTGACAGAGAGGTCTTTAAGTCTTTCAGGCACAGATCCATGATAAAAAAATGAAGATGGCCATGCAGAGTTCGCTGTCTGAAATTCAGGTTGCGCAGCATAAAGTTAATAATATCAAAGCTAAAAACAGAGTCATATGTAAAGTCTTACTAGTGAATTCTCATCTCAATTAGCATATGTTACTTATTTTTCTAATCCTTCTTTTCATCATTTAGAGTGACCAAGTGAACTCTAAATCATTTTTTTTTGGGTTAGAAATAGTAAGGAACTAGTGTCACAGTCTTTCAAAGGAGAACAGAATTGGCACTTCAGTATATGTCATAGTCGTTACATTAACTGAAGATAAAATTACAAGTTTCATAATCTAATGTCAATGTGTCAGCATACTGTAGGCAAATATGTCCATTCACAAAAAGACAATTATAATCCTTCCACATTTTAGGACAACTTTAAATCCTCAAAAACATCAGCAGAGGTTGAAGCAACAGAAAACATCAGAACAGCTTGCTATAACCCGAATACTCAAACTAAAAGCCTTGATCATGAAAACTACTCATTTTCAAAGATAAAATATGGTGTTAGCAACAACAAATTAAATGTAATACATCTCAGGTCAACAAAACTATGAAATAAAGAAGCAGCAAACAACCACAATAAACAATCATCATCTTTTATATTATGGAGATAACATTTTGCTTACCAAAAGAGCATTTTTTCTAGTACATGCTATGCACTCAATTCCTCCAGCATCCAACAAGGCAAAAGCATTATATGAAACAATACATCCACAATGTACCCGCTGCAATGAATATGACTCAAGTTGATTATAAAATTAATTTTATAGGCACTAGCACAAACCAACCAGATAATTTACACTGACCTTCCCACATGACTCGCAACACCTCCAACCCGAAGCATTCAAATGGAAAGTCTCACAAAATCTGCCCTCCTCATAAGCAGAGCTAAATCACATAGAGTAAAGGCAGTCATCAAGTAGTGTAAGAGAAAACTAAAATTGAAAGAGATCGAATTAAAAAGAAAAAAAACAAAGGAAAACCAAATTAAAAAGAAAAAAACAAAGGAAAATTTTCTTGTGAACTATTTCAGAAAAACTTGAGATCCTACGTAGGCTGTATTCAGCTCCTTAAGACATGCATCTAAATCAATGTCAAAGTTCAACCAAACTTCTCGTTGTTCCTTCCAGAGGATTGACAGCTTCAGGGTCATATTCTTGTAAGCACCAGCATTTCAACTCGCCGACGATCTTATCTAACTAAAATAAAAGTACAGAAATCCACTCATGTCTTTCTGCTAATTTAAGGATGATTTCTTTCATTACAGCGTAATTTGCTCGACCTTAACCAACTGCTCACTTACACTTATAACCAAGTAGTCAGAAAAACCAGCCACCATCACCAGCTAGATTCCAGAAGACTTGTTAATTGCAACGGCATATCAATAGATTTTCAACCAGGCCCATTTAAGATTATGCCACCTAGCATGGGAATAAGTAACCAAAAATGGGACATGCACTCTAGTAAGTTCGTAATTACTTAAAAGCCATTTTCGCCCATATATACCCAGATTTCCAGTTTCGAGACAATAACTAATCCCAAACTAAAACACAAAATCACAAGGAAATCACCATTATATCCCTAACAATTACACAGGCCAAATTGCCTAACATACAAAATCAAACTTTCGAAGACGTTCAATCCCAAACCCAAGAAAAGCAAGAACAGAGACCCGAAGTATCAAAAGCTTCTCCATTTGTGCACACCTCCACTGTTAAAGGGGTAAAACGAGTAAAGTAGAAAAACAGACTTACGCGCATGAATCGCAGAGTTCAGCCAAGTCGCCCGAGCGCAGCCGCCATCCCTTTCTTGATTTGAAGTCCGTACAGTCGGAATTGAAACATTTTTTTGAAACCGCAGAAGAAGAAGACGATGAAGAAGCCGCCGTCACCGCCACCTCCTGCGGCGGAGCGGTTGCAGAAATAGTAGACATAGAAAACAAACTTTTTAACTCGAAAACCAAAAAGGGAAAAAAGAATCTCTCTTGAGAACTCTAAAGCTCAAAGCTCAGATGAAAATAACCACCGGATCTCTGCAATCATAGGGCTTACAGAAAGAAGCAGAGACTTAGGCATTGAGCAAGAAACAATAAATGTGTCTGCTTATTCTTGTGCATATACGTAAAGAGACACACGCTTGTCGAAGCGCGTGTGTTAAAACTTTACGGGGCCTTTAGAAACTCGTCGGATTTTGGCCTTACTTGGCTTGCAATGTTCTTTTCTTGCTTTTCTTTGTACTTGTATGTCAATTCTTCAGGCAATCGTTAAGATAAACGGTGGATGAGAGGCTGGGAAAGGAAAGGAAAGGGCAGGGAAGGAATTAATTATGTTGTCTTACGTACAAGCAAGACCCCGTAACCCTGTTTTCTTAATCTTTTACCCGTGTTTGACTCACTATCAACAATTATCACTGACTAAAGATATTTCTCGTTGGACAGTACTGAAAATGGATTCCAGTTTTCAACATAAATTTCAACTATGTCCAATTAATTTTGACTATTTTTTTATAATTCAGACATTTTATTATACAATATTTTAATTAGATAAAAAGTATAGAATTAATATTTATTCTATTTAAATCTAATATGAGTGTTTGATTTTTACTAATAATATTTGTAAACTATTTTACAAAGTTTGATTCTACCTAGCCAAGAATTTTTTAAATTAATAATAATAGAGAACAACTAAAATTTCTCTTAATTACTTTACAGCGATGAATCACATATTGATCGTTCAACTATTTCTATATAATTCATGATATATCTAATGACTACAGATTAAGCTATCTTTGACTAAAATAGGTCATAAATAGTATCAAATTCTTGTACAAGATGCTTTGGAGATGTCAAATCAAATGATTACTTATATAATCATTATAAGGAAAATTTTCATAAGTGTATAAGTAATGTTCCAAATAGGAATTTCATATAGGATTAGTTCAGTGAACTTGTTCACTAACAAGCACTCACACATCTATTGAAATATTTCCATACTTTAGTCTCTAGGATGAGATTGATTACTTCTTTCCCAAGGAAGAAATATAACATGTACTAGTCTTTCTACATAACATATATTGGTCCCAATAGAATAATGACTAAAAATAATTTAAGGGTGATGTATAAATGCAATATGAATCTTATAATTATAATCTCATTATAATTTAATTTGTATTGTATATTTATCGTATGGACTTTATCATATACATATGAATATGTATAAGATATATCATGTTACCTTATAAGATCATGCTACTACTGAGACAGTAGTTTAGTGAGAGAATTTAACAAGATTCTCTTAAGTAAGCACTTGCTTAAATCTTAAACTTTCATCTCAATCATCTTCATAACTAAGAGAAAATGTCTGAAAACATACTTAGATATTTGATAAGACATTAGTTCTTTTCGCATGTTTAATGGCTCTAATGTTCTACAATACAATATTATCTGAACAATATAAAGAATTATATCAAGTTCATTAAAGAACCTATTAATCTAAATAATCATTTCCACTAAATAAAAAATATATTATAACTTGATTAGCATTCGATGCTTTATTGGAAAATTCCAATCCAAAACTAATATTATTTTAAGTAAAATATACCTTAACTAGGATTTATGTTGGGCCCCAAATTTTTATTGATTTTATTAAGTATGAATTAATTTGATTATGTGGTTTTTCTAGATAAATTATTTTTGTTTGGAGTTAAATTGGCATGTCAATGATTGAAAAATTTATTGCTTAGATTGATGGATTTAGAAGTATTAATTGGAGAAATTAAGATTAAGTTAGAGTATAGTATGTTGTAAGTGAAAATGAAGAAGTAAGAATGAATAAGGGCAAAATGGGCAAGTCACTTAAAGTCTAAAAGTTATAAGGCATAATGGAGGGGCATAATGGTCTTTGCTCATTCATTTAAGGCTTAAGTGAAAGAAATTAGAAGAAGAAGTATATGTTGTCTTATTTGAGAAGTGAGTGTCGTGGGAGACTAAGGGAGAAGAAGAGAAAAGTAGGGTTTGGAAATCCTTGAAGATTTTGAAGGAATTGAAGCATCAACAAGTAAGTATGAGCTTATTCCATCTTGTTTTGGTTAGATGAAACCCTAATATAGCTTAGCATGTGTAGGAAATGGTTGTTGAGTGGTTTATGAAAAATGGTTTAATCTTTTAGGGTTGATGATCATGTTGTGTTTGTGAATGATTTTGGGTTGGAATGAGCTTAGAAATGAAGTATAAGAGATGATGTAGGGTTAAGATGAATTATTTGTGAATTATGGGAAGTATGAAGATGGAAAATGTCAAAAATCAGTTCGAAAGGTCTCGCACGTCGCGGTGCACATGGGCGTCCACATCGCGGTGCGCACAGGCACCCACGATGCGGTGCGCGCATGCACCCACGACACAGCCTGTGCGCACGCCCTCACCGTAGCAAGCTTTGGATTTCGCCGCGGCGAGCTCCTTACGCTACGACGAGCTTCTACTTTCTTGACAGACATGTTTTGGTATTTTTAGTATAACTTTTGCTGTAGATGTCCAAATGAGGTGATTTTTGATTCGTTGTAGACTATAGGCATAAGGCTACAAGTTTTGTGAAGAAATGAAGTTCTGATTCAGTCTTTAAGAATATCAAATGTTTTAGGGATGTTGAGCATAGAATTTTTGTTTCAGAATAAGTTATAGTTCGAATTGTTAAAGTATGACTTTCCGATTTCTACACCGAATTGAATGGGATTTTGGTTATTGTTGAAGGTAATCAAGTGAGGCAAGAGGAGCAAGATGAACAAGAGGAAAGGCATTACTAAGCAAGCTTATAAGCAAGGAACTCAAGGTGGGTACACGTTTATAATAGAGTAATAAGCCACTCATTATTTTGTTCAAATCAAGAAAGATTTCATGATTTAAATTGCATCATCAATGTTGCCTTATTTGCTTTTTGAATGAATTGTGAAATATGTCATATGTTTGCTACATGAATTGTGTGATGTTTTATGAAAGTGTTTGTCGTTTGAAAAGAACGCATGTTTATACAATCATGTTTTCAAGAATGATTTTCAAGACATATGTCAAGTATATGAAAAGAAAGTTTTCAAGAAAATGTGCCATTTTGGGCAACAAGTTTTCAAGTTTATGAAACATGTGTTATGTGGGTTTGTGGTAGTCCCTTAAGAACCGTCACGTGCACGTTGACCCAAGAATAGGCTTCTCCTGCTTGCCCGTTAGTGGCACAGAGCTCCTTCAAGGACTCCATCAAGTTTACGGCTACACAGGACCATTATATGGGAATGTGTAGTGCGTCATAAATATGGATCTACCCAAACCATTTTGATGTGTTATGTGCTTATTACAAGTGAACAAGTTGATGCATACATGTTTTGTGATTTGCAAATGTGACTACATGATAAGAATTTGAGAAACAAGTGTTTTATGGATTTCAACAAGGATTTTCTATGACAATAAACTTTTGAATAGTTTTGCTTATTTCTTTGTTATAATCTGCTACCCACGAGCTTTCGAGCTCACCCTCCTTTTCATCCCCATCTCCACGTAACGAACAGGAGATCGGAAGAAAGAAAGTCAAAGCATTCGTTTATTTATGTATTTGATGTGTTTTAAGATAGATTGCTGTAAGAATAAGTTTTGAGACTTTTGTTGAGAAATTATTTGGGTTTTGTATCTTGTGTATTCTGGATTTTGGTATTTATGTTGTATATGGCTTGGAAATGCCATTAACATGTTGTAAGCATGTATTTTATGATGTAAATGAATTACGGAATTGTATATGGATATGAAATGTGAATTTGTTTATGAATGAGATAAGAATGAATATGAAGAAGAAAATGTATTGAGGATAAGGGAACGATGAAAATCCATTTTGGAAGTGGTTTTTCTTTGATTGATGAAAAGAAGAAAAAAAATTATACCGGTTTTGGATTGGCTTAGATTAGATGTCTTAAGGTTTCCAACGCGATGTTTTTCTAAAGTATACGTTCAATATTCGTTTTCGGATGTCGGAGTTAAGTTTTGTTCTTAAGCGTTTTTGTTTTCGTGGATTTCGAGCTATTCGATTTCGCTTTCTGATTTTTTTCTTTCGCATTTGTTCCAGCCCACTTTCAGGTTTAGGATCCGAGCCATTGGTTTCGCTTTGTTTTTCGATTCGTGAGTTCGTCCGTTCTTTTATTTCTCTTTGTGATCCGTTCTTATGTTTCTGCCACTGACATTCTAATCTTAATTTCCATTAACACAATCTTATTATCAATCATACTCTTGTCAAATAAATCAAACAATCACTTTGATTCTTCAAATAATTCATGAAAAAGACATTCACATCATTTTCACATTCTCACTAATTCAATCCTATCCATTCACTAACTCTTACCAACTTCTCATGCAAATCACTAATACATATGCTGTAGCGTCCGTGAACTCGGGCCACGCGACAACTACCTGTAGGATCCATGGTCTCTGGCCATGCGACCCCCAGTCAGATCCATGGGCTCTGGCCATGCGATCTGCAGTCAGTATAGGATCCAGACACTCTGGGCCTGCGATCCACTGTACAGTAAAGGTATTGTCCCCTCTGGTGCTCGAACTCGAGACCTCAGGGTTTTGTTTCGCTTTAAGCGAACGCCTCATACCATTGAGCCACCTTTTTATGTAGCGTCCGTGAACTCGGGCCACGCGACAACTACCTGTAGGATCCATGGTCTCTGGCCATGCGACCCCCAGTCAGATCCATGGGCTCTGGCCATGCGATCTGCAGTCAGTATAGGATCCAGACACTCTGGGCCTGCGATCCA
>JAOTIZ010000002.1:31482462-31499293 GCA_027123425.1 Erythroxylum panamense | reverse complement strand
AAAATTACTCTCAAGCCCATCAGACACTGCAATTTCAAAGAGGAAATAAGTAGAAAAGAAAGACAAAGGGCATTCATGGCACATTGATCATCCAAAAAACTTGCTAAATAACAAAGCAAAGATCATAAACGAAGATATTGGACAAAGATTCAGTTTTCTCAACCAATTTGTTCACAGAATCATCAGAAAGATCTTGAAGAGTGGACTTCTTCTTTTTCTTAGTGGCATCAAAGGGGGCAAGCTACAACAAAAACTCCATCATATTCAAAATCGTTTTATACAATCCACTTTATTACATGAGAACAAAAGGGAGAGCAACTTACTTCTACCACCTCTTCAGTTACTTCATTCGGAGCATCGTCTGCCATGATTTCTGTAAATAGAGTACAACATGTAATCAATACCAATCTAAATCACACATCTTATACAATAATCCAGTATCAATTACTTTAAAAGATGTGAAGAAAGAGAACATTATATGGTTGTTATTAGATCATTAACAAACCAAGGAGTTTTTTTAAGAAAAATCTCTTTATCTCCTATTAACAATATAGTAAAATCATGAATCAATGGATACAAACTAAAATTTAATTTAACTTTTGAAATGTAAAAAGCCTTAGAAAATCCTAAAATCAATGATGAGTAACCACTCAAATCAATAACGTGAAAAACAAGATTAAAATAGATCTAAAAGAAAATAAGATATCTTCAAAATGTAAAAACAGAGCCCAAGCTGTAATACAGTTTTTACTTCATACTACTAATTTTGATCGACTTGGTTTAATACGTTTCCTATCTAAACACCCAGAATCTATAACCCAAAGTAAACATCATAGCAAAGAAATAGAATAACATTGCAAATCTGAAATAAACTCGTGGTCGGCTTATAACCACAAAATAAAACTAAAAACTGGACACATTCAAAAAGGAAAGAAGGCATAGGAAGTCCTTTTGGCAGCTCAGAAAATGCAGGAAAAATGAAAGAAAACGAATAGCAGTAATCAAACAATAGAAACGAAGTGCATAATTTTTATTAAAACCAAAAAAGAAGAAAAAGAAGAAGAAAAAACCGTCAAAATTAGAGGAAAATCAAACCTTGAAGTGGAAAATTCTCAGATTCTAGAAGTAAAATTGACACAGAAATGTGAGAGCCTATGACAAATGAAATTCGTCTCCGTTGGAAATACACAGATGAAAAAAATACCCCTCACCCATTCGACACCCATCACCTAATAGAAACAATACAAATTAGTTTCCTGAAGTGGTAGAATACTGGAATCACGAATTGAAGAAGAGAATCACGTACTTAAAGAA
Organism: Erythroxylum panamense; assembly: GCA_027123425.1. NCBI lineage: Eukaryota > Viridiplantae > Streptophyta > Magnoliopsida > Malpighiales > Erythroxylaceae > Erythroxylum > Erythroxylum panamense. The sequence continues at coordinate 31,497,979 of JAOTIZ010000002.1, read as the reverse complement.
GTGGAAGATTTCAGAGGCTTGAATGTGAGAGGATAAGAAGTTTCAGAGGGTCGAAGATGTTTCAACGTCGAAGAAGGATAAGTCGTTTCGGAGCCTTGAACGTGAGAGGATAGAGTTGTCTTCAACAAAAACAGCAGAGGATAGTGTTGTCTTCAACAAGAACAACAATTCTTCAAATAGGTAAAGATAGGTTAGGATGGGTTTTGTGTATTCTCCGAATTTTAAGAATAGGTGTTCTCGAGGCTTAGTTTTTCCGTATTTGATTTTAACCAAACACAGTTTTAAGAATATGTTAGGAATGTGTAAGGAATAGAATGGCCATTCCATTATACCAAACAGCCCGTAAGAGTAAGATTAAGATTATGACAAGTACATGACATATATAATGCTCTTGGATTTATTTCAAGTAATCACTTTTAAACCCTTTGGTGTTTTCCCTTCGTATTAAAACCATTGTCATAACCTTAACCCCTTACATTATAAACATTAAGATCAAGAGAATTAAATGCAATCAATAATTCATTGAAAAGTCCCAATCCAGATGTGTTATCTACTTTTAAGAACTCTAAAAGGTACTCCTATATTTTTATTTTTTTATTTGACATATTCACACATCGTACTAACAGACTCATTTGTTCTTAATGACTTAAATCTGGGGTACAGTCAAGAATAATAGAAAAGTATTTCACCTCTTTAATAATCCTTATGATAAAACTTCTAACGCTATGGGTCAACAGAGAAATCGACTCATTTTGAAATTTGTGACCAAGATAATGATGATGAATTTCATGATGTTGAATACGTCTAACATGATCTTGCATTATCAAATCAAATCCAGCAATCATCTCAATCAATTCTAAAATATTACCATTACCATCTTGGTAAAGTTTCTTATTGGATCCTCGAAAAACTAAATTATATTTAGCAAGATATTTCACAACAGAAAATATTCTTATCAAAACTTGTCTCCAACGTTCTTTCTCTTTTGCAATTTCTTATTGCAAATCTTTATCAATTGTTTGATTTTTGCTCAATCTTAATTTTAATTCATTCTACGTTCTCATATTAGTCATATGCTCAATGCAATTCTCATGTTCTTTTAGTCTCTCACTAAGATGCTTTCAATCTCTAAATCCTTCATTTGCTAATCCACTTTGTTTGTTAGTAGATTTGAACAACTTACAACAAAAACAATATACTTTATCTACATGTTTAGAATAAATCAACCATTTTCTATCGCTAATTAATCTCTCCATTACTCAAATTTCTATAATAATAAGAATATGAAAAATGACAAGAGCTATTGTCTAAAGGAAACATAAGATTCAACTCTCTTACAAGTCCTTTCTCAACTAAAATATCCCTTGATTTATTATCAAGATTATCCCAATTCTTAGGATCATAAATGTCCAATATAGGGCTTACTTGCTCAATATACTTTAAATTTTCTGAAGTGGATGTATTTGATACATGATCATCCTCACTCAGATTTCTAATATCCTCGTGAATGTGAATCTTATCACTTAAGTTTTCTTGATGTTATTCAAAATCACCTTCACCTAATTCCTCAAGACTCTCATTAGAGGAGCCTACTCTTTTAATAAATTTATTAATTGCTCCTTTTTGGAATTCTATCAACAGTGCTACTTATTTTCTTTTTTTTTTTTCATTTTTTCACTTCCAGACAAATGCTTTTTATGTAACATAATATAAACCAAGTATAACACAGTTGGATTAGAAAAAGAACAAAAACACCTGTATGAAACTGGAAGAAATATGTAGGCACAACCAAACTCCAACAGCTTCATAATATATCACAAAAGATATATAAATGGTATTATATCTATGATAGAGGAAAAAATAAATAGCAAAATTTAATACCTAATATTAAAAATAAAAATAAAGAGCAAAAAATACATTAAAAAATCAGAAACTTTACTTTTAAATTATACTCAGAACTCAGAAGACAGAATCGTAAAATTTTTTGTTGCTAATTTTGAGTTGGAATATTTTAAATACATATATTGATGAAAATAAAGAAATTAGAAGGTAAAAATACACTTAAATATTTCAAGACTATTTATAAGCATGAGGATCACAACGTTAACGTTAAAATCATTTAAAGTCAATGTTTAAATCATTTAAAACCAAGTCAACGTTAAAACATCACCAGCGTAGGACTTAGGAGAGGAGGCTGTTGGAGTATAGGACTTAGGAGAGGAGCCGAGGAGGCTTTTAGAGTCAAAATTGGCGGCCCCCTTCTCATAGTGAGCCCTAGGCAGGCGCCGGCACCGTTGGAGATTAATATACCTTACAGTAGCAGTTAAAAGCTTTTATGACTATTTACTAGGAGGATCGAGATAAGGACAAAGTAGAAAGAGAATTTGAGAGGGTATCTAGTAAGGTTTGTGATTGCTCAAAAGAAGTTTCTTATAGCTTTGCTGCAAATCATCGAGAAGAGAACAATTATTGCATTTACTAAGGTCCACAACTGGAATGATAAATCAAGAAAGGAAAATATGGTTCCTAAGTTCTGAAAACTTGATTTTGGTGGCTTTATTGATCCTTTGGGATGGCTAATCCGGTGTGAAAACTTCTTCCATCATCATAGAACTCCAAATGAAGAAAAAGTGTGATTGAATTCCTTCCTTCCAACTATGGTTTATCAAGCTGGAGAGGGACTGACCTTTCATAAAATGGAGAATTTTAATTTATGATTTAGCCATCTCATTTGCAACAACAAACTAGGAGAACTTTGTAAAATCCAACAAACTAGCATTGTTGAGGAATACCAAAGACGGTTTGAGTAACTAACAACTTGGGCTAGTACTTTGTCTTAATAACAGGAAATCCAGATTTTCATGAGTGGATTAAAGGCATCATTGATGTAGAAGTAGAGTTACAAAATCCTGATGAAAGGAGGGGTAGTCCACAAAGGGCTAAATCCATATACAAGTTCTTTTTGCTAAAATATAGGAGAGGGGCATGCCAAGGAATTATATTTCAATCTCAGTGACCCAGCTGAGTATATTCATTCAACCCGTAATTGAAGTGAGCATGTTGAAGGTATCAAGGATGAAGCTACCAAATTCTGTTTCTTCACACTCAAAAAACAGGTGGCTGAAGTCTCCCTGGCATAAGACACAGCTACTGAAACTTTAGTTCGTCCTTTATTCTTAGCTTTCTCCAAGCAGCTAACCATAATATTATTTTACGATGTCCCGTAACCAGAAATCGGTCAAAGGACTGTAACAACAAAGGTTAACCAGAAATAGATCAAAGGCCTGTAACAACAAGGTTACCACCATGATTTACAGCTATCTACTCATTTTTTCGCTGCTTATATGATACATCCGTAAAATGGGCACTACACGCTATGGGGCTGCAAAACCATTTTCCATCGCATTGGAGACGGCTTGCAAGACACCTTAACATACCACCAAAATGAAGGGGTTTTGCAAAAGTGCCTATATTAAATGACTCTTAGAGATTACAAGAACACTAGGACCGAAGAAAGAAAATCAAAATAAGATAACATTCAGTATAACTGGCCATAACTTTTAAGCAGGAACCAGATAATAGAAAGTAAGAATATGGTAAATTTCCTTTTTTAGAGAAGATCAAACAAAAGGTTCCCATGTCAGACTTCTGATTCACTTGAGGATGCTATATGGTAAATTTCCATTTTTTAGAGAAGATCAAACAAGAGGTTCCCATGTCAGAGTTCAGCCTCGATTGAGGATACTAAGTTATAAGACACCATGTTGGAGATATATTCTGAAGCCCTACAATTGAAAAATGCCCGAAACCAAAAGGCAACAGAAAATCTACAAAATGTTTAGGATTCAGACACAGGAATTGGCCTCACTGCACTTTGAATTCGTCTAAAGACAGTCCGAACTCTTTCTTTGAGTCCTTCATTTTCACTTTCAACATCTCCGCTTTCTTTGTCAAGATGTGCCACATTTCCATCAACAGTTATCACCAGCTTTCCATTTTCTCCCAGCTTCACATCCCCGAAAAGAGAAACTAGGAGTGCATATATAACTTTCTCTGCTTTCTTTCCATTTTCTTCTTCTGTTTTTATGGATTCTGATTCAACCACCACCTTGGGGATTTCTCTACTGATGTTTAAGACCAAAGCCACAACTGAGTCTGACACCATATCACTTATAGGATCAGCAGTCCAATGAAGCGAGAGGTGCTTATCAGATTCTTGTTTTACCGTCACTCGCTTGTGCACTAGCAATGTTGGAACCCCAGATTCTTCATCAGTGCCAGATTCCACACTCTCATATATCTGCTCAAGCCTGTGTTTTATGACACCAAAGACACCAGAGAATGGAATGGTAATTCTCTGTGTAATATTTGCTGTTGACAGCTGCGAGAATACATGCAGATCCTCAGGGGCCATAATTTGATAAGTGAAGCCTTTCTTAACTAGTATTCCACTTACACTTTCGCCCACCTCTGGGGTCTTCTCGGCAAGTTTTCCAATTGTTTTTGCCATTTTTTCAGAGTTGAAGTACATTTCAACAGACTGGCAATTTTTAGGAGTCAAGATTTTGGTGTTTCCATCAACAAACTCTGATATAAGCTTCTGTTTCAGCCTACCCATCTCATTGGCTTCTCCATGAACAAGAATTATGTTTGGTGGCATTAACTCTTTCAGGAATGTACTTGTCTGAGCGTAATCTGCATGGGCAGAGAAAGATATATAATGGACTTGCATGTTGAGCGGTGCAGTTAGTCCATTTATGAGTGTTACTTCCTTTGGTTCATTGATAATAGTTTTCGCTAGTGTCCCTTCGACAACATAGCCAGGTAAAACACAGGCATTTTTCTTATCAGAGCACCACATATCAAACAGCTGCCTTGACAACCCGCTCTGCAATCCACCGGGACTAGCCATAACCACTGATGGGCCTACATCAGTAAAATCTTCAATACTATTCAAAGGAGATATGTGTTTGAATTTGAAGGGATTTGAATTTGCAAACTGGTTGCGTATCCTTTCATTCATAGAAAGGATATATGTCTGGTAAACAGACATACACTTCTTTGCAAGGGGGGATGCATAATAAATGGGAATATTATGGAGTTCTGGATGGTTTGACCAATACTCGTTGAGGATCAATAGAAGTTCTTGAGCACGACCAAGGGCAAATGCTGGGATTAGTACGCGACCTCCTTGGGAAACAGTAGAGTGGATAACATCAGTGAAGCGTTTCTCCCTAATATGACGAGGTTGATGGAGCTGAACACCATAAGTGGATTCAATTATGCAAATATCAGGTGAGAATTGTGGCATCTCAGCAGCACGAAGATGCCGATCTTCTTCACGTGAGTAGTCTCCAGTATAGAGTACTCGAACACCAGCAATGTCCACCATGAACATAGCAGCACCAAGAACATGGCCAGCAGTATAACACCAAAACTTAATGCCATTCACATCCACAGTTTGGTGAAAGTCAATAACCTATAACACAAGTATAGTTGACAACTTAGAAACAAATAGTAGATATACTTCAGAAATCCACAACTACAACTGATGAAACAATCACGTAAGTTAAAAAACAGCACAAACATAACAAAGAAGCTACACTTTGCATTGCCTTTAGAGAAGGAAAGGAGCTAAAAGAAAATCGTGTCTCTTTGGAGAACAATCAATCACTTTGAAGCAAACACAGATATTAAGCCTCATGCCATTAACATACTTTCCTTTAATCTTAAAAGGGTAAAACATACAACACAGCAGTCAAAACATAACACAATTGTTACACCTTGGATTTCTTTGGGGAAGAACTCATAGATGGAGTCAAAACGAACCATGTTCTTATCACAAGAAGCATCAATTACTATAAAGCAAATAGAAATATCAATTCTCTGGTGCTTACCGTAAGTTTTGTTTAATCTTAAATGTTAAGTTTCCTAACTAGAGACTTATACCTGGGGTGAAACTTTTGACAAAAAGAAATATACATGGAAGCACTATCCACAATCAAGCTAGAGCCAATGTGTCAACATCCTTAAAAACAGAAGCCAAGTATTTATGATATCAATTTTTTGTTAACAGATATTATATCCGAAAAGGACAATAAAATGCAAGAAACAATTCCAACAACCATACAAACTGCAATGTTCATTGTCAAAAGCATTGACATTTGAAACAAGAAATTGCATTATGGTAAAATTTTACCATGTCAAAAACAAATATCGAAGCTGGAGAAAGTTTAAAAAGAATAGTAAATAAGAAGCAAAATCCCTTCATACTGAATCTGATACATCCATCCTCGTCAGAACAATGTGTATAAAGCTTTCTCATGAAAGCAAAATGCACAATTGCATTAACAAGAAAGTCGGTTACACTTAAGTGGAAAGAATATTGTCAAGAATACCAAAATTAATTCAAATCTCTGTTAAAAAGAATTTTTATAGAACTAGGCTCTTTAATCCAAACCCTTCAGCAATCAACAAAGGCTGTTGTGTAGTAAGTGCAGGGATCCAGAAACGAAGTTGTATTTTGTTATGAATATGGTTACTAGTCGTTGGTTGGCTTTGACAAAGGAATATAACTCCGATGGTTGCAGAACTATGCCTTAACACATCTTCAATATATTACTCCATTTAATTTTTTCAAAAAAAAAAGAATTTATATAGATTTAACTTTATGTTGCCAACTATTAAACAGATTCATAACCCTTGCAGATCAGAACATATCAGGACAAAATTTATCATGTAAGGCAACATCAATCGTTGCCCGCATCAAGACTTCAAACATACGATATGTATACAACTAAAAGACAAGCATTACTAAGAGCTGATTCATTGCAAGCCATATTGGACATGATACCCACACTGACAAATTACATTCTGTTATTCAGAGACTAATTTCATTTTATGATATTATATCATGGATTCTCTGATGCCAGTTACCACTAGCTGCAAGATCTCAAAGAACAATGATAGGGATGCAATAATAAGAGAAACAAACCTCAATTTTATCCATAGACCGGTTAATGTCTTGTTCATCAAACAACATATCTTCAACTGATACCTTGCTCACTTTTACATAATCTGTCAACATCAACTTGTAGATGGCCTTTGTTGCATGAGTCATAAAAACTCGACCCCTAAATGTGGTCTGGGAAAGATTTCAACCATTAAATTTTGACTGTAAGCAATTTTTTTTTATAGAAAAGAAAACAAACCTTCTCCAGAAAATAAGGAAGAGATGCAGCATGGTCCAAGTGAAAGCTGCACACAACAAAAACCGTTTGCAATATGAATCTTAGTCACTTCTTTCTGATTAGAATCATACTTCTCATGTTAGATAAAGGACAAGTGAAGCATGTGTAGACAAAGATGCACATTTTGCGCATCAATGCAAGATTCAAAAACCTACCAAGGCAGAGAACTCTAAAAAAATAAAGATAGAAAACATCATATTACTCACCACAAATGGAAGAAGGAAAAAATAATTTTATGGATAAGAAAATTCAAACATAAAAATACTTGAGAATTATAAGCAAAATTTCCAACATCAGACTCTCGTCAAAAGTTGCACTTTATCCACGAGGATTGGGAGTTACCAAAAAAGAGTACAATAATCTCCACATAATAGGCCTACAAATGAAAAGTATAAAACATTTAGCGAACTTGCATTACAATCCCCAATAACCATAATAATATGTTATAATTAACTAGTCCACAACCTTTCATTTATGTTCAAAACCAACCCAATTATGAAGCACACCAAAATGGGATATCTTCGTTCTCAACCCAAGCACAGAAAAAGAAATCCTAACTTTACAGCAAGGAAACAAGACAATATTAGGAAAAAAAGGTATTGTGATATAAAACGGATACCCAAAGAATGCAAAAGTGTTGAACTCCGTGAGGAGCAAAATAAACTGATGAACTAGAAAACATAGTTGTACCATATTTCCTTTCATATAGTAGCATTTCACAGTAAATTACACCTAGTAGCCAGTTATCAACCAATGTGAAGTACCAATGAAAATAAAACTGTCAAAGACCAAAGCAACCGCATTTAGCAAGCCAGGAAAATTATAAACATACTGTGTGATAAGAAGAACATCAATTGTTGAAGGGTCAATTTCATCAAAATATGGAAGAGCAGACATGCCAGAGTAGGCTGGATGAATGCCACAGTCAAACTGCATATGTCAAAAGGAAGTTGAAGAACAAAATATTAACAAAAACATTCAGTTCCTACCAAAAAAAGTGTTAAATAAAAGGTTTACTCCCCCATGTTTACCAACACAGTTTTGCCCTTGAAGCACATGTACACACAAGATCTACCCACTTCATTGCCTGCTCCCAAAGGAATTATACTTAGTTGATCTCCTTCTCTTGTCGTCGGTCCATCTCGCCGTTTTAGAGATGCTGACTGTCCCGTTGAAGCCATTTCAAGTCCTGCTCGGCAGAAGACAGAGAGGCACAAACAAAAAGGTACAGAAAATAATTAATGTAATGTTGGCAATAACAAGTATATATATATATATACACACACTATCCGGGCATTGTAGACTTTTCTCATTACTCTTGTTCTTGTTACTATCGGGGTATACTTATTTTCAGCGTTTTAGCTCTCTTCATTTGCTCATCGCTCTTCTTTTTTTTTTAAAATTTAATTTGCTCATTGCTCTTGTTGTTGCTAACCAGAAAAAACTCGAAGAATTAGGGTTAGAGTTATAAAACAAGAAAAGGGATATTTACTGGAATCGATCAAAAGCTCGATATATTAGTGTCAGGTTTGGGAAACAAGAAAAGGGTACTCACCACGACGAGCGATAAAATACAATCTTGACGGTGTACAGCGGAGCTCGGTGACGGAGCATCGGCGTCGCAGCGAGATCAAGGTTCCTTTTTTTTTTCCCGGGAAAGAGAGAGATTGGGCTTTGGAACAAACGAAGAAGCCAGCCCGAGAAGCTAATTTATCAACCTACTTAACCCAAACAGAGGATTTGTTACTTAATAGATTCCATACCCTCTTCCCTAGAAAAAATTTGTTACTGCGCCTATGCCAATGATCCCCAAGCTTCCTTCTTTCAGCGGCCTATGCACGTCTTGCCATGAAACCTTAGCTAAGAATTTACTTTCCTTGTCACCAGCCTAAAGAAACCTCATCAGAGTTTTTAAAATTTCTTTAATTAGACCATTCGAGAGAAAGAAATGGGAGGCCCAGTACACTGATAGGGTGCTTAAAATTGATTTGATAAGTAACACTCTCCCAGCTACTGAAAGGGATTTGTTGTACTAGCTTCTTTAGATTTTGTCTACGAGAGGGATATAGTTCCTAACTTGTAATTTCTTGAAATTATAGGGATCCCAATATATTTAAAAGGGGGTTCATGATTTGGAGCCCTTAAACGTTAGTTATCCATTCTCTGTTAGATTGTATAATTCTTAAAAATGGATATGGATTTTAATATTATTAACCTCTAAGCCACGTAACTCCAATGTTGATTGAGGTATCATGAGCTCTAGAAAAGAGTAATAGGTCATCCGTAAAAGCAAGTGATACTAGTCCAACTTTCTCACCTCTACTATAGAATCTAAAGTTAGGATTAGAGTGGAAGTTAGTCTTTATTAATCTTATAAGTGCCTCTATACATAAGATGAAGAAATATAGAAAAATAGGATCTCCCTATTTGAGGCCTCTAACTCTTAAGAATATAGAGCTTGGCTCTCAATTAATGAGCATATCGAAGGAGGTGGATGTGAGGTAGAGTTTAACCTAGTTCCTGAATTTTGCTAGAAATTATAAGGCTTCAAGGAGATTGAATATAAAGTCCCAACTTACAGTGTCAAAAGCTTTGAAGAAGTCAACCTTAATGGCACAATTATTAGAGCCATTTTTCTTTGAATAGCCCTTAAGTAACTCCTGAGCCATTAAAAAGTTATTACCAATAGACCTACCATCTACAAATGCTCCTTATGATTCACTAATAATAGACTTAAGCACTTGGTTCATTATATTAGCAATGATCTTTGAAATGATTTTGTAAAGAAGGTTAAAACAAGAAATAGGCACGTGTTCATTTAAAAAGCTAGGGTTTAGGCATTTGGGAATTTAGCAAATGTGGGATAAGTTGATTTCCTTCCAAATGATACCTCTTTCAAAAAAAAACTTTAAAATTGCATCAATGGCTATAGTTTTAATTAGGGGCCAAGTCTTTTGAAAGAATAAACCATTAAGTCTAGGGGCTTTAGTCAGATTAAGCTCAAACACCACTTTTTTCACTTCCTAAGGACTAACTGGCTTTGTTAGGACTTCTATATCTACCTCAAAAAATTGATTGGAGATCAAAGTTCTCAGTTATGTAATTGTAGAAGAGCTAAAGATATAGGTTTTGAGGAGTTACTTGAAAAAGAGAACAAATTCCTTCTTAAGGCCTTTTTAAGTAGACATTTCTTGTCCCTCTTGGTTGACAAGGGAATGAATCTTGTTGGTATTTTTCTTATTTATAATATAATAAAAAATAACTTTTAGTTTTTGTCTCCTTTTTGCATCTATTGGATTTTGGAAATTAATGCATTATGGTTAAAAAGTACATTTATATATTCATTCAGAGCTACTATTTCTTTAGTAAGGAGGCTCGAGATAGATAATGAACTTCGTTTGCACCTTAGAAAAGGATTTTTTAGTGCTTTCAAGAGCCTCTGAGGTGTTGACACCCTCTGTTCTATGCTTTAGCAGTTTTAATTCCTTTTTCATTCTTTGAATTTCTTTATACAAAGATATTGCTTACTGCCCCCAAATCTTTGAGATAGGCCTTTGTTAATAATCTCACTATAGCCTTTTACATCCACTAGGTAGTTGTTAAAACAAAATGGGAAATTTCTTTTACTAGCTTGGAACATATTCTACACCAATAAATGAGCATGATTAGAAAAAATAAGGTCTAGAACCTTCATCTTACTTTGTGGAAATAGTGTAAACCAATCCCTATTGACCATAGTTTTGTCTAGCCTCTTGTTGATGTGCCACTACCTACTTTGTTTATTTCTCCAAGAGTATAAAAGACCTTTTATCTTTAAATTAGTGACTTCTATGTCCTTTACACATTCCTGGAAGTCAATTGAGAAGTTCCTTAGGCTGGTATTTCCCTCATCCTTTGAAAATTGGAGTGCGCTATTGAAGTCTCCTAAAATAAGCAAGGGTGATTAGGTTTAGAGCTATAATTCTTTTAGCTTGTTCGAAAGTGATCCTCTTTCAAAAGCAAACTTTTCCCTGTATATAAAAGTAGTTGTAACAATAATTCATAATTGAGTTCCTCAACTTGGATTTGTTGGTCACCGTGACCAGAACCCAACTCTTGTGAAATCATGAAGTGTGAGTGTAAACCCATAAGGTTATTTCCATAAACCCTTATTAGGCATCATCCCACAAGGGTGACGTGCCCTATGACAATCAAACATCAAAACGAACTTATTACTCCAACTCAACCGTATAACGAGGAAGTCAGTATGAACATACATAACTGAATTACTTCAATTTATCATTTCATTTCTAAAGCAACGGAGTTTGAAAAAAAAACTTTATTTACATATCAAAAGCTACGCCATTGGCTTATTACAAAATACAAATAACAAATTTGCGGAAGTTCCCTTACGCTCTTGATCACTTGACTTCTTAACTATTGCCTAAAGAGGAGACAACGAGGGGGTGAGTTTAACAGCTCGTGGGTAACAGTTTATAATGGAAAAAATAAGCACAAACTATTGAAAATGTTCACTTGTCATAGACAATTGTCATATGGTTCTTAAAACATATGCTTCTTAGGCTTTCAACCAAAATTCACAAGTTGCAAAAACATGAATGCATCAAACTTGTTAACATAACATGAACACAAAAGCACATCAAATTGATTCGGGTGGATCTAAAACAAAACGTACTACGCATTTTCACATAACGGTCTTGCGTAGTCGTGAACTTATAGGAGTCCATGAAGGAGCTCCATGCCACTAGCGGGCAGGTGGGAGAAGCCTATTTGTCAAAGTGCACTTGATTTAACTTAGGGGACCACCACAAACTCACATAGCATGTATTTCATGACTTGTAAAACATATTGCCCAAAAAAGCATATTCCGAAAACTTGATTTTCACATGCTTGTTATACCTTAAAAACCATTTCCAAAAGTATGGTTTCATAATCATTCATCATTTCAAAGAATCATTTTAAAAATAATTTTTCATAAATCATCACACAATTCATATAACAAACATATAGCAATAAATGCAACACTTATGATGCAATTGGAAACATTAAACTTCTTTGATTTAAAGAAAACATTAGTGACTTATTTACTTTATTATAAACATGTACCCACCTTGATTTCCTTGATTATAGACTTGCTTAAAAAACCTCTTCTCTTGTTCCTCTTGCCTTTTTTAATCCCTTTATACAATAACAAAAATCTTACTCAATAGTTTTCAATTGAAAATTCCTCAAAGCACAATCACTAAAATTGGTTCTAGAATACTTAAACCCAAGCCTTTTCTAAATTCCATGAACTAAAATCCTTCCAAAAATCCAAAAGATTTAAAATGATCTTACCTTCATTCTTTACCAAATGAAGGGATCCTTAGCTCAAAGGGAAACTCTTCTCTTCCTCTTCCTTTTTCCTTTCTTGAACAACTCTAAACTCTCTCTTGAAGACTAAGAAAAGTCAAACCCTAGCTTGTTTTCTCTCCTTCTTCTCTTTTCTCTTTGTTTCTTCTCCCCTAATTTTGTTCTTGCTTCTTCCTTAAAAGCAAGACCATAATTTCATCTTCCTTTTATGCCCTTAATGAGTTCAAAAAGTCCATTTTATCCTTCCTTATAGGTTTATGTTCTTTTAATCTTAAATTTCTTACCAAAAATACCCTTGAACATTCTGACAAAACACTTTCTTCTAAAAAAATTTCTCTGTTGTCTTAAATTTCTAAAGACACCAAAATCAATCCATTTGGTTCAGTGATTAGAAAGATACACTTCAAACATTTTTGGACTGCTCTTGTCCAAATCAGCATATTATGCACAACTTCTATCAAAAATTTAAACCTCTTAGAAACTGAATTTGATTTCAAATTCTTCATACCATTTGTATCTCCATGTCTCTAGTTTATCTTAAAACAAGAATCAACTTAGTTGGAGCTCTACTGGTCCATAAATAATCAAAATGTTGAAGCATGTTCAGTAAAATATCCAATTCCTACTCTTCCAATCGATACCCTTACTTGATTTAATACATCTTTTTCATATCAATACCAAAATCTATAAACTTTTATGGAGATGTAAAAATAAAAATGTTAGGAATCTAAGAGTTCAATAATCACTTCATTTGGAGGTCGGATAGCAAAATTATGGCTGAAAGAATCAAACAAGATTTTATCCTCAATCATATCAAACTTGTCTCGGGAAAAATGGCATAACTTTTACTAGAGATGTTGGATTAAGATAATCTTAAGATGATTTCAAAGATAACTTTGATATCTACAACTTTGAAGAAGACCTTGATGTCGGATTTTATCATTTCAATGGTCAAAATGGACCAGATAATAGGATTAGCCGAAGCCAAAGGAAAAAGCAAAAGAATGGAAAAAAACAGAAGAAGTGAGAAAATTGCTATAACTTTCCCTACAGATATCTTATTAAGATGTTCTTGATATGGTTTTAAAGAAGACTTCAAGATCTAAAAGATAGATTTTATCTTTTTTAGGGTCAAAAATGAAACATAAGATAGGTACAGATGAAGTCATATGAAAAAGTAGAAGAATGGAAAAAGACAAAAGAAGTCAGAAAATTGCTATAACTTTCCCTAAAGATATTGGATTAATATGTTCTTTATATGGTTCGAAAGACAGAAGAAGTAAAACACAGAAGATAGCAAAACACAGAAGAAGCGAAAAGACAGAAGAAATAAAAAGACAGAAGATAGCAAAACACAGAAGAAGCAAAGCGTAAAAGAAACAAAACACAGAAGAAGATGACGTCATCACAGAAGAAACACAGAAGAAGATGACGTCATCACAGAAGAAGCAAAACACAGAAGAAGCAAAATACAAAAGAAGCAAAATACAAAAGAAGCAAAAAACAAAAGAAGTGGAAAAATTGCTATAACTTTTCCTATATATATCAGATCAAGGTGTTCTTTATATGATTCAAAAGAAGACTTCAAGAGTTACAACTTTTATGAAGATTTCAAAGATAGATTATATCTTCTGAAAAGTAAAAAATGAAACAGAAGATAGGTACAAACGAAAAGCAGACCAATGAAAAAAGACAGAAGGAGTGGGAAAGTTACTATAACTTTCCCAAAGATATCGGATTAAGGTGTTCTTTATATGGTTCGAAAGAGGACTTCAAGATCTACAACTTTTATGAAGATCTTGAAGACAAATTCTATCGTTAGAAGGATACAAAATGGAATAGAAGATAGGTCAGGTGAAAAAATAGAATAAGCAAAACTAGAAGAAGATGACGTCATCACAGAAGAAACAAAAAGGCAAAAGAAGCAAAACACAGAAGAAGATGACGTCATCACAGAAGAAGCCAAACACAGAAGAAGCAAAAATACAGAAGAAGATGATGTCATCACAGAAAAATACAGAAAAAGATGACTTCATCACAGAAGAACCAAAACACAGAAGAAGCAAAAGATAGAAGAAGTAGAAAAATTGCTATAACTTTCCCTACAGTTATTAGATCAAGGTATTCTTTATATGGTTCAAAAGAAGACTTCAAGAGCTACAACTTTAATGAAGATTTTAACGATAGATTATATCTTCTGAAGAGTCAAAAAAGAAACAGAAGATAGGTACAGAAGAAAAGCAGACCAATGAAAAAAGACAGAAGGAGTGGAAAAATTACTATAACTTTCCCTACAGATATCGGATTAAGGTATTCTTTATATGGTTCGAAAGAGGACTTCAAGATCTACAACTTTCATGAAGACCTTGAAGACAAATTATATAGTTAGAAGGATAGAAAATGGAATAGAATATAGGTCAGTGAAAAAACAGAAGAAGCAAAACATAGAAGAAGATGACGTTATCACAGAATAAACAAAAAGGCAAAAGAAGCAAAACATAGAAGAAGATGACATCATCACAGAAGAAGCCAAACACAGAAGAAGATGAAGTCATCACAGAAGAAACACAGAAGAAGATGACGTCATCACAGAAGAAGCAAAAACAGAAGAAGCGAAAAATGGAAGAAGTGGAAAAATTGCTATAACTTTCCCTATAGATATCAGATTAAGGTGTTCTTTATATGGTTCAAAAGAAGACTTCAATATCTACAACTTTAATGAAGATTTCAAAGATAGATTATATCTTCTGAAGAGTCAAAAATGGAACAGAAGATAGGTACAGATGAAAAGCAGACCAATGAAAAAAGACAAAAGGAGTGGGAAAATTACTATAACTTTCCCTACAGATATCGGATTAAGGTGTTCTTTATATGGTTCAAAAGAGGACTTCAAGATCTACAACTTTCATGAAGAC
>JAOTIZ010000002.1:31452101-31463593 GCA_027123425.1 Erythroxylum panamense | reverse complement strand
GCTAATTTACTATCAGATCATACTCCCGTTCTCACTTTTTAAACTATAGACAGATGTATTCATCCATTAGGTTCAATGATTTTCTCATATAGCTGGCTAGTTTTAAAGAAGGTATATGGACTACATTAAGAGAAAACATTCGAGGTTCTAAGTAGTTCATTTATTCCAAGAAAATACAACTTATCAAGTAGGATATGAAATCACTATTTAACATGAACATTGGCAATGTACACCACCTAGTAAATACTGCAAGAAGGGAGTTGGAGTCCAGACAATAACTCCAATACACCAATCCTAAAAATCACACAATTTATGCAAAAGAAAGGGAAGTATTACACCATTACTCTCAAGCATTGGTTTTTTGAGTAAACAAAGAGCAAGAGTGAAATGGATGAAATGTGGAGATAGGAACTCTTCAGTATTCCATAAAGCAATAGTCTCAAGAAAGGCCAAAAATAGAATCATCTCTATCAAATGCAATAATAGGGTCCTTGATTCTTAATCACCGATTATGCAGGGAGCTCATAACTAGTTCAAAGAGTTTATGAGCAAACCTTATAAAGTAAAATCATCCAAATAATTTGTTGGACCCTGAACTTTTCTTAAAATTTTGAAGTATAAATTGACATTAAATGAGGAATTTGTGGTAAATTAGTCATGTGCAAAGAAAAAGACAATTCAATAATGTGTATTGTTATATGGTATTAAGATAGGTGAATTTAGCAAGTTGATGATGAGAGAGTATAGGTGTGTGTATGCTTTTGTTATTGATGTCTATGATTAATTATGGTCTAAAGTGTGATTTTGAGTTTAAATGAAATCGATAGTGAATACATTGTTATAAATGGATGTTAAAAATCAAGAAATAAAGAGAAAAAGTATGAGAATATGAAGAATTGAGAAAGTTTGACTTTTTGGTCATAGAGAGTTGACTTTTTGATTTAAGCAGAATTTGAGAAAATTATATTCAAGAAACTTGTAGATTATGTTGAAACCTTTCTGTTGCCATAAATTTTGATAATTTTCGATATCGGGAGTGAAAGCTATGATCAGTCTAAGTTAAGTATACTTTTGCTATGTTTGAAAAATGCTATTAAAGATTGGTTTGTGCGTACTGTGCTTTGAGGTGAATTCTGGACTGAAATAGTTTGAATTGAGTTAAGTAGTCTTCATGAAAGTCATAGAAGACTTTCCAAGCTTTACAATGATGTATATTATGTAATTAGGGGATGTGAGAATTGGAAGATATGAAATTTAGAAGTTGGATGTGTTATAGGTGGACCTCGGTTCTGGCAGAAACTTTGACTGAAAAATTGACCTAACTAGAGGTTGAATTTTGTCTTTAAATGCTTCATGAAAGTTGAAGATTTTGATTTGATCTTTAGTTTGATATAAATTATGACATGTTTGGACCTAGGAGTTGAAAGATAGAAATTTTGGAAGTTATGTGATTGTTTAGGAAGATATTCATATAGACATAAAGTTTGATTGGTTTGTGATCCCGTTTGAGATGGAATTGATTTGTGAGTTCTTCATGGAAGTTGTAGAGCTTCCTTTGAGCTTTATTTTGATACTAAATTTGTCAAATTTGGAGTTCGGGATCCAGAGTTATGAATTTTGGAAATTTCGGTTAATTGTATGCCATTTTGACTCCTTCTGTTTTTGGTTATTTCGTTCCCATTCCGACCCCTTTTTTGATCTTTAGCTTATAATTTCTCCGTTCGACATCCGATGGAGTTAGTTTTCGAAGCGTTGGATTCCTAAGACAATTAACTACATCATGATGGGAAATTATGATTGTTCTAAGATTAAATTGAAAGAGATTGATTTAATCAAAGTGAGTTAGAAATTTTCTGATCATAGTTCAGTATTTTGATGATATCTTGAGCTGTAGAGATCCAATTAAGTTGATTCCTGTTTCTAAATAAATTCGAGACATGGGACTACAAGTTATCTGAAGGAATCAAATTTCAATTCAGTCCCTAATATTTTCAATTTCGAATTGAATATTAAAGTTATAAGAACATATAAGGGCAAATTGGGCATAACACTTAAGTCTAAGAGTTATAAGGCTTATATTGGAGGGCAAAATGGACATTTCCCACTCATTAAGAGTATGAATTAGAAGAAGGAAATGAGGAATGAGAAGAAAAAGAAGAGAGGAAGCCGTGGAAGAAGAAGAGAAGAGGAGAAAGCTAGGGTTTGAAGATCTTTGAAGAATTTGAAGCCAAATCAAGTAAGTATAAGCATATTTCCTCTTGATTAGATGAATGAAACATGTTTTGATGTTAGTTAAGAGAGGATTATGTGTTAGAAGTTGTCGGATGAGTTAAAGCATATGTTTGGTTTTGAGGGTTAATGAATTATGTTATTTGTGGATGATTTTTGTGTTGAGATGAGTTTAGAAATAAAATAGGAATGATGATTTAGGGTTAAAATGAGTTATTTGTGGAAGATGGAATGTTTAAAGATGAAAAATGTCAAAAATGAGTGTTCGGAGGGTTTCTGGTCTCACACGTCGCGGCGCGCGCAGGCGCCCACGTCGCGGAGTGTGCGAGCGCCTTCGCCGCGGCGAGTTTCAGCTTTTTACGCTGCGGTGAGCTCTTGATTTCACCGCGGCAAGCTCCTATTTTCTGTACAGACATGTTTTGATATTTTGGGCATAAATTTTGCTGTAGATATCCAAATGAGTTGATTTTTGATTCATTGTGAACTAGAGTCAAAGGTTTATAAGTTTTATGAAAAAAAGGAAGTTTTTAATCAGTTTTTAAAGATCTCAAATTTTGGTCGGAAGTTGAGTATAGATTCTTGTTTCAGCATAAGGATAGTCCCAACATGTTTGGAGAGTAACTTTCGAATTTCTGAAACAAATTGAATGATTTTGGAGTCAGAGTGATCATGGAAAATTGACTCGAATGTTTGTTCTTTTAGAAGAGTTTGAGTTTTTAGAATTTATGGGTCCTCAAATTTATATTCCTATTGAATGAGATTTTACATTTTGATAAAGGGAATCAAGGAGGGCAAGAGGATAAAGAGGAGATGCATCTTTTAAGCATGCATCCAAGCAAGGAATTCAGGTGGGTACATTTTTATAATTTAAATAAGCTACTACTGTTTTTCTTTAAAATCAAAGAAGTTTTCTGATTTCACTTGCATCATAAGTGTTGCATTATTGTTATGAATGACTTGTGAAACATGCTATATGTTGTTACATGATTTGAATGATATTTTGAAAAAGATACATGTTATGAAATCATGTTTTCAATAATGGTTTTCAAGATATACATCAAGTACATGATAAGAAAGTTTTCAAGAAAAATGCCATTTTGGGCAACAAGTGACAAGATTTTGAAAGTTATGTGTTAAGTGGGTTTGTGGTAGTCCCTCAAAAACCATCACGTGCACGTTGACCCAAGAATAGGCTTCTCTCACCTACCCGTTAGTGGCACAGAGTTCCTTCAAGGACTCCCTCAAGAAACTACGACTACACAGGGCCATTTCGATGGAATTGTGTAGTGCGTCATGAATTTGGACTTACCCAAATCATTTTGATGTGTTATGTGTTCATGTTATGTTTGATCAAGTTTGATGCATTCATGATTTGTAACTTATGGATTTTGGCTGAAAGCCTAGAAAACATGTGTTTGATAAACTCCATGAAAGTTTTCTAAGACAAGTGAGCTGTTTTCAAAGTTTTTGCTTATCTTTATTATAAACGTGTATCCACGAGCTGTAAAGCTCACCCCTTTCATCCCCATCTCCAGGTATCAAGATGGAGTTCAGATGAAAGAAAGTTTAGACGTCCGTTCGTTGTGAATATGATTGGATTTTAAGTTAATTTGTTGCAAGATTCAGATTTCAGACATGTTGAGAATTTTGAGATTTTTGTATTTTGTGCATTTTGGAATTTGATATCGATGTTATAACATGGCTTGGAATGCCATTAAGATTTTATAAGCATGTATATCATGATGAAATTGATTTATGGAATTGTATATAGATTGGAAAAGTGAATTATGGTTTGTATAATGATTATGTTAGATTGCGTTTGGATTCCGGATAGGAGGTCCGATGGGAATATTAAAGTGCTTATTTTTGTATGATTTGTGGGTATATAGATATGTATATTAAGTGTCTTTTGGCAAAGAAAGAATAAGAATATGAGTAAGATTTGTTAAAGATGAGATTGAGATATTGCATGATTATGAAGAATTATATGAATTGAGTTTTGATTGAGGATAAATTTCAAAAAGGGAAATTATATTGTTTTGTTTTGTATAAGATTGACAAAAGATGAAAAGAAAGAAAGAAAAAAATTTATACTCATTTTCGGATTGGTTTAGTCTAAGGTTTCCAACGCGACGCTTTTCTAAAGTATGAGTTCACGGATGTCAGAAATTTGAATCAATTCGATTGAACTGTTTGTGTGCTTTGATTCGCTTTTGATTCCGCTTAAGCGATTTGTTTTCATTGAATCCGTTCCTTCGATTCTTACGCCTTTTGATTTGATTTGCTTTCTTTGGCTTTCGCTTTAGGTTTCCGCTTCGGATTTCTTCGCTTTTGATTTTCGTCCGTTCTTTTGTTTCCATTTTCTATTTTTTCGGTTGGGGTCCGGTTTTGAAATCGGGTCCCAACATTTCATGACATTTTATGCACGCTTTTTCAATGTGTATTTTTGTAACATTTTATGCAGGTTTCCAAAAATGTCACAGAATGTGCATTTTTGTGACTTTTTATGCACGTTTCCAAAAAATGTTACAGAATGTGCATTTTTTCAATGTTTTATGCACGTTTCCCAAAAACGTCACAGAATGTGCATTTTCGTGAAGTTTTATGCATATTTTTTGAATGTCCATTTTCATGACATTTTACGCATGTTTCCAAAAAAAGTCACAGAATATGCATTTTCATGACGTTTTATGCATGTTTCCAAAAACGTCGCAGAATGTGCATTTTTGTGGCATTTTATGCACGTTTTTTGAATGTGTATTTTCTTGACATTTCATGCACTTTTCCAAAAATTAATGCAGAATGTGTATTTTAGTGACATTTTATGTACATTTTTGAATGTGCATTTTCGTGACGTTTTTTGCATGTTTCCAAAAAAGTCACAGAATGTGCATTTTTGTGAAGTTTCATGCACAATTTTTGAATGTGCATTTTCGTGACTTTTTATGGACGTTTCCAAAAAATCTCACAGAACGTGCTTTTTTGTGACATTTTATGCACGTTTCCAAAAAACATCATATAATGTGCATTTCGTGACGTTTTATGCACGGTTTATGCACCTCTTTTGAATGTGCATTTTCGTGACGTTTTTTGCATGTTTCCAAAAAAGTCACAGAATGTGCATTTTCTAGACCTTTTTTCCACGTTTCCAAAAAACAACACAGAATGTACATTTTCGTGATGTTTTTTGCACTTTTTTGATTCTGCATTTTCATGACGTTTTATGCACGTTTCTAAAAAAAGTCACAGAATTTTCATTTTTGTGAGATTTTATGCACATTTTAAGACTTTGCATTTTCGTGGCATTTTATGCCCATTTCCAAAAAACGTCGTAGAATGTGCATTTTTCTGATGTTTTATGCACATTTTTTATGTGCATTTTCGTGATGTTTTATAGGTATTTCCAAAAAAAGTAACAAAATGTGCATTTTTTTGACGTTTTATGCACGTTCTCAAAAAAGATCACAAAATATGCTTTTTTTGTGACATTTTATGCACATTTTTTGATTGTGCATTTTCGTGACGTTTTATGCACTTTTCCAAAAAATGTCGCAGAATGTGACTTTTCGGGGCATTTTATGCACATTTTTTTAATATACATTTTTGTGACATTTTATGCACGTTTCCAAAAAACATCACAAATGTGCATTGTTGTGACTTTTCATGCACATTTTCAAAAAATGTCAAAGATTGTGCATTTTTTTGATGTTTTATGCACGTTTCCAAAAAATGTCACAGAATGTGCATTTTTGTGAGTTTCTATGCACATTCTCAAAAAACATCACAGAATGTACATTTTCGTGACGTTTTATGCACGTTTCCAAAAAATGTCATAGAATGTGACTTTTCGTGACATTTTACGCACTTTTTTGAATGTGCATTTTTGCGACGTTTTATGCACGTTTTCAAAAATTGCCACAAAATGTGCATTGTTGTGACTTTTATGCATGTTTCTAAATAACGTCGAAGATTGTGCATTTTTCGATGTTTTATGCATGTTTCCAAAAAATGTCACAGAATGTGCATTTTTGTGACGTTTTATGCACGTTCCCAAAAAAACATCACAAAATGTGCATTTTTGTGACGTTTTATGCACTTTTCCAAAAAATGTCGCAGAATGTGACTTTTCGTGACATTTTATACATGTTTTTTCAATGTGTATTTTTGTGGCGCTTTATGTAGGTTTCCAGAAAATGTCACAGAATGTGCATTTTTGTGACTTTTTATGCACGCTTCCAAAAAATGGCACAGAACGTGCATTTTGTCGATGTTTTATACACGTTCCTATAAAACATCACAGAATGTGCATTTTCGTGATGTTTTATGCATGTTTTTTGAATGTGCATTTTCATCACAGTTTATGCACGTTTCCAAAAAAAGTCACAGAATGTGCATTTTAATGATATTTTATGCATGTTTCCAAAAAAAGTTGCAGAATGTGCATTTTTGTGACATTTTATGAATGTTTTTTGATTGTGCATTTTCATGACTTTTTGTGGACGTTTCCAAAAAATGTCATAGAATGTGCTTTTTGTGACGTTTTATGTGCCTTTTTGAATGTGCATTTTCGTGACTTTTATGCACATTTTCAAAAACGTCGCAGAATTTGACTTTTCGTGACATTTTATGTACGTTTTTGGAATGTGTAGTTTTGTAACGTTTTATGTACGTTTCCAAAAAATGTCACAGAATGTTTATTTTTGTGACTTTTTATGCACGTTTTTTGAATTAGCATTTTCGTGACATTTTATGCACGTTTCAAAAAAAGTCGAAGAATGTGACTTTTTGTGACATTTTATGCACGTTTTTTGAATATGCATTTTTTTTACATTTTATGCACGTTTCTAAAAAATGTCATAGAATGTGCATTTTTGTGACTTGTAATGCACGTTGCCAAAAAAATGTCACAAAATTTGCATTTTTTCGATGTTTTATGCACGTTTCCAAAAAACGTCACAGAATGAGCATTTTGGTGACGTTTTATGCATGTTTTTGTAACATTTTCATTACGTTTTATGCACGTTTTCAAAAAAAGTCACAGAATGTGAATTTTTGTGATATTTTATACATGTTTCCAAAAAATGTCACAGAACGTGCTTTTTTCTGGCATTTTATTCACGTTTTTTGATTGTGCGTTTTCATGACGTTTTATCCACTTTTCGAAAAAACGTCGCAAAATGTGCATTTTTCGGACGTTTTATGCACATTTTTTGAATGTGTATTTTCGTGACGTTTTATGCACCTTTCCAAAATACATCATAGAATGTGCATTTTCGTGATCTTTTATGCACTTTTTTGAATGTGCATTTTCATGACATTTTATGCACGTTTCCAAAAAAAGTCACAAAATGTCCATTTTGTGACATTTTATGAACGTTTTTTGATTGTGCATTTTCGAGACATTTTTTACGCGTTTCCAAAAAACGTCGCAAAATGTGCATTTTCCTGACGTATTGTGCACATTTTTTGAATATGCATTTTCGTGACGTTTCATGGACGTTTCCAAAAAATGTCACAGAATGTGCATTTTTGTGACGTTTTATGCACGTCTCCAAAAAAAATCACAAAATGTGCATTTTTGCGACGTTTTATGCATATTTTTTGAATGTGTATTTTTGTGACGTTTTATGCACGTTTCAAAAAAGTAACAGAATGTGCATTTTTGTGACTTTTTATGCGCGTAAACAAAAAAGTCACAAAATGTTCATTATTTCGACGTTTTATGCACGTTACGAAAAACGTCACATAATGTTCATTTTTGTGAAGTTTTATGCACGTTTTTTTAATGCTCATTTTCGTGACCTTTTATGCACGTTTCCAAAAAATGTCACAGAGTATGACTTTTCGTGACATTTTATGCACGTTTTTTAAATGTGTATTTTTCTAACGTTTTATGCAGGTTTCCAAAATGTCACAGAATGTGCATTTTTGTGACTTTTTATGCACGTTTCCAAAAAACGTTACAGAATGTGCATTTTTTCGATGTTTTATGCACGTTTCCAAAAAATGTCATAGAATGTGCATTTTCGTGAAGTTTTATGCATTTTTTTAATGTCCATTTTCATGACATTTTACGCACGTTTCCAAAAAAGTCACAGAATATGCATTTTCATGACGTTTTATGCATGTTTCCAAAAAAGTCGCAGAATGTGCATTTTTGTGACATTTTATGCACGTTTTTTGAATGTGTATTTTCGTAACATTTCATGCACTTTTCCAAAAACCTATGCAGAATGTGTATTTTAGTGACGTTTTATGCACATTTTTTGAATGTGCATTTTCGTGATGTTTTTTGCATGTTTCCAAAAAAGTCACAGAATGTGCATCTTCGTGAAGATTTATGCACAATTTTTGAATGTGCATTTTTGTAACTTTTTATGGACGTTCCCGAAAAAGATCACAAAATGTGCTTTTTCGTGACATTTTATGCACATTTTTTGATTGTGCATTTTCGTGACGTTTTATGCACTTTTCCTAAAAATGTCACAGAATGTGACTTTTCGTGACATTTTATGCACGTTTCCAAAAAACGTCACAAAATGTGCATTGTTGGTACTTTTATGCACGATTTCAAAAAATGTCAAAGATTGTGCATTTTTTCGATGTTTTATGCACGTTTCAAAAAAATATCATTGAATGTGCATTTTTGTGACTTTTTATGCCCATCCCCAAAAAACATCACAGAATGTGCATTTTCGTGACGTCTTATGCACGTTACCAAAAAATGTAGTAGAATGTGACTTTTCGTGACATTTTATGCACTTTTTGTATGTGTATTTTTGCGACGTTTTATGCATGTTTCCAAAAAATGCTACAGAATGTGCATTGTTGTGATTTTTTATGCACGTTTCTAAATAACGTCGAAGACTGTGCATTTTCCGATGTTTTTTGCACGTTTCCAAAAAAGTCACAAAATGTGCATTTTTGAGACGTTTTATGCACGTTCCCAAAAAACATTACAGAATGTGCATTTTCGTGACATTTTACACACGTTTCTAAAAAATGTCACAGAATCTGCATTTTCGTGACGTTTTATGCACGTTTCCAAAAAACATAACAGAATGTACATTTTTGTGATGTTTTATGTACTTTTAATGTACTTTTTGATGACGTTTTTTGATCGATTCCAAAAAAAGTCACAGATGTTCCTTCTTGTGACATTTTATGCACGTTTCTAAAAAACGTCACAGAATATACATTTTCTTGACGATTTATGCACGTTTTTTGAATGTGCATTTTCGTGGCGTTTTTTGAATGTGCATGTTCTTCACGTTTTATGGACGTTTCCAAAAAATGTCACAGAATGTGCATTTTTGTTACTTTTTATGCACGTTTCCAAAAAATTCATAGAATGTGCATTTTTTTGAAGTTTTATGCACGTTTCCAAAAACGTCATAGAATGTTTATTTTTGTGACGATTTATGCTCATTTTTTGATTGTGCATTTTCGTGACTTTTCCAAAATACGTCACAAGATGTCCAATTTTTCGATGTTTTAAGCACGTTTGCAAAAATTGTCACAGAATGTGCATTTTTGTTCCTTTTTATGCACGTTTCCAAAAAATTCACAGAATGTGCATTTTTTCGACGTTTTATGCACGTTTTCAAAAACGTCACAAAATGTTTATTTTTGTGACGTTTTATACTCTTTTTTTGATTGTGGATTTTTGTGACTTTTTATGCACATTTTCAAAAATGTCGCAGAATGTTACTTTTCGTGACATTTTATGCACGTTTTTTGAATGTGCATTTTTATGACATTTTATGCACATTTCCAAAAAATATCACAGGATGTGCATTTTTGTGACTTTTTATGCACGTTTTCAAAAAATGCCAAAGATTTAGCATTTTTTCGATGTTTTACGCACGTTTCCAAAAAAACGTCACAGAATGTGCATTTTTACGACATTTTAGAATGTGCCTTTTCATTACGTTTTTTGCTTAATTCCAAAAAAAATCACAAAACATCCATTTTTGTGACATTTTATGCTCGTTTTTTGATTGTGCATTTTCATGATATTTTATGCACGTTCCCAAAAAACGTCGCAGAATGTGATTTTCTTGACGTTTTATGTACGTTTTTTGAATGTGTATTTTTGTGACGTTTTATGCACGTTTCAAAAAAATGTCACAGAATGTGCATTTTTTTTTACTATTTATGCACATTTCTAATAAAGTCACAGAATGTGCATTTTTTCTACGTTTTATGCATGTTTCAAAAAATGTCACAGAATCAGCAGTTTTGTGACGTTTTATGCATGTTTTTAAATGTACATTTTCGTGACGTTTTATGTCGTTTTCCAAAAAATGCCAAAAATGTGCATTTTTGGGACGTTTTATGCACGTTTCCAAAAAACATCACAGAATGTACTTTTTTTAATGTGCATTTTCATGACGTTTTTGCTCTATTGCAAAAAAAATTCACAGATTGTCCACTTTTGTGAAATTTTATGCACATTTTTTGAATGTGTATTTTCTTGACATTTTATGCACGTTTTCAAAAAGTCGCAGAATGTGTATTTTTCTGAAATTTTATGCACGTTTTTTGAATGTGCATTTTTATGACGTTTCATGCGCGTTTCAAAAATTTGTCACAAAATGTTCATTTTTGTGACTTTTTATGCACGTTTCCAAAAAAAGTCAAAGATTTTGTTTTTTTCGATGTTTTATGAACGTTTCCCAAAACTGTCACAGAATGTGCATTCTTGTGACTTTTTATGCATCTTTCTTGAATGTGCATTTTTGTGACGTTTTATGCACTTTTTCAAAAGATGTCGCAGGTTGTGACATTTTATGCACATTTTTAAGTGTGCATTTTTGTGATATTTTATGCACGTTCCAGAAAATGTCAAAGAATGTGCATTTTTTTAACTTTTATGAACATTTCCAAAAAAGTCACAGAATGCGCATTTTTTCGACGTTTTATGCACATTTCCAAAAACATCACAGAATGTGCATTTTTGTGACATTTTATGCACGTTTTTAAATGTGCATTTTCACGACATTTTATGCACATTTCAAAAAACGTCACAGAATGTTACTTTTCGTGACATTTTATGCTCGGTTTTTTAATGTGCATTTTATGACGTTTTATGCACGCTTCCAAAAAATGTCACAGAATGTGCATTTTTGTGACTTTTTATGCACGTTTCCAAAACACGTTTCCATAAAAAGTCACAGAATGTGTTTTTTTCGATGTTTTATGTACATTTCCAAAAACGTCACAGAATGTGCATTTTCGTAAAGTTTTATTCATTTTTTTGA
>JAOTIZ010000002.1:31430215-31441095 GCA_027123425.1 Erythroxylum panamense | reverse complement strand
TATTTGTAATTTTTATTGTAGGGTATTTGGAGAAATCAGAGCTCAAAAAGATTAAGTAGTAATCAAAAGCATTGAAACAACTTGAGAAGAGAAGCTTAAATGAAAGGATCACTTTGAAAAGAAACGACAACGATGAGACAAAGCATTAAAACATTAAAGAAGACAAAAATGACAAGTGAAGACAGCATGGCCAAGCATGGGACATTGACAAAGCAGCCAAAATGGCAGCATTTGAAGAGAAGCAGCGTGGCCTGGGAAAGTAAGAGGAAACGACATCGTGAAGAGGAGGCTTGCAAAGGGTTTTGGAGGCAGCACAGTAACAATGGACCAGGAACTATTAAAATGAGTCACAACATGAAATAGAGGAGAGGGAGTTGGACGGCGATGTTGGTTGTGGCGTGCGTGGAGGTAGGTAGTGTGTGAGGAGTGCGTAGGGGTTTCAGTGTGGGCTGCATAGCTGAGAGCAGGGGCGGCGCAAGTGAGAGGTAGAGAAAAATGAAAAATAATGCAAAGTTGCGTGGTCGGTGTGTGTGAAGAGAGTTTAGCGTTTGTGCGTGGTTGTGAGATGCATGCACAGTAGCCATGGCATTGATTTTCAATTCCCCCTCTTCATCGCCGATCAATTGCTTTCTTCGTGAGAAATGACGTTGATTTTCTTCTAGGCTTACCTAGGTTGATTTTGGTATTACTTGAATTCACAATTTTCTATTAGATCTGCTTCTAGGTTGCTGTTTTTTGCTCTATCTGTTTCTTTACCCACATTTGCAGTGATCTCAGTTTTCTTTTCTAGATTTTTTTAGTTCATTTTCTAGCCCTTCTCTTTGCTTGTGGGTTTCTATTCAAGGTTCACTAATTTTGCATTTTGGGATTTATGGTGCTAGTCACTTTTTCTCTTTATCTCTTTTTCTTGGTCGACCTTATTTTTTGTCATTCTTTTGTTTCTTGGCTAGTTGCTTTGATCTGCATGTTGATTAGTCTAACACTGACTCTTTGAGCTCTTTGCTTTGTTGTTCATCTATTCACAATTTTTAGTAGTGGATTTGTATTCCAATTCAACACAAATTTTAGTTCTTTTATTTAGTTTTCTTTATACTTTTGAGATCTTTTGTGAATCGATTCTAGGTAAATTTCTGGTTAAGGTTTGTCTTTACTTGGTACTATTCTGTTTAAAATTAGAGGTATTTGTTGGAGCTGTTTAAGTTTTAGTAAAAACCTCTCTGTTTCTTTTTTTAGTCCTTTCAGTTTTCTTCTCTTGAATTACATATTTTTCGAGGATTTTTGTTGTTAGTTCTTACTGTTTCTTTAGAACATGAAGCTAATTTTCACTTTTCTTAAGCTGATAAGTCAAAGGCCTGGAGCTGCAGGTTATGTGAAATTTGGTATTATAATTTGTACTGGTTTATTATCAATCAGACTTGATGTTAACCTCTTTGGCAAAATACTAATTTGTATTTTTGGTTGATATCTGAGATGTGGATCGACTGGGATTGCAAAAGAATGTCAAAGGAAAAGATTCTGAGGATAAATAATGTAAAGTCCTTAAAATTCATTTACCAGGTATGTAAATTTGTTGGTTTGCCTGAGACAATCTTCTTGAGTTTGGTTCTTGTTTTTAAAAGTGTCCATAACGAGCTTCGATGTCCTTCCAACATCTTTTAGATGTTTCTATATGACTTATTTTGGTTTTTAGTTTCCTTTACCAGCATTGGCCAAGTAAACCTAGAGATGTATGCTTTGGCTATTGGTACATGGAGTTTGTAGGGTGCCAACATGGAGAATTTCGGCAATCAAGCAAAATGGTAGGTGTTTATCTTTGTCAGTCTTCTTTTTGTTACCTTATGTCATTTTGCAATTTTCTGTTATAGACGAAAAGATACATTGATGCCTACTTAGCCTCTTCAGTCATTGAGTTTTCTAGTGAAGATTTGTTACACTTATCATATGTATATGATAAGGCATTGTGATAAATTTATTGGAACATATATTCTTTATTTAGTAACAACATCATTGTAACATATAACTTTAATACTTGTAACGAAATCTGTTAGACAATATAACCACTGATGCAAATTTCTTTTACAACTAATGTAATTACGTTGATGAATTGATAGTTTTATTTGTGATAATAATAAACATATTAGTGATAATACTTTTTGTAAGAACTGATTTTCATTTTTGTGACAAAATGATGTTGACGCTTTTTTTATTAAAATATTAGTGACCAAGAAGTAATGGACACTGATAAAAAAATTATTAGTGACAAATATTGTCACTATTTATAATTATTTTAGTGACAATAATGTTGTAACAATAAAATGAAGTACTGTTACAATTTTATTCGTCACTACTTTATATTATTTGTGTCAACAAACTTGTCATAAATATATAAAGTTGCTTTGACCATATAATATTGTCACACATTACATTACATAGGATTTAGTGTCGACACTTTTGTCACAATATAATAAAGTATTATTACAACTTTATTTGTCACTACTTTATATTATTTGTGTTAACAAACTTGTCATAAATAGGTACAGTTGTTGTGATCATATAGTGTTGTCACACATTTGATAGGTTTTAGTGTCGGCAATTGTGTCACAGTAAAATGAAGTACTGTTACAACTTAATTCGTCACTACTTTATATTATTTGTAACAATAAACTTGTCATAAATATGTAAAGTTATTGTGACCATATAGTTTTGTCACATATTTCACAAGTTTTTGTGTCAGTATTTGTATCACAAAAGTGTTGCATAATTGTGACTATTTTTTAAATTAATCACTATTTTATTAGTGACGGTGATATTTGTGACGGGAGGTGACAATTTCAAAAATTAGATACTATTAATAATAATGACAAATATTACTGCTTTTAGTGACAACTTTTATTTTCACTAAAAATACAATTTTTTGTAGTGTAATGAGACTCCTCTCAATTTATACTAAATAAAAATTAAAGACATTATGAATTGAGCAAATATGACATTGAATGAAGTTCCAAATTTTTTATTTTTTTGCCTTTTCTTTTGATTTCACTTGTATTGATTATATATATGTTCAATTTTATTTATGTAATATAAATATAAAACTTTTAATTGTAAGTGCTTTCATTTCAGGTTTCACTTCTAGGTTGTTGTATTCTTCAGCTAGTATTCTTGTTATAATATTTATGGACTTATATTATTCTTATTATATGATATTTGATAAAATTGTTCTTTAGATTGTTATATTTTAAATACTTTATATTATTCTTAACTTTATATCTGTATAATAAATTATCTTTTTTATATTAATTGTGTTATTGTTTATATGTGAAATATGTGAAAAGTAATATTAATAAAGATATAGTTGCCATTTCAAATTTATATTATTATTATTATTATTTGAAACAAGGTTGATATGAAATTAAAATTATATAACAAAATATGTTGAGGGATTATTTTGTAACTTTTTAAATTTTATGAACTGTTAGAATTTTAAGAAATTACTCAAAGTAGTACCTAATATTTACCAGTTTTGATACCATAATGTACTAGAACTAGATTTGGTATCGAATCCAATATAATATTCATAACATTAGCCCGAACTTCTGCAATTAAGAAGCGGCATGTTTCTCCCCTTTCCTTTAAGAAATCCCATTCCCTGTCAAGATTGAATCATAAAGCCTCTGACAAGAAGTACAGTAGAACACCTCAAAACTAAACTCTACGGTTACTTTTTCATATTCATCCGACAACTCTCCCGTAAACTGCTTTTATGAAATCTAATAAAACAAGTTACACGGGTCTTCACTTTATATATCTCAGTCATTCATTTGGAACGATTTAGAGGTATTCCAGGGGACACACCTAGCTATTCTTTTTATAGAATTTGCTTTTAATAGGAACATTTTCATGGAATCCTTGTGCATAGCTAGACAAAACTCCTCATTATCAGTACCATTCAGCACTTATACCTCTATGAAAATTCCCAAATGAGCTTATAATGTTTTGATTAAGACTGAATTCCATGTAATAATTTTAGTATAAATGTTATTTCAAGCCTGAGGACAAAACAGAGTAGCTAATCCATGATCCACTGTTATTTCAAGCTTACCATAGTTCATTAGAGATTTCTTATCACACATATATGTCCCTCTTCCTCTGGCCAATACCTCACCATCTACGTCTATGATCCCTCCTTTAGCTGGCTCGTTAGTGCGTTGACCAGGATCCAAGATGAATGCTTTCACCTTTTGTTAGTCGCACAACAAAATAATCAATGATTAGACAAAATAGGTAGAGCATCATTTGACACGATTTCAACATCATTAAGAAAAGTATTTGATATTTAAACTACAAGGGAAAGCAAACTGGTTCAATAGTTCATGTCATTCAAACTTAAATTGGACCAAAAGAAGATTGTAAACTATGACCCAGATAAAAACAAACAAGAATGTCATTATTCAATTAGAAAGTCAATATAGATCATGTTTTCCTAAATACTAGTTCTCATTTGTTTTGGAGAAAAGAAGAAAACAACCGATCTAAGACTACTGGACTTTATCCTTAAGTTTGATTAGAAAGACAAAAAGACAGAATTTGTAACCAAAAAAAGAAGGTGATATTCAAAGATGCTTATTTTATTCCAAGGAAGAAAGAATGCTTATTTTGATTAACTAACCTTAAGATACAAAACATCTGGTGATTTGATATGTCCGCCGTTGCTCACTTTCGTCAATAAAGACATCAAGGATAACTTCGTGCACTGCTTGATGACGATTAAGTCCAAGCAACCATCTGAGAACTGAATCAACCATAAAAGTGACCGAAGAAATAGTGTGAGCCTTTCTTCCTTTAGAACATATACATATTGGAGAAGTTTAAGAATAGTAAATGTGATACTAAGTGCACCATGGGCTTCATTTAAAAGGGGAACTAGCATACACAGGCATCACATTACTAGTCCACTACCCCTTGACGCTGCAAGAAATAAATATGGATGTCCCCACATATAGAAGGAATTATTGTCTAAACAAATTAAGGAAATGAGAAACAACAATCTAGAGTGTTTGAATAGTCAAACACAATATAAAAGATGATTAATGAAAGGAAAGTTGAAGTTGCATGGAAGAAGCTTAGATTAGCATTGTTCAAATGGGAAGGCAATTATTTATGTAAAACTAAAATGGAGTTTTATGCCAAATTATTGATAAGGAAATCCTCAACCAAATCTCTTCCATAAAGTAATTCTCCTTAATCTTTTAAAGCAGGCAATTAAGTACTTATCTAGAGGACCTGGAATACAAGTCATACCAACCTTTGCATCTGGTGCAGCCATGGTCCTCTCCCCACCCCAAGGCACATTGTGAAGCCAGATTGAAACAAACGGCCCACTGAAAGTCCTCCAACTCAGATTCTTCAAGTTAACATCAGCTCCAGGGTAACCATGCTGAATGTGAACAGGGTGCTCTTGGCTAGGGTTGCATGTACCCTGTTCCCCATCAGATTGGTCACTGTAGCTAGTTGGATGCCCATAAGACTCAAAGCCAGGTGCAGGCACAAAAGAAATACGTCCATTGTATTTCCTCAAATTGATTACTCGCTGTAGGGCCTATATGAGGGAGGAGGAGAGGTAAGGTCCAATGATTATCAAATTCTGAAACCGAAGGAGCTAACCAAACTCTCATACAATAGAACCAAACAGAAAAACCAGAAAAAAGAAAAGATTAAAATATGAAAAATGTCAAGTTTATGCTCTAAATCACAGACTTCATTTATCTTTCAATTTTCAACTGCAAAATAATTTCTATGGCAGGAAGTCATCACTTTTGTAATGGAATATAATTATCTCAACTTACTAGTAACAGAACAAAAATATGACCATGATTTTTTGAGGCATAACAGACAAAGAACATAAGAATTTTCTTTTATTGTATTGTCTTATTAATTATTAAGTTCCATCCAGCAACTCAACAAATTCTGCATCAGCTAATTTCAAATAATGTAAGAAATGAAGATTGAGCTTTGAGTCCAAAAATTGAATGAAGCTAAGGTCTATTTAGTTTCCACTTCTGTTTTCTGTTAGAAAATTTTTAAGTTTCAAATATTTAATTATTAACAATAATATTGGTTTAAAATTAGAATACATATACAAAATAAATATTAGTTTGTAAATAAAATTGATATAAGTTTTACTTATTTAATTATTTATTTTTAATAAAAAATATATAATTTAGTATTAAATATTGTACAAAATATTAAAATAAAATTAGTTACTTAATCAATTAATAAAATTAATTTTCTCTTATTTTATTTAGTATTTATTTATTATAAATAATAAAAATATAACTACATTGATATTAATAATATAACAAGTTTTTCTTTTTGTTCGAGAAAAATTGAAAACAAAATTAGGAAACAAAAACCAAAAACGGAAAAACATAAGTAGAACAAAAAATTTAACAACAATTCTGCAGTAATTCCACAATTTAAAGTAGAACCAAACAGAAGTAGTTCAATGGATTTCATGCCCTCTAGTTAATGGCAGTCAGAAAAAGATTTGCAACAATTCTGTAGTAATTCCAGAATTTAAACTTCTGGAAAGAATCCAATTCATAAAAGAATTCCACTATCTCTATACAAGTAGAACAGGATATACATATGAGACAATAAAGTCAAGACAAGAGAGTTAAATAGTTTCCCAATTTGCAGTATGATAAATGAAATTTACATTAGTCTGTCGTTGGAATATGGATCCATTTAAAAAACTATGGTTGAGCGATAACAAGCCCAAACATTGAATAATTTGCAACTACAGATTTTGGTTTGTATGGGGCCAAGAAGAGGGGGAGTAGTGGGGATAAGGAGATAAGCAATCAGACTACAAAAAACAAAATAATAACAGTGCAGTGTAGGCAACATACATAAAAATCAATCCGTGCACTCCCCATCCATCTGTATTTTTCAGATTCTATGTCAATATCTGCTATCAGACCTGAAACAAAATAAGACAGTCTCACATGATACAAGTTATTAGCAATACTCTTTCAGACAAACTCCAGAGGTGCTATCATAAAAGTCAATAACTAGTGCAATGAAACCATTGTCAAATGCAGATCCAACTGAACTAAAATTATAGCATCGGTATGTAAATGTGTACCCCATGCAAGCATCAAGACACTGAAAAATTTGGTCTCTCCTTGAACAATAGTAGCTACATCCAAAGAACACTTATGGCCTGGCAGTATGAAGCATAACACTTAGATTAGAAAACTAAAACAATAAATAAGACAGTCTGCAAACTAAAGGCATACTAACACTTAACCTCGTATGATTGCAAAAACAGCATTTGCTGCCGTGCATGGCTCTCCAACTGAAGCCAAAGTAGACTTCACCATGCCATTTTCTGTACCTGCATCAAGATACAATATGTCAAATTTCTTGAAATGCTCTTGCTATTTCTCACTCTTGCTAAGCAATTTACTGTACTTCTGCAACCCAAAAACCATCAAATCATGTTATAAGTATGAAATTAAAGACAAATGGTAGTACAAAATCACGATGAGTAAACAGGTAATCCAAGATTAACTGGTACAAATAAGCATGTCATCATAAAAAAACAGAATGATTAATTTGCCCAATAAAATATCTTATACCAATGCTCCAGATCGCTTATACTCACGACTCTACATAGATAGCAGTTCATGACTGGTAAAAAGAAAGGAGATAGAATATAGCGAACATAAACAAACCTCCCGGAACCATTCCAATAGGAATTTTTATTGCAGTACTCCAGTCCTCTCTCCCTAAAAGCCCATTTACCACCTATTGAAGCAAAATAAGTGTAAGAAGGAAAGAACAGCAAGCACATAGACCATTGTAAAAAGTGTTGTACATGATAACTTGACTCTACAATGACAGGATGAAATGCCAGATTGTAAATTGTGTTTGTTTTAAAACTTAACGAAACAAAAGCAGAAATACTGAAATAGATATGATTTGAAGATGCACAACAATAATTAAAGCGGTTTAGAAGGCTAATGTAAAATTTCAAACATAATTAGCTTGACTAGATTTGTTTATATCTTTAAATTGTTTGTAAAATATCTCCGCAACTAATTGACATAAATCTTACCGTAGTAACTAAAATTTATCAAAAAGCTCTTGGTATGACAACACCTTTAAACTAGATAGGTGCACATATTAACCATAACCAACTAACCTCAACTAGGATTCCATCTCCACTAACACAAACAATACCATCATATTTCGTCAAATCCAAAGAATTGGCGACTTCCTTGGCATGAAGCTGGTATTTAGTTTCTAGAAATGAATCATTCATTAAATCCAATAATTCAGGAACACATACTCACTAGTAAATAACTGAATACAAAAAACCCAAACCTTGCAATGTAATTTGAATAGACTCGGTAATAAATAACTGAATACCAAAAGCCCAAACCTTGCACTGTAATTTGAACCTCAGCAGCATCAAATAGCGGTTTAACAACATCAAGAAAAATCTTTGAAGCAGACTTCTTTCCTCCGTATGGATTGACCAAAACAAACAGCCTCTTTGGCCGACCTGTCGGCAAGTGAAAGTGCAAATCTTTAATAAACTTATGGATTACATTAAACTCACCTGACAGTCTCTCCCTTGCAAATTCTCTTTTCTTTTCTTTCAGTTTTCCCATTAACCAAGCAAGAGATAAGAACAAAAACAAGACAAGTGGTTACCGAGAGAATCGAGATAATTCCGGAGATGTTGACACCAAAGCATCTTATAGTCGTCGTGAAGAGGCTGGAATATGAAATCCTCCCTTACCCGGGCTCCGGCATCGGAAAACCCGCAGATTCCGAGTCCATTATCTACCATAGCCTTAACTCTTATCTTATCTCCCTCAATTACGAAGCCAAGCACTTGCTTTTCCAAGCTCAAACGGCGCTGGTCATTGTCCGTCCAACGGAGCTCACCGTCCAGCGTCAAAGTCAAACGCGTAACTATGTCGTTTACAAGGACCTGGTCCGAGAATACAGGTTCCGCTGGGTTCCCGGGTTGATTCATATCTGTTAAAAAGGAGTCCACATCCACTCTGTCCATCGTCTTCTCTGCTTTCTGTTCGTTAGCAGTTGAATGGAAAGCACCGGTTTGGTTCGGTTATATATACAGCATTTGAGCCGGGTTTACGAAGGGGATCGTTTCCCGGAGTTGTACGCCAGCTTTGGTTTAGTTGGTCTGTCGTTTGTGAGGTTGGGTCGGGCGGTGAATTCTATTTTGTATTTTCTAATTTATGTAAAATAGTTCTGAAATTGAAATTATATGTGCTGTAGCGTAGTCCCACTTCTCAAATTTAACCATTCTATTGATAAAATAATACTTATTTTTGTCATTAATAAACTCCATCTTCCAAAATTTTATTTACGTTTACATTATATAAATCTTACTTTAACCTATCCATTTACAGATTTATTATAAATTTGTTTTGGATGATCTGTTTTTATAACTTAATTGGATGATATATAAATTGGAATCTGTGACATAACTAGGTTGAATCTTATTAGTGAAATATTTCACGAATCTAAGAGTAAAAACGAAAAGAGTTTTTCTCGATTCATTGATGTAATTAACAAAATAATTAGCAATTCATTTATGGGTGTATTTGTATCTATGAATAATTATAAAGATGTTATTTTGTAATGGGCTTTTATCAAAAATTGAAGCAAGATTTTAAGAAAAAAATGAAGAAAACAATTTTCTAGATGTCCTTTATAAACTTTATGCACTTGAAAATATAATTTAAAACAAAACATGGAGAGAGATTTTGGGAGGAGAGAGCTTTTAAAGAACAACACGATATGAGGCACGACCCCATCTTTATACCTAAAAAAAACCTAAATTATGATATTTGTTAAGGATTGATTTAATATTAGTTATGAGGTGAGATTTATTTTTATCAATGTTTTAAATCCAAATTTAATGTGAGTGAATAGAGATGACATTTGTGGATGATTTGAGAGAACTTGTATGTGAGTTGACTATGATTTAGATATTAGGAATTAAATGAGATACTATAGATATGTACATCATATAGTGTTATGGTAAAGCTTTTCATGGAAAGTCACAAAAATAAAATAGTAAGTTCTTGGGTTTCTTAATTAAGTAGAGGTAATTGATTAATCAAACTAAGAATAAGTGGTTATATCTTAAGGGAGACAAATTTTATAGTTTAGGAAATTCTACTACTTTAGGTAATAAGTGCCTTTTAAATTGATTGAATCATGACTACAAAGACAATACTAGTGAAAATAGTTATCTATGCATTACTCATTTTCAAATTTTTCATTTGATTAAATGTTTTAAATCTTTTTGGCTAATATTTTCTTTAGGTTTGTTTTGTTTTATGTCATCAATCAATTAATTAATCTTTTTACTTCAATTATTAATTAGTTAGTGGTAAGAGAGTATTCTAAACTATTTCATGGGATCAATATCCTATTTATCACTATATTACTTGTCAATGATAAATGTAGTTATGTGTTGGACCCCAAATGTTTCATAGAAGTTAGAACTATTTGAATAAGAAATTTTAGAAATTAATCATAAGTAAAGAACAAATGATGAAAATTCGTTAACTAAGAAATGATAGGCAAGGGTAAAGTAGTGAATGAGAAATGTGGATATGTCCAAGTTTTACTTTGGTATTTTTGGTGGATAAAAGATTTTGAAGTGAGAAGAATTAAGGTGAAAGTTATAAGTAAAATAAAAGCCAAAAATGAAGTTGCATTTGTATAGTAAGTTGACGAGGAATAGATACATAAGTGTATGTTTTGTTATTGGTATTCATGATTAATCATGGATTATAAATTTCTTTATAGATGATATTGATTTGAAATGA
>JAOTIZ010000002.1:31411894-31423341 GCA_027123425.1 Erythroxylum panamense | reverse complement strand
TTTGTGTTGGATGCCGCGGTATAACCCGCAAACACACGCTGGGTGGGAAATGCTAGCCCAGGTGTGGGGTCCAACATAAGGAGTGCTTGAGGTCTTCAATGGCGTCATAGCAAGTGTCAAGGGGTCTTTTATGCAAGGATTGGTATACAACACATAGTCTTTAATTTTGGTTGGTAGTTGCTGTTGTCATTATCCTATCCAAATTTTGCTTATTGCATCGTATTCTACGTATTTTCATCTTTACTACTCACCTTTATGCTAATATCTCCCACAACACTTTGCCCAACTTGAAAACTTGTGGTTTTGGTATCTTGAATTGGGATGGCCCCTTCTTTGTTCCCTTGATTTCATCACTTATAACGTGGTCACCTTACTTTGCACTACTCTCCTTGTCTTCCACAATAGGAACATTTCTATGGGCCTTTTGAAAGTCTTCTTCTTTAAAGCAACCTTTATTTGGAGCAAGTGTCCCCTAAAGTGATATCCACTTGAATCTATGCCATTTTGTTGAAAGGAAAATATTGTTTCATAAAACACCACATCTCAAGATACAAAATACCCCTTATTTTCAATTTCATAAACACGTCATATCTTCTTTCCAAAAGGATATCCAACAAGAATACACTTCCTACTTCTTCTCTCAAATTTGTGTTTGATACGTAATTGACGTTGTGCATAACATAAGTAGTCAAACACCTTTATCAAATTATACTAAGGAGGCTTTCCAAATAATATTTCGTAGGGGTTTCTACCATCAAACAACCAAGTAGGTGTCCTATTTATCAAGTATCCAACTACCAATGCACATCCCTAGTCCCCAAATTATATTGGTAATTTTGCTTGAAACCTCAAGGCCCTAGCCACAGTCAATATGTGTTTATGTTTCCTTTCAATTTGCTTATTTTTGTTGCAATATTCCCACACACGAGGTCTGATGATCAATTCTATTTTCCAAAAAACAAATGTTTTCATACAATAAATTTCATTACCATTATCACTTCAAATTATTTTAACTTGTTTTCTAAATTGTCTTGCAATCATAAAAAAAATTTAAAATAATTTTAAGCACTTCAAATTTTTCAAAGAGCAATTAAATCTACACAGCTCACACAAAGTTTATGATTTGTTGCCTATAGAGAATATTTGTTAAAGTTCTTCCCATGATTCGTTCATGTTCTCCATCTATGTTATTATAGAATACGTACTCAATTCAATCATATTGAGTATCCAGGCTACAAGCATAGAGTTCACCATCATATCAATTTTAGACGACTTATCACTCAAATTGGATTTAGTTCATTAATAAATCCAAACTTCTTTTTGGCTTTAAAAGTATTATTTATGGATCATGCTCAATCTCTATAATTCTTTGCTCTCAATCAGGGGAAATAATTGTTCCTAGGTAGTCTGATGGGTATAAGTAAAAGGGGGACATCGTTACCAATTCTTTGTTTGAATTCTTCAAGTCTTTCTTATTATCACCTCCAACCATCGCTTATTTATCGATTTAGTGTTTAGACTATTTATTGTGGTTTTGATACCATATAAAAAAGCGAAGAGTTTTAGATTCTCCCAATTGTTTGCTCTTTTTTAAAAAGTGTATATCCATACACATAGGCTTGACAATTAGTTGATTCGTGCTGAGCTGCCCAAACTCGAACCTGACCTAAAAAAAATATGTTCGGGGTCGAGCTCAAAGTCTAGCTGACCTTTTTTTATTTTTTAAATTAAAAATAGAAAACAACATCATTTTACTCATGACAATGTCATTTTTCTGTAATGTTTGAGCATTCAGTCGGGCTTAGGCTTAGGCTTGGGCTTGGGCTCGGTCTCGGTCTCGGACTTGGACTAAGGTTACCATCTCTCTACACATATATCTCTTCGTATGCCTTACCCATTTTTACACAACTTCCTATCCTTAAGATGATACACTATACCTCGTATAATATATAAATTATATATTACATAATACATAATACCACAATATCTTCTAGCTTCTGATAAACAATATAAACCAAACACTATTATATTAATTTATTTGCATATTTTTGGCAATAAAACCATAAAAACCTTAAACTTCCATTATCCAAGCGAAGACCTTTTTGTTTTTTATGTAATGAATTTTCCTTGTATTATTCATGTCAATGTCCATTACACTTACCATTTTAGTACTCCTAAAACTCAGCTAACTAGAACTAGATGTTCTGCCAACCTTCCCAGCCTTCTTCATAATTTTAAGGTTGATTGCTTCCTATGATATTTAAAAATCTTTTCAATGTTTTATTAAAAAATCTTATTATAAAATCTTATCTTTTGTAGATGTTTTTTCCTGGCAATCACAATTTGTAAAAAAGTCCCACAAATAAAGCCCTCCTATCTTATGTTTTTTTACTTGTAACTACCTCAGTGTAAGTCTCCAACATCGATACCTATACTTTATTTGGAATCTCTGGCTCAAAACCATACTTAGCTCATTCTCCTTATACAAAAAATGGTTTCACCTTCATGAGTTTAAAACTAAGTGGAATACCATGTTATTGTAATAGGTGAGAACAAATAGTAAGTATATTATCCATTAAGTTAAAATGACAATTTATAAGTAATCATAAAAAAAATTATTGTTAATGTTTGAGAAAGTCATGATCATACAATTGACTAATAAACGTGATTCAAGGTGAGGAGAAAGACTTACAAGCTATCTTATTGAATGTTGTCTTCTCTTGGAAATATGAATGACCAAGTTCTTTGTTGAAGAACATTGTTGACATCTATAGGTGTAGCTTTGGTAGCTTCATAAGCCTCCAAAACAAAATCTGAAATTAACTTGCAATTTTCAAAATCCTCAAGTCATTTTTAAAAAGTTTTTACCTTAAAAAAAAAAAGAAATGACATATCATTGATAAAGGAATGTATTACAACCAAAATATAGAATTAAGGGGGGGTACCTATTGACATGTTACAAAACTCAATGCATATGTATACTAAGAATCAGGTGTTTAGATTTTAAATACTTTGGTTAAATATTTAAAGAAGATAATATATTGGAGTTGCAGCTTTTTGCAATATTCTTCAGCAAGATAATTTCCTTGATCCCATTAATGACTTACATAGTGAGAGATTCAATTGACGTGAGCTTGGTTGCAAATCTCTTAGAATTCCTTTATTTCCAAATAATTTGCACATAAAGTCCTAAGGTTATTGTGTATATCTGCTTAACATACCTAGGAAGAGAGTTTTGGGTCAAAAGCCAATGCATGATGTTTGTGACAGAGCTTTCGAGAGCATACCAAAGGCACTTTCTTTTCACATTTTCCCATATTCTCTTTGGACATGAAGAACATGTGATCCCTTGATTCTTCTTGTACTAGGCAATAAGGGCAGGATCTGTAACATCCATATATCTAATTCTATTTGTGGTGTTAAGCCTATTCTTGATGATGAGCCAAAGAAGAAAAAAGATTTTAAGTGGCAGTACCTTGCTCCAAATTATTATATGCCAATCGACTACTAGGTTCTTCCTTCTAAACAGATCCTTAATGAGCTTGTTGGATAGTTTGTGGATTGGTTGGTCCTTTTAATAAAATGTATCAATAGTAGATGGACTAGGGGGTAGTGAGGATGCAAAAGTCGTAGGCATTTAAGGAATTTCCAGGTGATTCCATTCATTTATGAGCTAATTTTAGTGTGAAGAGGTAGGATCAGAGAGTTCCTTGATGTACCTTAGGAGTGAAAAAGCTAGCCTTATCCAAACTAATTATCAGACCACAAAGAAATATATCTTTTATTGTCAATTTTGCAAGAAACATCAGCTTGGATTGTATCCCTCAATTGTATCAACTCAATGTTTTTAGAATTGTTCTTGTCCGTGACAAGCATTAGATTCTCATGTGATTCATGGTTAGATAGCAAAATAACCTCTCCTCCATTAATATTAGGTGTCAAATGTATTGGACTTTCTATTTTCATGGCTGTGCAATTTATATGATGAAGTTTGCATCAACTAGTTCTTCTACATTACTTTGTGCAAATCATGAATCTACTTATG
Source organism: Erythroxylum panamense (assembly GCA_027123425.1). Taxonomy (NCBI): domain Eukaryota; kingdom Viridiplantae; phylum Streptophyta; class Magnoliopsida; order Malpighiales; family Erythroxylaceae; genus Erythroxylum; species Erythroxylum panamense. The sequence continues at coordinate 31,419,296 of JAOTIZ010000002.1, read as the reverse complement.
GAAGTTATCCTCCATCCTTTTGAGTTCTTGACTCCTTATGTCATCATCCACTTCCTTAATTACTCAAAAGTATTGAATGTAATTGAATTTTCTTGATTTAATTAAAATGAAAGAATGGTTAAAATCATTATGATCCTCTAATTTTCTCATTAGTACCACTTTATCTTACCCTAGAAAAAGATACTCTCTCTCTCTCTCTCTATAAAATAGAAAATCCTTAACATAATGAGGTAGTTGGCTATGAGAACTAAAATCAAAGTATTAGAGGAACTAAGGATGACAATTTTTTTGTCTAACTAGGATTAAAGTGAATGAATTCGATCTAATTTGACCAAAATTTAGGTCAAATTTAGGCTTTTCTTTTAATTTTTGAGCTTCATTCTGAAGTATAAAAATATTAAGTAAAACGACGTTATTTTAGTAAATTAATATTATTTTTAAATTAAAAATTAAAAATTATTTGAACTTGACTTGGGCCTGATTAGGTTTCATATCGACTAAGCTCGATTAGTCTTCGGAATGGATTGCAAGCCTCAGATTTGATCGAACTTTAGGTTAGGTATGGGCCTGAATATAAATTTTTTCCAAGCCCGAATCTAGTCCAACCTAAGAAGAATTAATACAAAAGGAAACCCTCTATAAACAAGTTTGAAAGCAAAAAATTTGGTAATTGAAGTAACTAACTAACCCTAGTTTTCATTGAATCATTATTCTTTACATGGAGTAGGTTTGAGCATTAGAGAATATGATTATGCTAAGAACAATGAGAAGATTTCATAATTTCCTATTGGCTAGGATAGATGATTGAGGGGAAACTATTTCTTTAGCAACATGGGTCTCTGTGATCTAGTTTTTCAACTTTGAAATAAGTTATATAAATGTTCGTTACTGATTCATGAAGATGCTATAATTTGTTTATATAAAATACAATACAACTTATGGAGAGCTTTATTGTAATGGAGACGACTTTTCTTTAGTAAAACAAATCGACCATCTTTATGGTTATGCCAATTATACTAGGATCTTCGGTGTTTCAAAAATCTTATAGAAAATTATCATGCTTACCCAAATTCTTCTTAGATCCCATTTGCTAACTTTTAAAAATGTTGATGGAGCACATTTATGATGAACTTTTTCAAATGATCATCTATGTTATAGAAAGTGATTGAAAATTAATAAACCGAATATTAGATAAGTGTCTAACATATTGATTAACTTATTATATATATATATATATACACACACACCAAATATGTGTTCAAAGTGGCAAGTGAGATCCAAAAAATTAAAAAAAAACATTTCTCATCTATATCCTCTCTCTTTTTTGCACTTATCTACATTTCTTCATCTTTTTCTTCAAGCATTGATCATCTATTGCTAGCCTTTTATAATCAGGACTTCTATTTCCATCTTTACCATGAAAGGCCTCTCTTTTGCTTTCATATTCAGATTCATAAACTAATAACACCTTTCCCCATCTTTATACTCTCCAATCTTCTCTCTTCATTCCACATAAGTTTATTGCATTATAATCCCATCTTTCATTATTTCTCTCTCTCTCTCTCTCTCTCTCTCTCTTTTACCAGAGACTAGAATCCTCATCAAATGCAGAAACTAAAGCTTTGTTAGAGTTCAAGAAAAAAAATGTGCAATAACTCTACAAATATGTACTTGTTAAGATATAATGCCCTCGAATCGGATACCGGTAGAATTTAATAGCCCAATAAATAATAACGAAAATAAAGGTAGACAAAATAAATGGGACAGAACACAAAGATTTACGTGGTTCGGTCAATATGACCTACGTCCACGGCCAGAGGGTGAGCAATTTTACTAATATGTGGAGAATGTATACAAGTACAAAGGTTGAACAAAAGGCTTAGAATTATACAAAGAGGATAGAGGATTTCAGAAAAGGAAAGAATGAATGTTTATTGTGCTTGTGTTGAAGCCTCTATTTATACTAATATTGGAGAGCATCCGTCCAAGCCAACTCTCTCAAATTGTTAAACGTCCGTGATCTTCGCATAGACAAAATCCCTCCAAAGCATGCTTGAAGATTTTAGCCATGTTAGGTGCATCCTTATTTGACTTATAACAAGCAGCCACCTTTGAATACATGAAGACGCCAACCACATTTGAAACCATGCAGCCAATCGCAGTCACCCAATCTAGACATTTGAGTGTAGGACCAAGACATGCATACTACAGTACTCATGCGGCACCTTACACATTGGTATAGTTGTTAAAAAGACATAAGATTCGACAATGTTACAGCCTTAGTAGGCGAGGTTCTTCGTAACTTATATATTGCCTATGTATATACTACAAGTTTGTGCTTATGTATATCTGAAAAAGAAACTCATGTTTGTACGTGAAGTTACAACTTACAAGTGGGAAGGGTAGAAAAAGCAAAGAAGAAGATGATGAGAGTAATGGAAATAGAGACTTAAATGAAGAATTTGAAACTATATATAGAAAACAAAATCATATAAGAAAAGAATAAGAAGTTGAGAAAGAGAACGCCTAAGAGAACGCCTCTTCCTCATCTATAGAAGCAAGCTATATCTCAGCAATAGATAAGCAATGCTGGAAATAATATAAAAATTTTATCGGTCCATGACTGTTCCCTTAACTTATCCGAGACTTTGCTGGCCCGAGTTTGAAGTATACATATTAAATCGTCTTATCAAACAAAACTCCACCAATTGGGTTTTAGGTCTAAAATATGAAAAGATTAATGTTCTAGGCCCAGTTATAACAAGGTTATTAATCTGTCCAAATTCCTAAAACCCCACGAAGAGCACGACCGGTGGGCACGGCTGACTGAAGCTGAAGCTGAAGCTGTTCAATGGACGGTGACACTGAAGAAGGAGCGTCACAGCTGCCACCGACCCGAGTTAGGCACATAAAGAAACGAGCTCTTAAGAACAAAACTCTCCACGTCTCTTTCGACGAGAAGGATCTAAGGTATTGACTGTATTACGTTAGTAACCATTATAACGGAAGGAAGTTGTACCTGATTTTGGTTTGTTGGTGTGATTGGTGAAGTGGGTCAATGGGTTCTTTTTTGTGTTTGTGAAGGAACTATGTCACAGGTTTCCATAAGAGGAAGAAGAAGAGGAGAAAGGAGGCCCAAAAGCAACAAGAGGAGGCGTTTCGCCGAAAGCGTATCGAGCTGCGCAAACAGGTTCACCGCCTATCTCCGTTCTGTTACTTTTTGGGTTTAACAGGAGAAAATCTCAAGCATTGATTTTTATGGCGTTTAACATCAGTTTTTTGAGAGCATTCTTATGGGGTGTTTTTGTTTTATGCTTTTAACTATGTCCTTAATTGTGATTCAAATTGGGAAGACTTTTGTGATAAACGGTGTTTTTCTTTTCATGTTTCGGGTTTTTTGGGGACTATATCTTGTAACCTTACCTCCTGCACTATGGAACAACCTATTGGCTGTGCCTTTTACTGTTCTATATTGATTTCATCAATTTTTAGCTTTGCCTGGAAACTCTTGATCCAGTTTTATCTGTGTAGAACTCATGGTTGTACAATATTCTTAGATGGAGACTGTTCCTAGTTTTTGTGCTTAGGTATTAAGTAGCTGGCATAATTGTAAGGTTGGATGTTTCAATATTTTCTATGAAATAAAAACTTGTTTACAAACAGATCTTAATTGATGGTGTTTTCTTGGGATTTATGAGATATTTATCTTTCTCATGTTAAAATATTCTCACCCTTATCCTAGCAAATTACTCCAATTAAAATACCATAATATTTGAGCATGCATGACTGATAGTATCCGATAGTATCCAACTAAAATTGGGATTAACACTTTGAAAATTTTGGGGCACGAATTATACATGCAAGATGTTGCTCTTTTTCGCAATCTGGTTAACTATCACAAAATTGGTTAATGCACACGTTGGTTACTGCTGACAGAGAACTTAGGAGGAAGTTGACAACTTTGAAGGTGAAGGTAGTATGGTTGGATGACTTGTCAGTCCCTTTCCTCACTGAACAAAATGCATGTTGCTTATAGCTGAAAGCTAAAAGCATCTCACAGGCACCCAATTAGTTAACAACCCCTTACCTTGTGCAGAAATAATAGTCAGCATGCATAGACTAGGAATTGGAGGGAAATTTAGTGAATATGCACCTATTTATATTCTTGTTTCCGTGAGAAAATGCTGTGTGTTAGTTGGGATGTTGAATTGGAGGGGAAGAAGTGAAAAAGGCAGGGATGTTTTTCTGACTGATTGTTGAACTCATATATATTTAGTTGGTTTAGTTAATGTTTCACTGCACTTCTATTTTCAATTGTGTAAGGAGTTCTGATGATTTCAGTCTCTTGACTTTTCTGCCTTGTCTGTAGAGGAAACTAGAGCGAGACCTTGCTTTAAATGGTGGAGTTCTACCATCTGATGTTGCAACACCTGATGAAAGTAATGACCACCAGGAGGATGACAAAGAGTGTGAACTGGCTGCATCTATAAATGGTATTGTTCACAAACAACAAGCTGATTAGATTGATACCATCTTGAAATCACTTAGGATTTTTTTTTATTATGGTAAAAAGGAACGACGATTTATGACACTGGGAACGTGGAAGTCATGGTGACAACAAGTGAGATCACTAGGGAAGCCGATGGTGTCCCCAGAGAAAAGATGCAGGCAGCCGTGTCATCAAAATCACTTGGGGCTAATAACAAGCATTGTTTAGATGTAAGTAAAAAGCTATCATTCAAGAAAGTCTCGAAACAAAAATCGCAGTCGAAGACACGCAAGAAAAGAAACAGAAAGAAGGGAAAGCCCAAAAAGCGATAGTTGCATTCTCGGTATTTGTTAGCGTGGGATCAAACCGGGCTGCTGGTGGAGAAAAGGACTGTAAGAAACTCAATTGCGGCTACATTCTGACAAGCATCATGTGGATTTTGAGCTAATTGCATAAAGAAAATGCTAAAGCTTAACTTATGGCCGCTTCCATGTTTATGACACTGCAGTTTTAACAACATATTCTTGGTCCCTGACTTGTTCAGTCAGATTTACTCTAGTAGTTGCCTTAGTGAACCTTGTTTCAATCCTTTCATCTTCGTCGTTTGGGTCCTTTCTCTTGTTTACGTTTCGTGGGTATGGAGTGGTTGGGGGCTAAATACCGTACATACCATTGCTTGCAAATGTTCCTTTTGTTTGTCCAGTGTAGACAGTTAGTTGCGCAAGGCAGCATATGTTGTCTTAAAAGTTTCGTAGGGAGATACCCTTAGTTATTAACAGTGTCTTGATAACCGGATCGAACTGGTTGGTCGGATTAGAGAACCGATGATTCGGAGCATGAAACGGTTTGATTTAACCTGTATTTTTGTGAGTGATTGATTCGTTCATTTTACGGTTGAACCAGTAAAAATTACTGAATCAGTGAAAGAAAGGACCAGTCAATCTATTTAAAATGTCTTGATTTTGATGATTTCAACTTGAATGAATATTATAATTAGTGATCAATTTTTTAATCTTTTTGATAAAATATGACTAATGAGTTTTGTTATTTTATTTTGTGTTATGTTAGTGAACTTAAAAAAAACTTGTATGTTTTGAAGTTTGAAGGTTTACGTTAAGTTTATAATTAGATAAATAATTAAATAATATATTTAAAAATTATCTTATATATATAATATATAAAATAAAATTTTATATATTTAATAGTCACCTGTTTAAGCTCGATTGAATTTCGGTTAAATTATTGACCTTTAAATCAGTTGTTTTTCTTGTTCAATCACGGGTTCTTAGTTATTAAGGCTCACGGGCTTAACAGGCTTAATCGGTTTGCTTTATTTTTTTGGAGTTATTTACGTTCCTAGCCTATCATACTACTCTTTTCTTTCTTCAAATGTCTATAGTTTAGTGGTAATTAGACAAAGAGGCTATTTCATATTATTATGTAATTAAATTAAATTTTAAATTAACTATGGCAAAATAAAAATTGATTAATGTTCATAGTTAATATTCAATTGTAAAGCATATTTAAAAATAATAAAATAAAAAATATTGGAAAGAGTTTATTTGACTAATTACCGAATCAAATGGTTTTCTAGTGTTGATTCTTGAAGATCAACCGTATGGTTTAGATTTGCAGTTTTCTTATAAATGATACAACAAAATATCTTAACCTCATAAAGTCCATTTAATAAATTTAGACTTTGATTTAATAAAGAATGTATGATGTCAGAGAGTTTAAAGCCTATAGAAAAAATAAAAGAAGAAATTTAGTCAATCACAAGCTTTAAGTTGATGGGATGAGGATTGAGACCTAAGTTTACAATAAAGATAAGAGTTGAAAATTAGATTTTGCTAGGTTTTTTTTATTAGATAGAAAGTAGTAGTAAGTTAAATATGTTATCCTAGTTGTAAGTAGAACTTTATTAGAATATGATTTAAATTTGTTAGTGTTGGTTTATATACTACAAGCAATCAATTGGTTATAATTTTGTGACATAATTACTTAAAGACATGTGTATCTATATATATAAATATATAAATGTATACAGTAAAGTCTACGAGATAATTATATATTGCAAATGAAACTATATTCAGATTATAATTATGAGATTTATAATGCATTTATATATTATTACCTAATTGTTCATAATCATTGTTATGTTAAGATTGACATTAATAGAACATAAAAAAAACTAACACATGCTATTTTATCCCCTATGAAGCAAGTAGTCGATCTCATAGGCTAAAGTATGAAAACATTTAAACAAACGTAAGAGTGCTTGTTAAAGAACAAGTTCACTAAACTAACTCTATATAAAAAATTCATTTCGAACATTACTTGTATGTTTATGGAAATTTTTTATTGTAATGATTGTATAAGTGATCATTTGATTTGAAATCTTTGAAACTATCTTCTATAAGAATTGCTATGTTTTGATACTACTTATTTCTCATTTTAGTCAAGGATAGTTCAGTCAGTAGTCGTTAAATATAGCATGAACTATATGAAAGTAGATGAGTAATCAATATAAAATATATCACCTTAAAGTAATTATAAAAAATGTCTATTATTCTCAATTAGTGTTGATTCAGAAAATCCTTGGCCAAAGTGAAATCATGCTTTGAAAATAATTTTCAAATGCCATTAATTGAATTAATGACTAATGGTAAATAATTAACAAGATTTGACTCAAATAGTGTTGGACCCCGATTTTTAAGTGAAAATAAGAAATATTCAAAAGTTAATGAGTTGATTGAAATTTAGTTGAAAATCAAGAAATAAAGAGAGAAAGTGTAAAAAGAATGAAAATTTGTGAAAATTTTGACTTTTTGGCCTATGAGAGTTGACTTTTGATTTAGGCAAAATTTGATAAAATGATCTACATAAAACTTGTAGATTATGTTAAGAGCTTTC
>JAOTIZ010000002.1:31346601-31368140 GCA_027123425.1 Erythroxylum panamense | reverse complement strand
TTGTTTGAATAGATCTACTATAATTAGAAGGAGTTGATTGCAACTCTAGAGATAGGATGATATAAATCTTCTAGATTAGGGTCAAACCTAACAAAGGGATTCACAAATTAGTAAAGTAATCTTATAAACTTTAACCTAAGTAATTCGGTCGAAAACTTTAGGATTAGTTGTTATTAGACTCATCGTCAACTAATAGCATACTAAAGGAATCTCCACTATCCAATAAATCAATAAAACAATTGCATAATAAAAGACCAATATGTTAAGGATTTTAGGGGGATTAGAAACCTAGATACTAATTTTTTAATATCAATAGTTTACTATGTGCTTCCTTAATTCTCTAATTCAATCTTGCTTCCCATTTATTTTACTTTATTAGTTTTATTTTCCTTTAAATTAAAATTCAAAACCATTTTTGCAAATTAGATAATAGGATAATGGTAATTACTGGTAGTCATAGTCCTCATAGGATCAACCTGTACTTGCCGGTACTAGTTAATAGTTACACTATACACTTATGGTTATTTTAATATTGAAACATTAAAAAATAGTCAATCAAGTTTTTGACGCTATTATCGACGACTTTGATATTAGGAAAACCTAAATGTTAGTACTCTAGTCATTATTTTTTGTATTTATTTTATTTTATTTTGATGGAATCTTGTTGTATTCTTGGCTTATTCGTTTAATTTTCATTTGAACTTCTCTACTTTTACTTTAAGTTGTGACTTATTTTTTGGATATTAAGATTTAAAGTCATAACTATAGCTCACAATGGATGGATGGAGCAGAAATTACTTTTATGGAAAATAGAATATGTCTTCGCAATTTGTAACATCACCGTATGGGAGAGAGGGGTGTTCTCACATGGTTTCAGAGGCTTAACCAAAGTCTATACAGTGTTACGATATTTATGGGAGTACTTACTACAATTATGAATATCGAACACCGATTTATATGTGGGAGCAACAAAACATGACAAAACACATACAATCAACCCCAAGGTGCACTATATGAGAATAATTATAATTCAGAATGGAGTCACTCTTACACATTTAGATGGAACAATTACGCTCCAATTAAATATTTATAGCACCAAACACCTCTAGTTAACGAACCAATTTTGGAAGATATGATGACCAATTTTATTCAAGAATCAATCAAGAGGTGTTAGGAAATAAAGGCTTGTATGAAAAAAGTTAGTGAATCGAATCAACCAGCTGGCAGAGATAATATCTGATGAAATGCAAGGGAGTTTGCCCACTTTTACTGAAACAAATCTTGAGGAATATAGAATGGCAATCCCACTTAGGATTGGAAATGAGTTTCCAGAAGAAGACGAATTAGAAGAAGAAGAGGAAGAGGAAGAGGAAGCAAGTATTACGGATAAATTAATGGAATCCTTACTAAAATGAAAGCTAATCGAAACAAATTTGAGAGTGAAGACAAGAAAAAAGTTGGCTTCGTGAATGGAGTGACGTTCCAAGAAGAGCTTTCGGAAGAAGAAGAAATCTTTGTAAAAAAAAAGGAAGTAGAGAAGTGGAAGGAGGTAATTGAAGATAATGAGCTGGAAACCTTTGTCCGCGAGAAAGAAGAAGAAGAGTGGACAAAGGTAGTTGAGGGAAAATGTGGGGAGGAACCAAATAACGAAACTACTAGTGAAGCATTGGTAGTGACCTTAAGTACGGAGGGTTCTTATTTTCTTGAAGAAAAACTGTTCGAGTGAACCAATGATTCATAGAGTTTTGTTGTTCTCTCTTTTATTAATAGTTTGTTATTAAAAAGGGCATTAATGCATGCAATTGGATTTATTAATTTAATAAATTATGTCATTTCTATTTTCTTGCAACAGGTGGCTTATCTACAGGCTACAAAACCCCTATGTGAAGAAACCAATAGAAATGAGTCACTAATCATAAACCCAGGATGAGGGTAACGTGCAAGTTACATCGAGCTAATGACATTAAAGAAACACTGCATGAGAGGCAACCTATGAATTAGGATATATTTTATTTTCATGTTTCTTAGTTATTTTAGTTTTAGATATTTTTATTTTCTTTTATTTTATCCTTTTTCTTATATCTTACAAAGATGTAGTTTAACATTGCATGGATTTGAAATTAGAAAATTGTCACAATTAGGAAAGTACTAAAAATCCTAACTTTTATTTATGCTTGTATTGTATACATTAGGGATAATATACAACTTTAAGTGTGGGGATGAGTTAAATGAAATTTTATAATTTGTAAGCTTGTTATAATCTTAATTATAAAATTCTATTAATTGATATTTTGGATTAGTTAAAATTTGTCAATCAATACTATATTTCATTATTGAATATTGATTTGAATTAGTATGCAAAAGAATGAGAATTAGAATAAAATTGCTATTATAAGTCATATTTTTAATAATCATTGAATTATTTAAGTTGAATGATATTGCATATTGTTTACACACATAATGCTCATCTTTTTCGTGAGCTTAAGAAAAAAATCTCTAAAATTTTAAGCTCTTTTTCTTTCATGTCTGTTATCATGTATAGTAGGATAATTCTAGAATTTGTTTTTATTATGTATATAGAGACCATATTTGTTAAATTAGAAGCATTGATATGATGAAGGCACCTAGATTTAACAACTTACTTTAGCCTTTTTTTTAATAATTACCACACCCATAAAATTATCTTTTAGGAATAACCAAGTTAAGTTTTAGCCTTTTTCATTGATTATACCCATATATTAACCCTTATCCTATTTTTCTTTGGAGCCATTTTATCGTTGTGAACCTTAAAGGTTATTTACATTATGTACTTGTAAAGACTTGAATTTTTTGAAAGGTCCATTATTTCTTTAATTGTGATATTGAATACTCAATTATTGTGAAAAAAGTTATTATACGAGTATTAAAAAAATTTGTGAATAAGTTTATAGTACCAATGGAGTTATACTAAAAGGACTTGTTTTGTAAACAAATCTTGTAATTTTCTTTTAGTAAATTTTCTTTAAATTAACCCTTTTTGATATCCCAACCATACCATACCTAAGTCTCGTTACAACTTTCTAATGACCTTTTGATTTTTGTTTCTAGTTTATACATAAGTGGTGGAGATGTGATATTATTGCAAGCTTATGGTAAGAGTTCTATTATACATTGACTAAGAGTTTTGATGCTTTTCAACCCAAACACTTAAGTGCATTGAATGAAATCTTAGTAAAGGTGTAAAGATTTATGTGTTTGATTTCAAATTTTCAATGCGATAATTGATTATATTATTATTAATACTTAGAAAGTTAATTTTAAGATGACTTGACTCTAATTGTATATTAATTTGATTCAGTAGGGTATGATGATTTATAGTATGACTGGACTGATCAAAATTAATGAAGGATTGATGTTGTAAGATTTATAATTTGATTACGGTTTACTTGAGGACAAGCAAAAGCTTAAGTCTGGGAATATTTGATAAATGCATAATTAACCATATTTATAACCTAAATTTGATGTATATTTGTTTGATATTTTATAATTTTATTTTCTATTTGGTACTTAATTTGTTTCAAGTGTGTTTATAGATTATAATTGCCTTCATGAACTTAAAAAAGAAGAATTTGGATGGACATGCGACATAAAACAAAGATTTGAAGCACAGAAGGTATGCACGGGTGTGCAACAACTCGTGCACTTCTCTCAGACCGTGCAAATTTGCAAATTTTGGAGTTATGTAAGGTTTGATGCACGGCCATGCAGCAACTCGTGCATCTCCTCTTAACCTTAAAATTTACTATAAAAGGACATATTTAGAGGTACTTAGGGAAAACAGACATATAGAGACTTTCAGAGTCTACTCAAGGGGCAATTTTGATCTAGAAAAGTGGAAAACACAAAGAAACTATCAAAAGATCCAAGAGAATACAAGATCAAACCTCTACTTACGAGAATATTTGATAGGAGATAAATAGGAAGATTTAGAATTATGAACCCTTTATTTTCTATTCGTTTTTCCTTTCTGTTGTTGTTTGATTTAGTCTTTAATCATGTGTAACTAAATTCCTTTAGTGTCTAGGTTAGATGAACCCTATGTTGATACTTTAATATGTTTTTTATTTTTTTATTAATGCAATTGGTTCGAATGATACATTGTGATCTAATTATGTGTTTTATTTAATAGATCCAAATTATTAGATCATAACTTGATTTCTTAACATAGAGATTGAGAAATCCTTGTTTTAATAGATTTACCATAATTCGAAGGAGTTGATTACAACCTTAGAGATATGATGACGTAAATCTTCCGAATTAGGGTGAAAGCTAATAGAGGGATTCATAAATCAGTAAGCAATCCTATAAACTTTAACTTGAATAATTCAGTTGAAAAACTTTAGGATTAGTTGTTATTAGACTCAAGGTTAACTATTAATATACCATAGGAATCTTCACTGTCCAATAAATTAATAAAACAATTGCATAATAAAATATCAGTCTATTAAAGATTTTAGGAGGATTCGAAACCTAGATACTATTTTTCTAATATAGATAGTTAACTAAGTGCTTCCTTAATTCTCTGATTCAATCTTGTTGCCTATTTATTTTACTTGTTTAGTTTTATTTTCTTTTAAATTAAAAATAACAATTCCGTTGACTAGATAAGAGGATAATGGTAATTACGAGTACTCATTGTTCTCGTACTTACTAGTACTAGCTACAGCTACACCATATATTTACGGTTAATTCAATATTAACATACTCAAAAATAGTCAATCACTAAACCCAAGGGAGCATCTATATAATAAATTAAGGTGCAAAATAGGCAATGGTGGCAACTCTTGATTTTGGTATGATTATTAGATTACAATGAATGAACGAGATTTCAAACTTGAGGAACTACTTACTAAAGAATACTAAGGTTAAATAAGTAAAAAACTAATCAAAATCAATACTCTATCTATCATCAGAGCTATTGTTTTTTAACTATAGCCCAAATGAAACAATATCCTACAATACTGCAAGTTGTGCAAACAACAACATGAAACGCTGAACCACTTGTTCTTCTAATGCACTTTCGCTTCTTTCATATGGAACATGGTTATGAAGCTTTACAAATTGGTGGTTATAAGTGATGAATGAATTAATATTATAAAATAGCTAATCCATGAACAAAGGATATCTTAGTATACAAATTAGCATTTGAAAGCATCATTTATTTTAATTAGAATGAAAGGAACCAAAGAATATTTCAAGACAAGAAGAGACCTAGCAATCACATACTTAAGTCTTTTTCAATTGAATTATGGACCAACTCATAGTCAATGATATCCAATCACTTGAAGCAGGGATATAATTGAATCATGGGAAATAACGAGCCTATAAAATAGAATTTAGTAGTGACAAATTATTCTAAGGAGATTTGCCACATCTAGAAGCTTGAATGTAAATAGGAATTTTGAAATGAGCTTATAGGGCAAGCTTCGTGTAACAATTGTCTGTATTGGCCTTCCTAAATGTAGCTTTGAGCATGGCTTGTAAAGAGCTTGTTGCAGTCTTATTCACTTAGTTCATTTTAACTTTAAGAAAAAAGGGCTTCACATGGTGGGGTGGGACCTTGGTCTTAACTCATGTATAACCATCTCCTTTCTCAGGTGACTGAAGCTACTCTCTTTTATCTTTCCAGCTAATGGAAATGGGCGTCCAAATCAATAATTATAACTATAAATACACAGATAAAATACTTATAATGATATATAAACACCTTAAGATAAAAAAGAAGGTTATATTTTAATGCCTAACCTGTTTTTAAGGTTGAAACGACATTTTTTAAGAAAAAGTCAGAAGATATTTCATTAAACAGTAGAGTTATCACAACAGACAGCCTTCTCTTGTCTTAACGAAGCCCACTTGCCCCTCAACTGTCCCCATTTCTCGGCATGCTTCCAAGTTCCAACTTCTAAAAGGCTCTAATAACTATCTCTGCCCTGTAGAATGACGAAGAAGAGCACGGCGTCTTGAGGCCATTTGTGTAATCTCGTAGAAACATTTAATTCAATTTAAGCTTCATACCAGAGAAGTCAGAAAGATAAGCAGCAAAGCTGTTAGAAATATTATGTAGCTAGTCACCTTCTTTCTTTCTCTCTATAGAAAATATCAGAGCTTTAGATTCGTTTCTTGTTGCTATATACTGCATGGTTTGTTTCAATATCAGTCGGCACAAAGAATGGGACGAGCAATTCCAGAGCAAGACCAGAGCTTGACAGAAACTTCATCAAAATCCAATCTGACGCAAGCTATTGAGGCCATTTCTTCTTTGATATCATACTCTTATGGAATTAAAGTTTTTCCAGCAAAATGGAAACTGATCAGAAGCAAGTTGGAGGAGCTAAACTCTGGCCTAATTGCCATAGAAAACTGCAATTCCTGCCAAAATCCAATACTCTCTGGCTTGACATCTGCCATAATAGTCTCTTCCAACGACTGTTCTGATCTCGCTCGAAGATGCGTGGATCTTTCGTACAATGGCAAGCTGTGGATGCAGAGTGACTTGGATGTTATGGCTGCAAAAATTGACCGACTTGTGAAGAATTTATCTGGGATATGTACTGCAGGTATTTTGACTCACGGATTTGCTATTGTTGTGTCTAAGCCTGGAGCCAATGCTTGCAAAGATGATATGAGATTTTACATTAGGGATATATTAACGAGAATGAAGATTGGCGACTCTGAAATGAAGCGACAAGCTTTGGTTAATTTGGTTGAGATTGTTACTTGTGACGAGAATTATGTCAAAGTAGTTGCTGAAGTTGGTGAAATTGTAAATTTGTTGGTTACTCTTCTTGATTATGTGGAAAAGGAAATCCAGGAACAGGCTGCCAAGGTAGTGGCAGTAATTTCTGGGTTTGATTCTTGTAAGTCTGTTTTGACTGGAGCTGGGGTTGTAGGCCCTTTGATTCGTATTTTGGAGAGTGGCACTGAACTGGGTAAGGAAGGTGCTGTTAAGGGTTTGAAGAAGTTGACTGAGAATTCTGATAATGCTTGGTCAGTTTCAGCTCATGGTGGTGTCACAACTCTCCTAAGAATATGTAATTCTAGTGATTCTCGAGGAGAACTTGTTGGTCCTGCTTGTGGGGTGCTGAGGAATCTTGTTGTTGTTGAAGAAATCAAGAGATTTATGATAGAGGAAGGTACAGTATCCACACTTGTCAAGCTTGCAAAATCGAAAGATGAGTCTGTTCAGATAAGTTCAATTGAATTACTTCAAATTATTGCGTGTGGAGATGAATCCGTGAGGCGATTAGTCATTGGAGAAGGTGGAATCAGTGCATTAGTACAACTGTTGAGTCCTAGAAATCCATCCACTTCTAAATCTAGAGAGATAGCATTAAGGGCAATCGAGAATATATGTTTCCCTTCTGCAAGTTGTGTTGGTATATTGATGAACTACGGCTTCATGGATCAACTGCTTTTCTATCTTCGAAATGGAGATGTTTCTCTTCAAGAAATGGCATTAAAGGTGGCTTCTAGGCTATCTGGCACATCAGAGGAAGCAAAGAAAGCAATGGGAGAAGTTGGTTTCATGGCTGAGTTTGTTAGATTTCTTGATGCAAAATCAAATGAAGTTAGAGAAATGGCTGCTGAGGCACTCTCTAGTATGGTTTTGATGCCTAAAAACAGGAAAAAATTCGTGCAAGATGATCAACACATTGGATCTCTTCTTCAATTGTTTGACCAGGAAGGAACGAATTCAGGTAACAAAAGGTTCTTAATATCTATCCTGATGTCATTAACAAGTTCTAATAGTGGAAGAAGAAAGATAGTCAGTTCTGGGTATCTCAAAAACATAGAAAAACTTGCAGAAGCTGAAGTTTCAGAAGCTAAAAGGCTTGTCAGAAAGCTATCAACAAACAGATTCCGTAGCTTGCTGAATGGAATCTGGCATTCTTAAATGTAGCCGTTTCCCCTTCTAGCTTCTCTTTTTACTGTATATTTTACACAAGTGTTTCAAAGCTTTCTTCACTTTGTTCCATAATCAGGAAAATTTGAGTATATCTCTTTGTTTTTTGAGCATGCAAAAGCATCTTTCTGTTTAATTTGTAACTACTAGAGCAAAAAGCTGTTATATATTCCACTGGAGCTATCCAAGCATTGTTAATTGTCTTTTCACTTGGAAATATAAGATAATAGAGGAGAATGTAATTGAAGTTATTAGAGTAATTATCAGAAAAGACTGAAAGGCCTACACAGATCATAGAAGCATTTATGTAAGCACTCCTGATGGTGCACATGGGAAAGGCATAAAACACCCGTGAATACATCCATCAAGTTTTTGTCCATCTACTAACTGGACAATGGAGATTGTGATGGATGGAGCTTCTTTCTGTATCTGCTTGTCCTTTCTCCTTCTGTTGTCCCATTGTCATGCCAGTTTCATTAATAACGAGACAACAGCTATATTATTTTGGGCAAGGATTGTCAATGAATGGTTAAGCATCTCGATCCCACTCCTCCCTTTAGGGCATGATCATCACATATTCAGCTTCCTACAGTGAAAATTTTCAGGCGTTTAGGATTTGATAGACAGAGCTGGAATCGATATCAGTTTGCGGTGTTAAAATCAACTAGACAAGATGGATTTGTGCGTCATTCCCTTACATAAGGTCCTCACTATTGTGGGTTACGCAAAATAGTAATGCCTGGAAAGTTGGTTGCATGCCATTTGTCAGGGCTCGGGACCGCTGTAACCTGGTTTCCTTACTTGACCGTTTGTTGTTTCAAATGGATCAAGCATTCAAACAAAAATTTAATACTTTATAGAATATTAGGTAATAATACATAAATGCAACATTTATAATATCGCTTTTAGAGTGTTGCAATGAATCCCATACGTAATTACAAGTTTCTTTTCTTGGTGTTATTTTATATTTATGTGGATTATCTAATTTTCTTAAGTCTTTACTTTGTTAGATAATATTTTGAAGTAGTCATCTTCGTGAAGTTAAACTTTCTCATTAGACAATTTAAAGAATGAAGTTAGATATATCATAACAATTTAAGTGAAGGAGCAAATTAAAGAATCATAGTTATAGAACATAATTGGCATTAGACTTCAAGGAAACCAACATCGATCTTGCACTATTGTTGGAAAACTGAAGAAGTAATATGTAAAGAGTGCTAAAGTTTTTTTTTTATAACTAAAGCCCATCTTATGTGAAGTTTTATTGACTGAAGTTCCAAAACAAAACCAGTACTAGAGTTCATTATGCAATTGGCACCAAACTCGTGTTTAGTTTTATGTATTTTTTCTCATAACAAAATCGACGCCAATTATGGTCCAAGATAGGTTTCATTCTCATACTATTTACAAATTAGATTTTATTATTTAGATATAATTTTGTTGTTTTGATTTTTTATTTACTTTTAGAACTCTAGTTTTAAAGATGTCTTACTTATAAGAGACTTAAGGATGCTTGTAATATATGTTTTTATTATCATTGGTTATTCAATCCATTGGAGCATTTTTCTTCCATGTTTTATATTTCTCTTACTAAAGTTCTCAAAAAACTTTAATCTTATCTTGCTTGTTAATGGCAATTAGGTCCTTAGGATCTTATCACTCCCAGTCCTTTCTTTTTTTTTAGATTGCATCAATTCATTCCTTCTTTCATGTGTTTTGGTGTTTATTTTCATGGATTAACCTTTTTTTATAAAACAATCCTAAGTCCTATCATATTAATATCAAATCTTATCAGTGCTACTAGTAAGGGTCGTATCACTTTGACTACTTAGTCTGTATTATAGAAATTTCTATTATTGAGGGCTTTAAGCTCCTTTCTAATGTCTTATATTTTTCTCATGCATTCGAAAGCTTGAGATCCCTCCATCTCTACTTAAAATCCTCGTCGCACAGTTTCTTCAAAATCTAGAGTGTTAGTAACATTAAAGAATCTGAAAGGGATTAACCTGATATTTAGGGGAGTTGACTTGGAGATTCAATTGGTGCATAAGCATAAAAAAAGATTGTAGATCAAAATTGTTATAGAAATAATATTATTAAAGTAAATAAATTTAAGTAAGATAACACAATTGAAGAAAATCAAACATAATAGACTATATTCAATACCTCTCTAACAATTTATAAAGTTAAAATACTAACTTGGCTAATAAATTAAACAAAACCATATAAAAAAACATTTTTATTATCATGATTTTCTTTTAATTAAACCTTAATTCCAAGATATGAATTTGGTTTCTATCAACGAAGCCACTAGATCTTATTTATTTACTGAAATTCAAACACTTAATTAAAAGACTTGTTATAATTGATATTGGTTTGAAAGATTTAACAAGTTTAAGGATAACTTTTTTTTGGGAAAGTTGAAATGAATTAAACTTAAAAGAAAAATAATTCAAGTATAGACTAAAAAAGTAATGGGGTGGGGAAAGAACACTACTAACTAGCAAACACTGTAAACCAACAAATCGTAGAGCATTAAGTTAAATTATAAGGCTACAAACTCATATCATATTATTCTCCATTATTTAACTTATTTTATTGTTCAAACCTCTTGTCACTAAAATCTCTCTAATCTAAGTGAGTATGATATAGTATAATTGGTTTACTTTCAGTTAGAAATTACCAAACATTCATTGATTTCTTTCTCTCTATACAACATTAAAAAAAACAATTGAAAGCATTTCTAAAGGCATTTAAATAAACTTTATTATGGCCCTTTAGATTGTGAGATCATTCTATATAATGTTGTTCCATTCATTTTTATCACAAACAAGGTTGCACAAGGCTTAAACTTTATCCCATAACCTCATCAAAACATGATAGTTGGAGAAAAAATGATCAATCACTGCTTCAACTCTTTATTTTATCTAGTAATATAGCCTTGAGAAAGTCAACTTTGAGCATAAATGCTGCTCTTATTTTATCTAGTAATATAACCCTTAGTAGTATAGTAATATATGTTATACTTTTATTTTGTCGAAAGCTTTAAGAAAGTCAACTTTGGAGCATAACTTTTATTCTCACTCCTCGTATGATAACACTTGAATAGTTTTATGTTACAAAATATTATCTCTAATATTCTTCCAATGGATGAATGCCCCTAGATAGGGGGTAATCAACTCTATGAAAATTAGATTAAGTGGCAATGCCATCATTTGTAAAATAATTTTATAGATCATATTATAACATGATATTGATATATAGTCATGTCAGCTTGAGAGATTTAGCACCTTTGTGATGAGATTTAGAAATTTTTTTAAGCCCCAATCATTATCCATCAAGAACAACATTTTTGAATGTTTAACCTATTGAGCTCTAAGTTTTGTAAAAGTACCATGTATTCAAACCATCAAGTCTAAGTCTAGGTGCCTTATTCAAATTTAGGCTAAATAAAATTCCTTGACATTTAAACTTGAGAAAGGTTTGTTTAAAGATTCCACTTAATCCTGATTGATAAGATAAGGAATAAAATCCTTTTAATTTATGCAAAGAAATCATAGGTTATCGATTCCTAAAAAAACCCTTAAAGAAGTTATTAGCAATAGTTTTCAAGGTTGTTTAGCTTATATGTAATCCCTCTTTTACATCCTCAACGTAACTTATATTTCTCCTTAATAAAATTGCATTATGGAAAAACTTTATTCTCATGTCTCCCTTTTTAAGCAGTGCTGACCCTGGGCAAGGGTAGGCAGGGCACCTGCCCAGGGCCACCATAAAAGGGCCCCATCTTATAATAAATGTGCCACTATTGCCGCACCTAAAATTGATTCTTTTTCTCCATTATTCCACCAACTTTTTCTTCCTTTGTTGGGCTATTTGTCATTACATAAGACATTTATTGCAGAAGAGTAATAAATGTAGATAATGTTGTGGAGGTTGTTAATGTTTTAAAGAGTAATAAATGTAAGCAACTTCTAAGATTCAACGTTAACTTGTTATGCTTATAAGTAGTTTTAAAGTATTTAGGTGTATTTTTACCTTCTAATTTCTTTATTTCCATCAATATATATATTTAAGGTACTCCAACTCAAAAATTAATAGGAAAATTTTTTTCAATTCTGTCTTCTGAGTTCTGAGTATAATTTAAAGGTAAAGTTTCTGATTTTTAATGTATTTTAACCAGTTTAATATTTGAATATGTTATAATTAATTTGTAATTTGTCATTAACGTGAACAATATATTAGCTTATTTCCTAAGTATGTTGATTTCTTGTATTTTTAGAAATTAGTGTCTCTATCATTAAAATTTGCTCTGTTTTTTATTTTAATATTAGATATTAAATTTTGCTATTTATTTTTTTTCCTATATCACAGATATAATACCATTTATATATCTTTGTGATATATTATGAAGCTATTGGAGTTTGGTTGTGCCTGTATACTTCTTCCAGTTCTATATAGGTGCTTTTGTTCTTTTTCTAGTCCAACTGTGTTATAATTGGTTTATATTATGTTGCCTAAAAAGCATTTGTCTGGAAGTGAAAAAATGAAGAGAAAAAAAAAAGAAAACAAGTAGCACAGTTAATAGGATCCCAAAAAGGAGCAATTAATAAATTTATTAAAAGAGTAGGCTCCTCTAATGAGATTCCCGAGGAATTAGGTGAAGGTAGTTTTGAACAACATAAAGAAAACTTAAGTGATGAGATTCATATTCATGATGATATTAGAAATCTAAGTGAGTATGATCATGTACCAAATGCATCCAAAATTTAAAGGCAGATGAGCAAGTAAGCCCTATATTGAACATTTATGATCCTAGAAATTAGGATAATCTTAATAATAAAGTAAGAGATATTTTAGTTGAAAAAGGGTCTATAAGAGAATTGAATCTTATGTTTCCTTTAGTCAATACCTCTTGTCATTTTTTATATTCTTATTATTATAGAAATTTGAGTAATGGAGAGATTAGCGATAGAAAATAGTTGATTTATTCTAAACAAGTAAATAAAGTATATTGTTTTTGTTGTAAGTTGTTCAAATCTACTAACAAATAAAGTGAATTAGCAAATAACGGATTTAGAGATTAGAAGCATCTTAGTGAGAGACTCAAAGAACATGAGAAATACATTGGGCATATGACTAATATGAGAACCTGGAATGAATTAAGAGTAAGATTGAGCAAAAATCAAACAGTTGATTAAGAAGAAATTGCAAAGGAGAAAAAATGTTAGAGACAAGTTTTAATAAGAATAGTTTCTATTGTGAAATATCTTGCTAAATATAATTTAACTTTTCAAGGATCCAATGAGAAACTTTACCAAGATGATAATGGTAATTTTTTTAAATTGATTGAGATGATTGCTGGATTTGATGTGATAATGCAAAATCATGTTAGACGTATTCAAAATCATGAAATTCATCATCATTATCTTGGTTACAAAATTCAAAATGAGTTGATTTCTCTATTGCCCATAGCATTAGAAGTTCTATCATAGGGATCATTAAAGAGACGCAATACTTTTCTATTGTTCTTGATTGTACCCCATATTTGAGTTATCAAGAACAAATGAGTTTGTTAGTACGATTTGTGAATATGTCAAATAAAAAAATAAAAATAGATGAGTACTCTTTAGAGTTCTTAAAAGTAGATGACACATCTGGATTGAAACTTTTTAATGAATTGTGCATTTAATTATCTTGATCTTAATGTTTATAATATAAGGGATCAAGGTTATGACAATGGTTCTAATATGAAGGGAAAACACCAAAGGGTTCAAAAGTGATTACTTTAAATAAATCCAAGAGCATTATATATGTCATGTGCTTGTCATAATCTTAATCTTACTCTTAATGATATGGCACATTCTTGTATTAAAGCTGTTTCATTTTTTAGAGCTGTACAACGTATATATGCATTATTTTCAAGTTCTCCTAAAAAGTAGAAGGTTTTGCTTGATAATGTTTTAGGCTTAACTATAAAATTATTGTTCAATACTCGTTAAGAGAGTCGAATAAAAAGTGTTAAAGCTATTAGATTTCAAGCTCCTTAAATAAGATTAGCTTTGATGGAATTATCTAGATCTTGTGATGATGCCAAGTCAAAGAGTGAAGCAGAAAGCTTGGTTAGTGTACTTGAGAGTTTTAAGTTTTTATTTTGTATGGTTATTTGGTATGATATTTTACTCGCTATTAACATGGTGTGTAAAAATTTACAATCTAAATCTATGTGCATTAATGCTACCACAAAGCAATTAGAAGGTTTGATGGTATTTTTTGAGAAATATAGAGATGAAGTGTTTAGCTCTAATATAAATATTGCCAAAAGTCTTGCATTTGAGATTAATATAAAGCCTATATTTTCAACTAGACGATGTATTATTAGGAAAAGACAATTTGATAAAATTAATCATAATGGAGAAATACAATTAGCTGAAGATTCTTTTAGAGTGAATTACTTTCTAGTTGTTATGGATATGACAATTACTTCGTTAAAGAATATATTTGAACAATTAACGACATTTGACAATATTTTTGGATTCTTATTTGATTTAAAGAAGTTGAGGACATTGGATGATAACGAATTAAGAAAAAATTGCACTGATTTTACGACAGCTTTTTCTCATGATAATGTGTTAGATATGGATTTAGATTATCTTTTTTCTGAATTAAAAGTATTGCAAATAACTTTTTCAAATAAGTTAATGTCATCAATTAAAATTTTAGAATTTATTAAAGCTACAGATTGTTATCCAAATGTTTCAATTACTTATCAATTTCTATTGACTATACCTGTGACTGTAACATCAGCTAAGCGAAGTTTTTCAAAATTAAAATTATTGAAAACCTAAGTTTTTCAAAGTTAAAATTATTGAAAACTTACTTGAGGTCATCAATGTCAAAAGAAAGGTTGAATGGTTTAACTATACCCCATAAGGACCAATATCCTCATTGATCACGGCCATGTTGGTCACGGCTGACACTTTTCAGGTCACCACTCTATGGGTCACCACTCTGAGGTCCTTGTTGGTCACGGCTGGCACTCCCAGGCCACCACTCATTGGGTCACCACTCCAAGACCGGTTCTGATACCAATTGATAAGGACTTTAGGAGAGTCACACCCCAAAAGCTAGCTTATGAGGGTGGAGAGCCCAAAGTCCTTATAAATCCCATATCAACTTTGTATTTAATCAATATGGGATTCAAGTCCCATACCTTGCAATTAGATCAAACCGTAACAGCAACGTTGTCATATGGGGGAGACAAACAAAAAGGAAGAGCCACCATTTTCAACCATTTTATTTAAGCCTTCATGCCTCCATTGGATACGCCCTCCATTCATAGGAGAAGATAGCCTCCACTACAAGACAAAGAAACCTCCACCGAAATAACCTCCTACACGCCTACAGCCTCTATACCTACACCGCCCTCACATCCACGTAGCAGCCTCCATTTTCCACTCATTCACGCATCAGTCTCCTTCTTTCACTCACTGCCGCAAGATCCATCATTGGCAAGACGACACACCCATCCATTAACAACACTCCACTCACGCATAAACACAGCCCCAAAACCCTCCATTTAAAAAACAAAGTAGCAGCTTCTAAGAGTAGAACACGCATGCCACCCTTCCACTCATTGCCACAACTCTCACTCCACGTACCCTAGCCTCCATACACCACGCCATTCACGCAAGCAGTAGCCTCCATGCACACAGCCGCAAGCTCCAACCTTCATCTCATAACTCACAAGGCAGAAGAAGCACTCATGCACGCAACCCTCCATAAATGTAGCAACCACGTAGCCTCCCCCCACTCTCATGACAACAATGCCTCCACTCACGCATAGCATAAAAACGCCACACTCCATTACACTCTCATGCAACAGCCTTCGCATGTAAAAGAAGTAGCATCCAACTCAAGCACGTAGTCCACATTCACTACTCAAGAATGCAGCCTCCAAGAGAAAACTGTGCAGACACCACTAGGAGCAAAACACGAAACCTACATCCGAGTAAAACATACCCTCCATGTTCTTCATTTATATTTGATTCCCTCATCTATTTTTAGATTGCTTGACATGATGATTTGTGGCTGAAATCTTAATTTCTCTTAGGGATTTGATGTTCTTATGATGCTTTGACATTGAACATTACTGGAATTCATGACTGAAAATTTACATACTTTTTGATTTTCCTTGGATTTAATTGTTCTTACTTTGGGAAGTTTGCTTGGTATAAATTCACCTTTAGAAAAGGGGAGTTTTTGCTAGAAGATTGAGGGAAATTTCGGCTAGATTCTCTTGTGAGTTGGAAGACTCAAGAAACCTAGGAGGTGAAATTAGAAGGTTTGATGTGAAACTTAAGAAACTCTAGGAATATCTTAAGTAAGGGATTACTAAGTGATGTCTAGAGTGGATAGATTAATTCACCTTTGGGAGGAGGGAATTAATTACTCATAAAATTCACCTATAAGGTTATGATTGTTCATTTGTGGAGGATAGCTAATTCAATATTAAGGTTGGCAAAAATATCATTCCCTAAGAGAAAGTCATTCCCTATTGAAGTTAATACCTTTAATTAGTCAATTGTTGCACTCTTTTCTTAATTAGCTATTGCATATATTTGCCATATTCATAGTTAACTTGGTTGCATTAAATTAGGTAGTTGCTTAGAAATTTCCTTGAGTTTTTTAATAATTCTTTACATTGCTTTTAATTTCTTAAAATTCCATTCAACCGGATTTCAAACACTGTTAGCTAGCATAGATTTGAACTTTCTCACAATCCCTATGGACACTACTTGGTTCCCACTGATTAATTACTCACTTTGATATCCGTGCACTTGTTGTTCACGAACAATCTACGAGAGATTCTAGAATGGAGTACAGTGGGTGATAGACCGACATAATCTACCAATATCAGCAGGTTATGCAATTTGTGTATCAATTCCGGTTAATCAACTTCTTCCCTCATATTTAAATCATATAGAACTAAACAAATTATGCATTTTATTGTTTAGAAAACTCTACAGAGATAGATGGTTCCTTTTCTCCTCAAAATTATCCCTTTTGTCTATTTCTGTTCTTGTTTTCATCCATTTCCTTCAAGTAGAGCACAAGTACTTCACATCAGAGTGACACCTATAGAAGTAAGTATTAAAAACCTTCTTCCCCCTTTCCCTGTTTTATCATAAACATGATGTTTTTATTGTCCAACTAATCCATACTTTGTGTTATACTAACACCTGAACTGACTGTAGCTATGTCATACTTAAACCATGCCACGCAGACCTCAGGCATGAAAATCTAATAATTGCTTTCAATCTCTCATCATTCCATAGTTTATTTTCAACTTTCCTCGTATGCACCTAACATACATGTGTGACTGAGAGAAAAGTAGATGCATTCAACTATTTATTGTTCTTATGTACTTATGAACTCTGCCAAATCAGAATTTTAAAGTTGCCCTTAATAAAAACAAAAAAACACATATGTTTTTTGTTTTAGCTATTAACTGATTCTTTCTCTGTCACATGCTCATTGTAAGATGCCACTCCCATAAAGCATATACCCGACATACTGAAGGATATTCGAGAACATACTATAGGAAAATGACACGTTAAGATGATTAAATCAATTCATTTATACTTTTTAATCCATCGCACATAACATAAAATATTCCAATAATCATGTTGTTCCAATTTTATTCACAAACATAAACAATCTCAAATGTCATTACATTTCTTAAATTCACGTGTACAATATACAACTGTTGAAATATACAGTCCTTGATAAAACATAACTAAGACATTTGCAGGTACAACTGATTCCGACACTGATCTCTGCCAGAATATCCAAATCTGCCTCTCGACCTAAACCCAAACCGTCTCGATCTCAACTATCAACAACTATTAATATTTTTTATTCTTTATACAAGGTTTTCAAGTCCTTCAAACAATAGCAATAACATCACAGAGACTCAGTAATGCAATTTGGATACTTTACAACAAACAAATATATATATATATATACAATCTCTATATTATATTCAGCCCCCTTGTCCCTGAGTATTATAATTATTCGACTGCAATATTCACCTTTGATTCGTTCAATATTCACCAATTCCTAAAATGGAACATTTGATCTACATGATATAACTAAGTGAAAGTCTTTATAAAAGGAAGATTTTTCTTGAAAGTTACTTGTATTGTTCATGAAATCTTTCTCAGTCAACTATATTCATCATTGCTTTTCAACATTTCATAATATTTCAACAAAATCAATTTCTCTCATATCTTTCATAATCAGAATATTATATATACTAAAGCTCGATGATGTAATAAGCATGCATATTTACTTTTATGCCTTAGTATGTATCATTAAGACCATTACATCTTATCTAGAGATTTATTTTCAAAAGGTCACCAATTAATATCGCAAGTTGATGATATCTTGATCTCAAATTTAACTTAGTGAATACCTAAGCTCCCTGTAACTGATCGAGTAGATCATCTATTCTCAGTAATGGGTACTTGTTTTTTACTGTCACTCGATTCAGTTACTTATAGTCAATACATAATCTCAGAGTCTCATCTTTCTTCTTTATAAACAATACTGGAGCTCCCCAAGGTAATACACTTAGTTTGATAAAACCCTTGTCTGATAACTCCTACAATTGGGCTTTGAGCTCCTTTAGTTTCATAGGTGTCATCCTATATAAAGGAATCGATATTGGAGTGATACATGGAACAAGCTCAATCGTGAACTCTGTCTCTCTTTCTAGGACCAACCATGTAGTTCACTGGGAAACACGTCTGAAAAATCCCTGACAACGGGAATATCCTGAACTGCCAGCCTATCATGGGTGTCAGTCATATAGGCTAAGTAAGCCTTACAATCACTTTAGATCAATTTTAAAGCATTCATAGAAAGAAAGCAACATGGCTGACACTACTTGACTAACACCTCGAAATACTACTCTCAGCTTATTAGGAGATTCAATGATTACCTCCTTAGTATAGCAGTTTATCATGGCCCTGTGAATAGTGAACCAATCCATATCTAGAATAATATCTATCTCCTTCAACTATAGTACTATCAAGTCAGCTTCTAACTCTACCTTATCAATTCGTATAATACATTCCTTACATATCTCCCCAATCACTGTAGTACTGCCGAATGCTGTGATTTTTAAGTGCATAAAATGGATGGTATTATCCTTAAGTTGTTATTGCACAATAATGCCGTTACATGTGATGATCAACTATATCTACCTGCTATAGGTGATCGGAGACCAAAATTGAGATAATTGCCATACTTGATATTATGAAATATTTAATAATTAGCAAATGTAATTGAGGTAGCTCGTGTTATTAAAAAAATTAAGGTATGAGAAATGGAATGTAGTTGTCTAGAAATTGCATATTGAAAACATTTACGTTAGATTTGCAATCTACATATTACTTTTCTTATAATTGACTACCCTATAATAGAAATTGGTAGTGTAATACCCCACTCTCGCATGACCAGCACCTGACATCAATGGTGATATCCAAGTCCGTGCCCCGTGAAGGTGGCGTGCTACATCACTTAGTTCGTCAAAAACTCAGTATAAAATTATTTTTTTTCAAGCGTACGTGAAAATCAATAATCGTAAATTTGGGCCCACTTTTATTTAGAAACATTTTCATTTACAGTAGTTGCCAATTTTGTTTTGTTTTTTTACATACTAGAAGTTCGATTAGCCCATTCCAAAAACAAAACATATTACACTTTGCTCAATTTCTTTTGCAAAACCCTTTTTTTTTCAATCGAAAAGTTATACACAAATAATATACGTAAATACACAAAATACAATGATTTGCGGAAAATACAATTCAGTGCGAAAATAAACAGACACAATGCAGACGCGAACTGATCCCATCCTTTTCTTTCTCTCAATGCAATAGATATACTCCCGTTGTCTAACTGGGTATTCTTCTAAGTCCTGAAAAATAATTGCAAATTTTGGGTGAGTTTTGCAAACTCAGTGAGTGACCATCATCGATGGCTCACCCAGTCACACAACACATAATTTACACATCTCACTCTATTTCACATTTCACATTATTTCACAGTCACATTATTTCACATTCGATATACTTAATCAGTCATATTATGCATATGCAATGCACATGAGACTGACTTTTCATTTGTTATTTTGTTG
The DNA here is from genome assembly GCA_027123425.1 of Erythroxylum panamense. Lineage (NCBI taxonomy): Eukaryota > Viridiplantae > Streptophyta > Magnoliopsida > Malpighiales > Erythroxylaceae > Erythroxylum > Erythroxylum panamense. Next base: position 31,347,996 of record JAOTIZ010000002.1, on the reverse strand, counting down.
TGACCGAGTGCCTAAACTGTCCCATATAGGGGTCATTAATAACTGTCCCTTATCCATTTGGAGGATACAAGGCTCATTAAATGTTAAGCCTGAGGCTTTGAATTACTTATGAGCTCGAAGCCCATTTTCACTCGTTGAGCTTTAAGCTCTGATCGGTGGCTCCTTTGGTTACAACAGTCATTATATTTCATACACTTATGAAATGAGATGTATCAATTCCATTCACTCCCTTTCACATGTCATCGAACCGTAGTCCGGCATTGAACAGTAGAGTTGAGAAGCACATTCTCATACATATGCAGATGCACATTCAAAACACATTTGTCATCGGACCGTTGTCTGGCACTTATCAATCATATAATGCACATTCAGTACACATTTATCAATCACGTTGAGTGCACATAGTTCATCCAATTCACATTCAAGTAGCACTTCAATATCCAAATCAATATCACAATCATCGGACCTCCTGTCCATAACCCAATACAATCAATCACATTTAGAAATCAATTTATACAAAATGAAACAAAACAGAACGAAGAATGAAATGAGACCATCTCGATCTACTCACAGTACGCTCCAGATTAGCATTTGCTTCTCGTTTTTGGAAACACCTAAATGCAGCCATTTAGCCTGCACAACTCATTTATGCAAGATACACACACGTCACAATTTGTACAATCATAAGTGTTTAATAATGCACATGATTAAAATAAAATATGTATAATGCATGTTCATGACAATCCTGGTATCATTCCATAAATTTTCATCTCGAAGTCATTCCTCTAAATTTTAGAAATCCATAAACACCAAAATTACTCAATTCGGATCTCTATAGATCTGGATATTGCCAAAACATTGTCTAGAAAAATAATCACTCGGTCCTCTCCCTTTGATTTAATCCATCATTTTTAATTTAATCTCAAAAAAATTCACAAATTCTCATGGAGAGGTAAATAAATATCTTACGAATCCGACGCTTCAAAAATTAGGTCAATCGGAGGTCGGATGAAAAAGTTATAAGCAAAAGAGTGGTTCTGCCCAATAAGTGTCATCCCAAACAGTAACACAACTTTCTAAAATTCATAACTTCCTATCTCATTGTCCAAAAATTCCATACTTTATATCAATGAAAAGATCAGAACATATTCTACAATTCTCATGAAGAACTTAGAAGCAAATTCTGACTATACCTAGGTCAAATTCCCACATGATTGTTGTTGCTCTGTTTTCCTTCACCTAAACCATAAGCAAAATTCAATCACTCTCAACTAGCACCTCCAATGACACATTTTATAGAGATAGAAAGCTCTCAAGTAGAGCTACAACTTTCATGAAGACCAACTTAGCAAAATCAGCCTCAATCAACCTAGAAAAATTCCTAAAGTTTCAGAT
>JAOTIZ010000002.1:31333396-31346501 GCA_027123425.1 Erythroxylum panamense | reverse complement strand
TTGTGGGACGCAGAAACCCAAAGATTTCTATGCCATGAACAAAACGTGGTGCTGCAAATTTTGTACCTTGGAGAACTTTGTAAATGTGGCTAAATGCTCAGCGTGCAATCAATGGAGATATTCACATGGCCTCCCAGTGTCGACTCCAGCGCCTTCTCTTGGTACATGAGGAGGTAAACCTTGTTTCCCTTGAAGTTCAACTTGGAAGTGCATTGATTTTGGTTCTAATGTCAATCTTCTAGTGCAATGGAATTGATGCTTACATGAGATAAGTGATAAGGACTTTAGGAGAGCCACACCCCAAAAGCTAGCTTATGAGGGTGGAGAGCCCAAAGTCCTTATAAATCTCATATCAACTTTATATTTAATCGGTATGGGATTCAAGTCCCATACATTGCAACTAGATCAAACCGTAATATTCGTCCCCCCATAAGGACCAATGTCCTCATTGGTCACGGCCATGTTGGTCACGGCTGACACTTTTCAGGTCACCACTCCATGGGTCACCACTCTGAGGTTCTTGTTGGTCACGGCCACGTTGGTCACGGCTGGCACTCCCAGGCCACCACTCCGTGAGCCACCACTCCAAGACCGGCTCTGATACCAATATTATTATGTATTGAGAAGGATATGTTGGACAATATTGATCTTGATAATATTATTAATGATTTTGCATTTAAAAATGTACGAAAAAATTGTTTTTCATAAATCATGATCCTATCATGATCCTCTGTGTATTTGTTAGTGTAATTTTCTTAATGTTTGCAATCTAATAATGATGTTTGATTGCTGCTATTGTTATTTTGTTATTACTGTTACCGTTTTTAGTTATTTTATTGTTAATGATATTTATAAAATATTATTAGTTGATGTTATGATCATTTAATATTTAGTTTAGTATGTAAACTTTTGAATTGAGTCATTTAGTTTCATATAAATATATAAACTTAAATATATTATCGATTTATTGGGACCTTTTTTTTTTAATTTCACCTAAGACATAAAACGATAAGAGCGACCCTCTTTTTAAGCCAATATATTCTTGAATTTTTTCAGAGTTGTAGTTGTAAATGGAAAGCGCCTTAATATAGTTTAGAAAGAGATGATTTCTCAAGGATCTTTATGGTTTCATCCTTTAGCTTGGCCTTTAGTTCCTACTAAATTTTGACGATTAGCCCATATTTGAACAGCTTCCATCATTTGCCTGTTTAACACCATACAAACTTTCTATTTCTACGGCAAAAATAGCTTGCCTTACCAAATTCCCAAGAGAGAAGGAAGAAACTCCAAAAAATGTCAGCTAGACCAGAGGGTCCATTCCCAGACACGAGGTTAGGCAGAAAAAGCAAAGGAAAATGACAAGTCAGGCTAAAGAGAAAAGGCTTTAAAGAGATAAAAGAAAATCCGTCTTTTGTAATATGGGGGCTTCTTATATTAGGTTACTGGGCTTCACAAAATTACATAAACATGCATCAGAAGGCAAAAGTTAACCATGCTTGAACATACTATCAAAATCTTTAGTTTTTATAAATTAATCCTGTCTATTTAGGGGAAAAATCACTACAGAATAAAATTCAAATGAAGATTAATCTCGTCGTAACATTAATCAGGACCTGCAATGTTCAAAAAAGCAACTCAAGTTCGGAAGAGTGGAATTGTACCCAATACCCGAGAAAAGTAGATAACGTAGAAGCCAAACCTAAACGAGCATGTGTGTCCCAAATTGTCGACTTCATCTCGTTACTTTGTACTTCTGCAAATTCAGAAGAGAGAGAACATCAATTTAACAAGAAAACATGAGAATAATGCAAGCATCTGTTTAAGATTATTGTCATTTATAAATGCCACGTCACAGCCAAAAAAAACAAAACTTTCTGTTAGATCACAATTTAGCAAGCATTTTGTGCCCATTATATTTGCAAGCAAAATTGACAAACCAGAGTTAAAAGTACAAACCAAGACACGATTCCGCAATTCTTTGGCATTAGCATCCTTGTTGAAATGATCACGAACAGGCTGCAAAAGTAATTAAAAAAAAAGTTGTGATGATAAATAGAACGAAATGATGATAGGGCTGCTCCAGTGCACAAGGCTTCCCGCTTTGCGAGAGTCGGGGAGGTCATCAATTATACGCAACCTTCCCTTTGTATTTTACAAAGAGGCTGTTTCTATGGCTCAAAACTCGTGACCTTTCAATCATAAAGGAGTAACCTTACTAGTTGTTCCAAAGCTCACCCTCAACAGAATGATGATAGATACTAACAAATCAAAAACTTTTTGCAGTGTTAAACTAGCCAATCTCGTTCAGAAGCAGACACTAATGAAATGGTAAAGCTAGAAAGATGCATTCAGGAACTCTTAAAGCTGGCAAATGCCTAACAAGCAAGCCTTCAACAATGATAGAAGTCCTTTTTTATCCCCGCATTACTCCTATGGTACACTTATGACTATAAAAAAATGTTCTCCATGTATTGATGTAGTCCTTTCTTGAAAAGGAAGTCATGAAGACATAAATTACCTATCCTTATGCCTACCTCAGTATTGATAAGGGAAAACAAAATTTACAAAGAGCTTAAGTTTTCAGGGAACATTGGCTTGCTATATGCAGATCTTTAGCGATTCCACGTGATGCATATATTGATCAACTCCCTGCCAAAACTTTCAAATACCATTTTTACATTGCTGTTCTTGGAACCTATTTCTGGAAACTAGTCTTCAACTAAAATTTGAAGACTGATTTGACATTGAAACTATGCCTTTGCAGCAAATTATTAGGACATCATGTTATAGCTTTTAGAAAAAATCCACCTATAATATGACCCAAACTCAAATATGATTTTGCAAATGTTAGCAGTTGTACAAAGAAGCAATGGAAAATGATGAAATCTTCCTTCAGCATTTTGCATGCCAAGTGGGAAAAATTAATTTCAAACATAGATGAACCCTAAGGTGAAGATTCATGCAAATATTAGCATTAACTGGTCTTGCCATGCTTCCAAGTTAGTTACATCCTAAAATTGTAGGACTTAATAATTGCAATTAGCAATCAGTTATATTGAAGGAATCATACAAGCTAAACATCCAGAAATATTACCTAGAACTACAAAATGAAAATTGTACAAACTTAATTCACAACCTAGGGATTTTCTTTCAAAAATGTCAACAAATATTTGGTGGGTATCAGACAAAAACTTGTTTCTCCAATTTATTGTTTACTACTTTCCTGGCTTGTGTGATGCATGATTTTCTACAGTATGAAAATAGTATGTACATTTTTTCCGTTCTATTATATGATCATCTACTGCTTAGAAGTGGTGCTAAATGTTGTTTATTTACAAAATATCTATTCATGGAGAGAGGAGGCAGCTTGTCCTTGGGGTGTGAAGGAGACAGTTTGTCTTTGATGATATTGAGAAGTTTAGGAAATGTTAGCTAGGTCATCAATCCAAAACATTGCTTTCTTTATCTGCTGCTTGGTAGTAGATTTGTGGCCAAGTTTTAATTCCTAAAGCTTCAGAATTTTGTTCCATTTTGTAGGCTTTAACACAATTATTCTAGTAAAAGAATGAAACAAGATGACTAATATGGATGCAGGAAAGACAATGATAACGGAATCAACTTTAGAAAATATGTTTGCTATCAATTCTATGTTTATGGTTTTTGTTTTCAGATATTCTGTCAATTGCTGGTGTGTTGTTGACAGTTCCCTCAACTTTCAATAACTTTTCAGGAAAAGAAAATTGTTTTCAAACTTCTTTTCCATTGCATTACAGTTATTATGGGCACAAACTCATCACCTCGTACTTCTTTCATAAAATATAATATAGTGATAACCAACACGTATGAATATTGCTACAGCAAGAAGTTATCTGTCCAAGAACTTTATGATGATAAACTGAAAATTTTCTTAACTTAAAATTTTATATGTTAAGATGTACATTTGGTCATGAATTATCAATCTTGCATTAAGTATGCAACCAGTAATCATATTTTCATTTAAACAGTTTTCTTAATATGAAACATGTTGATGTTTTCTATAACAAATAAATAGAGACTAAAAATTAATCCAAAAAACTTAAGTCGCACAAACATAAAAGGATGTCAATCTAAACGTCTGCGCAAAACCACTCTTACTATAATTGATAAATCAAAAAGGGGGAAAAAAATCTTGAAGGCTCACCTGCAGTATCTTGTTTAATGCTTTTGACAGGGCTGGTTTTAAATCAGCAGGATGCAATTGTCCACTTCCATAGTCTGCAACAACTTCTTCAAAGCTTTTGAAGGTTCTAAATGATGCAATAAACAACAATTGAGAATCATCAACATGATGTAACATTTACAAGAATTAACACAAGAATGTTATAACTGAGGTAACTTTTTAAGCATCAATTCAACAGTAGCAACGAACAAGTTACAGACACCAAAAAGAGGAACATAAGAGGAAGAGGAGGTGAAGGATGGGGATTCCATAGAGAGGATAGGAGAATGGTACGTACTTCTCTCCACCATTTTCTAGACTGCGCTCAACCTTGAATTCATGAAACCATGGGAAGATTACATATTTGACATACTCCAGACATGGGTTCCCTTCGATGGTACTTGGGGGACAGTAAGCCTTCTTTATCTTCAAATTCACTTGGGACTATTGCCAACAATGTATTTGACAACAAAAACAATTACATGAATAATAAGCAAACTGAAGCTTCAAGAAATTGAGACAAGTTCCACAATCTTATTTATATGGAGTCTAAGCATCTTAATATTTACAGACCACCTGGCACAGAATCCAAGTATACCTCATCATCCTCCATGAAGATAGCAGATGATGGGTCACTTTTTGACATCTTTTCTTGCCCTTCCTGTAAGCCTGGTAGCATATCTGCAGCAATGGGAAAGAAAAAAAGTACACAGCAATCCACATACCAGAAGAAAAAGAGGAAAAAAGCTTTAGTAACAGCTAACAGAACGAGACTTGAAGCATACGATGGGACAAAATTATAGGCTTCCTTTTCCTCTTGATGTCGTCACAATATTCTCTTGCAAGCATGTTCACTTTACGTTGATCCATGCCTAATTGACAAATGTCAGCCTATTGCATAGGCACTGACAGTGAGTAGTATACAATATAAACATAAATATAATAAATAGAACTCCATTAACAATAGAACCAGTTCTAAATGATGACAGCAGAGCAAGACTAATAAGTGCAGTTCCTAGCACAATTTTCATATGTATTGCAATAGTCAAATTAATGTCTGAGATCAAATACCAAAACTCGTATGAAAAGAAAACTGATTCAATAATAACAGAAACTGATGTAGCTACTCAATGTGGGCCATTACCAAACAGTTAAACATACAAATCTGTAAACCAAACTAAGCAATCCATCAAAATCAAGTCATATCAATCAACAGTCAAGCACAACCAAAATAACTCAATCAGCATACTGGATGAAGTATCAAACTAAATTTCAAGAACTCAAATTAAATAGCAGAAAGATAATGTGTAAACAGATTTTCTGTATGTCAAGGAGGAGAGTGCAATTTGATGTAGCTTAAGGTACAGTTCAGTCATTCTAGAATTCCATTAAAAAAATTTCAACCTCAAACTATTTTATGAAAAAGACAAGAACTATATGAGCTATTCATATGTTAATACAACTGAACCCATAATGACGAAATTGATGAATGGGAATGAGGAAATCTGAAATACAATTATAATCAACAAAATCTTATTTGGTCGTGGTTCATTTTTGTAATGATAAGAGAAAGCACCTTGAGAAAAAAAATGTCAGCACATTGCATGCATGGATAGAGAATCTGGGCTGCTGTCAACTCATCCTGCTCGCTGCGGCCCATTATTTGAACACATCTAGAAAGCAAAATTTCAAAAAGAATTTCAGTTCCTCAATGGTCATACCATTTAAGTAAAGAATACAATCAATCATGTAATTATACCTCATTATCCTAGGAAGCTTGTTTCTACGAGCTATATCCATGACAAGAGGCCAGTACTCAAATGCCTTGGAGTTGATTTCCTCTGAAGACCACAAGAATTCTACTTTGCCATCTTCAAGATCCATTCCAACTGCTTTCCATATTTCAATCATATAACGTCCTACTGTCTGAATTTTCTTCAGGTCACCATCCATTTTGTTGTTTAGCTGTGCAAACCAATCAGCAATCCAGAGTTTAACTTTGCAGCCAGCAGAAGTCAGCTTGTTCACATTTATTGTCTTCATGACTCCCTATTTGTCAGTAAGAAAGAAAAATAGAAATAAGGTTGATAACAAAACATCAATTGCAAATTTTCAGTTCCACGATTAACAGAATAAAAGCACAAGAAATATCCACTAAACACAGATAATATTGCCCAAACTCAAACGAACATTACAACATTGCAGACAATAAAATATTAGAAATGATTCACCAATCACAATAGCAAAATACACAATGTTGTTAATGGATTGTGCATCTTTTTGTTTAACTATAAGGTTACCAGTTCAAAAATTCAAAAAATGGCTGACTCTTACTCGGAACTTGACAACACGGATGAGAAATATTCACCCATTCTTTAAGGCTTTCCTCTTATTTCCCTAAAAGACGTTATCCTAGGAGAAAATTGTAAATATAGCATTTTGTTGCATTCTGAAAAACCATATAAAGAGATGCGAAGACGGTGAGAAATCTCCACTTCGTCAACTCTATACTAGCAATCCAATAGTTTAAAGTCCTCGCCAGGAATTCTATCATCTGGGTTTCAGTAGGCACACTTCTGGCATTATTTTTGTCAATCGTTTAAATTTTGAGAGTTGATGAAATTTCCCCGACTTTTATTTTTGTTTATGAGCCAATTCGGAAATAATTTATTCTCCTCTTAAACGCTTAAAAATTAATCTATTTCGCCTATTTAATCAATTTAAACCAACCTTGGCATAATAGCCTTAATTGAAGTAGGGAAAGGGGTTAGGGCAGCAAATCATAACAGTACCCAATATCATTAGAAAATCCCATGTGCACCAACTATCAAAAATGTGGTAAGCAAGACGATGATGCAAAAACAAAAAAACAAAAAGATCACAAATCAGCCCATAATAGTATAGAAAAAGAACCTGAGCAATGTGCATTCTCCCAGAAGGCTCAAAGCCATCATAGCAAATGGGTTGAGGCTTATTGGCGAGAAGATTGAAGAGCTCGTCCTCCTGTATGCACTCCTCTCCGACGCTCCTCACAGTGCGAAACTTTTCTTCTACACTCATCGCCCTGAATTTAAATCAAATCCATTTAAAACGCCTCACTAAATGAAACATTACGCAAATTCAAAATTTAATCTCACTTGGAACTGGAATCTACAGATAGAGAATCCATCTCTTCAGATGGTGCGATCTGCTCGCCCGTTGACATTACTTCCAAAAACGGCAGAGAGAGACAGAGAGAGAAACGAAGAGATTGACTAAGAGCTTGCTATTCTGACTTCTCACGATCTGTTTAGTATGTAGTTAGAAGAAGTGTCTTTAATAGGAAAGTTTGGTGAATCAAATAGAAATAGATTGACCAAATAAACTAATTTGTTTAGGATAAAAGGGGATTAACATTAACTTTTGTTTTAACAGGAGATTCTACAAGGCTTAAAGGGCTCAAAGGCTTCAAAGTTAAAAACCTTACTTTTGGGCTTACAGTTCATGGAAGTTCTTTAAGCCTTTTAAATCATAGGCCTATTGCTTTGCTTCCTATTATGACAAAAAAAAAGTCAAGTTTAATTTAGTTTTTCCTTCATAAATTTATTGTATATACTCCTAAATCTCGCGGCTTAGGGCAATTTCAACTGGATGTTCATGTTGATGATGATGATGATGAAATTTATTGTATATACTCTAATTGGGCTTAAAGATAATGTTATTATCAAATGTTTGGAACCTTACACTTAAGTAACATGTAAACATTCAATAAATGAAAAAAAAACATTTTAATACGATGTTGAAGCCGATTTTTTATTATTCTACCTCCCAAAGAGTGACATTTTTATTAAAAATGAAGGAGATACCATTTTATTTTATTTAAGGACAAAAATAAAAAAATTTGCATAAGAAAATTAATTGGTCAAATCCAAAAAAGAAGTTCTAACTTTAATTTTAACTTAGTAAGAAGAAGTAGGCCTTCAAAAAAATAATTATTAATTTAATTTTTATTTAAAAGACACTTAGGATCAATTATAAAAAATGAGAGAGTGATGTTAAAAATGTTTGCTTTTTAAACCCGTAAGAAATTTATGATGACGAGAATTTAATAAGAAAGAAAGTAACTCAATTTTTTTTCATGGAACAGAAAAATATATAATTTTAAGTAAATAAGTTCAAAAAATTAAGAGAAATTACTAAGGAAGATTTAAATTTTCAATTTATATTTACTAAAAATATATTACAAGATATAAAAAGATTAAACTAAATTCTAATGCAAAAGAGCTCTTATTATTTAATTGTCAAGCTCTTATTCATTTTCATTAAGCACATTGTTTCTTCTTTTCTTTCAAAGCTTTTATCATTGGAGATAATGAAATTATTAAGAGAGAAAATTTCAAAATTTATATAGGTTTTGTGTTCCAAAATAAAATTTGAACTAGAATAGAAGAAGAGGAAGAATAAGTTTACCATAATTTTTTTTAGACTTAAAGACTTGCATATATTTTTATTACATAAAATATATTTACATATAATATAGAGTATGAGGGTGTACATTGAAACAACTAGTAAAGTTATTCTTTTATGACCATAAGGTCACAAGTATCTCTTTATAAAATTACAAAGGGAAAGCTACGTATATTATTAACCCTCCCCAGACCTCCACAAAGCGGAGAGCCTTGTGCACTAGATATGTTGACTTTTAGAGAGTATGACACATATCTGACCACTCTTTTATCACATAAACACTATTTTTCTAATAAATAAGCAAAAGCAATTTACAAAATAAAACATACTTTTATTGTCATAGGCATATTTAAGCTTCAATCATCCCCACTAATTTGTAACTAAGCTACAAATTCTTATTTTTAATGGTTACAATATGTAATCATGACCAAATTAACATGGGTGTATTTTTGCTCGTGTTCTTTAATAAATTTATCAAAACAAGCTAAATTATAATTTGAGGAATTCTAGACTTACGTTTCAAAAGAAAGCATCAATTTCAACACTCCTCCTTGATCATTTTACTACATTTCTTTTCTCAAAATTACATATATTCTTCAAAGGACTTTGCTTATCATGGCTACAGCTTGTTCCTTTGATTAGCAATAGGGCAACTTTATTTCACCATTCAACTTCTTTTTGTTTTTTGTTTGACTATTATGTTTACATATGAGTCTTGGCAAGCATTCTACATTTTCTTTTTGACAATATTCGCATAACGAAATTTCTTTAAGCTTTTCTTATTACATTTATCATGAATATTCACTAAACAATTTACTCCTCTACCTTGATCCTTTTACTAAATTTAGGATCAAGATTCACAACCTTTTTTGTTGCTTTTGAAACGGACTATGACTTGATTTTTTTCAAATTCTTCAAAATTTTCACCAGTTTTATCTCTATTAGTTTAACAACTCAACATTATTCAAACTTTTACTTTGAGCCTCTTTCTTACAAATTTTCAAAATTATTAGCATCATTATTGTTGTGCTTAGGTGTGTTTTTATCAAACATAACAATTATAACCTATTTTTCAAACTTTTTTCTTATGTTACATATGTTTGGTGTGTATTATGTAGGAAATTTTTGTATCTTACTATCTTTTTTTGTAATATCCAAAGCGATTTAATTCTTGATGAAATTGTTAACAACGTGCAATTTTCCAATCTTTTGATAGAGTGGTGAGTTCTCATGATAATGTTGAAATTAATTCTTCCACTTGCTTGATAATCTGAAGTGAATCTTTGGAGATATTTGCCCTATAGCTCGATGTCATCAATAAGTTAGGTCCTTTGTAATTCACCTTGATCACTGATTCTTGGCTAATTTTGATGCATTGATTGTAAACCCCTTCGAGGTAATGTAGGTTGAGTTGATTGATGAGATCCCAATCAAAGTCATATTTTGGAGGATTATCAATAAAATCCTACATACGAAATCAATATTAAAAAAATATCTTATATACACAACAAGATGTTAAAGAATTTATCACTAAATATTCAGAATTATTACACAAACAATTAATAGCACCAAGTATAAGTAAACATTTTGCTCCAACCTTTTATGTAAATAACCATTCAGAACAAAAATGAGGCAAAAGAAGAATGGTAATTAATTATAGACCGGCTGAACAAAAAGAATTAAATCACTTTGGATATTATAGAAAAGATAGTAAGATACGAAAATTTCCAATAGAATATACACCAAAACATGTAACATTAGGATCAGATGGAATTCTTAATTTAGATTGTGTTATATCTCTAGAAAAATTATTACTTGAATGGTCTAATAGATTAGCATTAGTTATCTAACTCGAAATATAGAATAACTTGTTTTTTATTCGTACTCTCAACATGTTAGCTGCATTCGGATTAAATATTATGCAACCATCTTTAGAAAAGTGTATGATACAACCTTTGTCAACTAATGGACCCACACTAACAAGATTTTGATCCAAACTTGCCTCTAAATCCTTTTTTGCTCCTAGTCTTGAAGAGAATTGGCAAGCTCCATCATTATGAGCTATGACATATCCTTGGATTCCTCTAAGATTGGGATTTTCGCATCAAATCTCTTAGGGACACTTACAAGGACTTTACTAAAATTTCTTTTGTCTTTTAACTCTTATTCAAGTAGCCTTAGTTAATTTAAAATCTTTATGAGTTTTTCACTAAACTCTTTCACATATTCATATTCTTACATCTTTGATAACTTAAACTCCCTCCAAAGGTAGAGAATTTGAAGTTGCTTCGTCCTTTTGAAACTCCTTTTAAATCTTATCCTAAGCTTCTTTTCCAGTCTCATAAGTAATGATCCTTGCAAAAATTTCCTCTAAAAATGAAGCAAATATGGAATCAAAGCTTTATATCTTTTTGTTTTTCTTTACTATAGTTATTCAATTAATTGATTATTAGATTTTGTAGGATTTAAGGTGGTGCAACATTTATCTTAACTGATTCATAAAGTTCAAAGGATCTCAAATTCATCATCTTAATAACCCACATACTATAGATTTCACCATTGAACATAGGAAGATAAGTTCTAGAAAAACTTGTTGAAGCCATTATTATAGTATATTTAGATAATTCTTGTTTTTTTAATGTATTTGGAAGCAAACATTTTGCTATCCTCTCTTGATTTTCACTGATAAAGCTATCAAGTTTCTTAAAGGTTATACCATTTCAACTTTTACTTGATTTATATGTTTTAAAATAAAATTATAAAACTATGATAAAGGAAGAGGAAGAAAAACTTGATAATAGCTTTTTTTGGGTTAAAGACTTCCATGTATTTTGATTACATAAATATGAGTTCATATGCAATACAAACTAGAGCATATATGTAGCCACTCCCTTATCATATACACAATAAAATTTTCCAAATAAACAAGCAAAAGCCATCTATAAGACGTAACATGCTTTTGTTATCATAAGAGTACATAGATTAACTAACCATACCAATATGTAACTAAGCTACAAATTCTTAGTTTTAATGGTTATAGCTACTTGAGCAATATCTAAACAAGTCAAAAAATTACCAAATTATTTTATTCAATCTCAATATGGCATGATCTACTTGAATTTCTCTAAGCCATTTTAGCATTTTTTCTCTAAGCATCAATATTGTCTTAATTTGACAGCTTGAACATGGCCTAACATAAGATCTCATTTTAAGATATATTCTTCTTTAAATGATCATGATATAAGGCATGAGCATGTATATGTTTGTTTTCTTCATCTAGACACAACCAAGTACACGAGTGTATCTTTTCCCATGTTCCTTTCTAGAACTAAATATGTTGTAGATGATCTTATTAACATAAGCATGTCTTTGTCTTTATTATAATGTGAACTTATCAAAATAAGTTGAATTGGACTTGAGGAGTACTTAAATTAATGTTTCAAGAGAAATCAATTCCAACAGAAAAATAAGTGCCTCCATTATAAACTCATGATTTGAATCGTTAACTCTTAGTGTATGCCATAAGACACTAACCATGTCACGTTTAGCATCAAATTAAAGCTTATATAGATTCTCCATACCACTGGTAACCATTCCACATGTCAATTTTTCAATATAAGTGTTTAATTATTTAGGATGAGCCGGTGTAACATCTTTCAATAGCCATAAAAGGCTATATAAAGGCACTAAGTTAATAAACATTAGAAACAAAAAAAAGGAATAATAGTAGCTACACTATTACTTTATCAAAATGATGTTTGATTAGCTTCATCTTTCTTTCTTAAAAAGAATATACAATTCCATGTAATAAACATATGCCTTAGATTTCAAAAATAATAAACTTCCATAAATCATATTCTATTAGCTTGAAAGAAGAAAGAATATCATCTTTTGTATATTGGTGTTTCTTAAGACTATTGGAGCCAGATCTTATATGACTAGTTAGGAGGAACACTTTATTACTCTACTTCAAAAATAAACTTGTGTGGATGTAAATTATTTGATAGGACTTTAAGTACATCAACTCCTTAAAGAACTTTCTTGTATGGTTAATTATATAATAAAAGATATACAGTAAAGGACAATATTGCACACTTATTGTAATGTTATTGGTTGTTGTAATAAGCAAAACACACATATGCGCTCGTGTACACAAAGAGAGAGAGAGAGAGTACTTGTTGTTACTTTCAATGTTGCTTATTATAATGATTACACTTTGGACAACTAAAGGCTCACCTTATGTGTAAGGCCCCAAATTGTACCATAGTTGGAATGTTACATGTTTATAAAAGTACATATCTGTTAGGTGTTAAGAATTGTGAGATGATTGAGAATTGGATTTGACTTGAATTTTGGATTTAACAGATCCTACTTGGTGAATTGGAATTTGATGGCGTGTCAAACCAGCAAAAATAAATTCCTACTCTAGAACACTTAAGCGAGTAAAGTGGTGAATAGGGT
>JAOTIZ010000002.1:31319987-31332439 GCA_027123425.1 Erythroxylum panamense | reverse complement strand
CATGCAAAGACACAAATTATCATGGAAACATAAACAAAACATCACAAAAGTCTACCAAAAGAACATGAAACAAAAAGAATTAATGTGACAAAAATGCAAGTTATCAGAATTAATTGATATCATTAGAGAATTGAGGTATTAAAATGTACATTTGGATTAAGAAAATTGTTAAGTGGCAAGATAAGTTGGTACATGAAAATTGGAATGACTAGGCCTATGAGTTAGTGACATTTGGCATAGTTGATGCATTGACATTTGCCAGCTTCATAGAAGAACATGTGTGCTAGCTAGGGAGAGGACATATGGTTTGTGGGCTTGTTTGGTAAAGAGCTGATAAGCTCTTTTTTGGTTGTTTGACTCATTTCAGCTTATTGACTTTAGGAAAAAGCTATAAGAAGTGTTTGGATATTAGCTGGTTGGGTTGGCTGATTCAACCCAACTAGCTAATTTTCGATAAGCTCCTATAGAGGAGCGTTTTAGTATAATCAGCCGAAATCTTTTTGATTAATGTCAATGTTGCCCTCCTTACTACCGTCTCATTTCTCTCCTCTGGATTTTTCTTCGCTCTTTTCTTCATGGAAGGCAAATCCGACAGCTTTTGGGCCACTTGGTGGTGGTCCTCCTCGACCATCGCTCTCCCGGAGTTCTCTCCTCTCATCTTAAACAAAGCTTCGTCAGAGCTCTCCAAATTTGACTCTTTTCCTCTTCACCACCTGGACTCTTTTCCTCTTCAACGAGAGTGACGGACTTGGCTCTTGTCCTGCGAAGGTCTCATCGGAGCTTCTCTAAGCTTCTCTCCAGACACATCTCTCTTCCTCTCCTAGTCTCTCCCCTATGGACCTTAATCTCTATAATACCCATCTTAGGATTCACACCATTGACGCAGGTTGAAGTGATCTGTGTTCAGTTGATGGTGTTCGATAAATTTTCGAGGCTTTCGTGGTCGAGTGGTTACAGTTAAGTATGTTGTTTTGACCAGAATGTTCAAGATAAAGCCAACTGAATAAATTATTGTTAGATCACATTAATTACAAAAAGTCAATTGTCTTGATTAGTCTGTATTTACCATTTTTTTTGTTTGATCTCAGTTTCATTTCCAGGAGCTCTTGTGAACAAGTTACTCTGTTCCTTCTCACTCTTTTTCAGTTTCCTGGTAAGATTTTCTTGGTGGAATGTGCATAACTTTCTTTCTGATAAGGACTGCACCTCTTGTCTGATCGGGAAAGTGGATTCTAGTGCTTTCTTTTAACTGAACTAGTGGCTTCTGCTTGATTCTTGAGGAATTTGTGAGGGAATGACTTAAAAGTTTGGAAATTTAATGTCTTTTCTTGATGGGATTTCTGGATTTGCTTGGTTTTTCCACTTATTATGTTAAATTTCTCTTCTTTTTCACTTTCATTTGGCTTCAGCTCAGAATTTGAAAATTTTCTTTTTCTCTCTTTAGGAATTTTGAAGGGTGTTAGTATGGAGAGTTAGTCTTCCATACTAAGAGTGGCGACTCATTCACTATTTCCTCTACAAGTATAGCTATAGCGAAAATACTATTGCAAGAAGGTGTTCAAATTCCTACACCTGGTGGAAGAAGTATCACTGTTTCAATTGGTGCATTT
Organism: Erythroxylum panamense; assembly: GCA_027123425.1. Taxonomy (NCBI): domain Eukaryota; kingdom Viridiplantae; phylum Streptophyta; class Magnoliopsida; order Malpighiales; family Erythroxylaceae; genus Erythroxylum; species Erythroxylum panamense. The sequence continues at coordinate 31,330,829 of JAOTIZ010000002.1, read as the reverse complement.
AAACATGCCAGGACCCTTCTTAGGAATCCAAACATCGGGGATTCATTTACCTTTACTGACTCCTATGTCATATGGAATCAAACAAAATAATTTTATCGTTGTGATTTATCGATGCAATACATTAGACTAAGCTTTAAAATTGATTTATTGTTGTATCTGTAGGAATTTGTTAAACAACTTCCCTACTAGTTAGACGTCAACCTGTGTCCTATTAAATGTAGGATGTTATTGTTCTTGTTCAAACTTTAACAATTGTTAACCTTCATTTTTGTCGTTTGTACTTGAATATGATATGCAACAAATTGCCTTATTTCTTTTTCTATATATTGTGTAAAATATTGAATTAAAATTATTATATTTGTAGAAAATTTGATAAACAATGAATTTCAGGTAAAAATATGAGACCAAAGAGATAGCATGATGTACTGCGGCCTAGGTTTAGAATTCCGTTCTGAGGTACTTATTGTGAAGGTGGATAGTCACAGTCTGCAGCTTGCACTGACTCTCCTCCTCCCTCTCTAGTGCCTAGAGTTGCAGATAAGACATCACATACTGCTCCTTATGCTACACCATCTCCTTCCTCAACTCATATATCATCCAACTTTATCAAATGGAGGAGATGTGCGCCAACTTGGAGCTGAGGGATCTGATGGAAGAAAGTACATAACAATTGTTAATAATTTTTAAGTGAAATCACATTAAAACTATTTGTTTATAATTAAGTTATAGGTTTATTAATTTTTTCGTTGTATAAAATTACTTCTTATATTAGGTTGGTTCCGTCTGGATCTTGTTCTAGAAATATGACTTCTACATTTAAAGAAAAGATTGATCCTGAGGGTTATATATAGAAGAATATCTTTGAGGCCACAAAAGGATTTTACTTTCAGGAGTTTGAGTTACAATAAAGATTTATTTTCTTTTTATATTGATTTCTATACATTAATTAGATAAATATTATTACATTATATATAGTAGTTTAATTTTTTTTCTTCTTATTTCAGAAGATTCTGGTTTCGACGCCATCATACATAAACTATGGGAGAAGCGAGCTCGTATACATTATCGTGATTTTATTGGTCCAAAACACAAGGCTGGTGCATGACCACATTATATTTCGGAAGAAGTATGGAGTCATTGGCAGGAGTATTGGACATCACCTGAGGCAATGTCCATCTCAGGGTATAAATCCACCAATAGACATAGAGGCCCGAGGAAGAGAGTCTTCCCTTACATACAGAAGGATCAATAACCCACCACAAGTATGCATATAGACTTGTAAGTATCTAAACTTCACACTTATTTTGTAAATGTTTTGCTTTGTTGTATTATAGATAATGATAATGATATAAATGTCTGGTACCATATATGACTGTGTTGAGTTATTTTCTTTATTCAACAGGGGAGAAATATCATAAAATAGAGAAAACTCTGCCGAAATTTTTATAAATTGTAGTTCACACCTAACAACTTAGGTTATACATGTAGAAAAATCATTGGGCATCAAGCCTACACCTACTCAGCTGTTTTTGCACACTCACACGAAGAAGCATAACGATATGACATTCATCAACAGCCGATATAGAGAACTAAATGTATGTGAACTTAATACTTATTATTACCCTTACTAATGTAAACATTGCTTCCTAATAGGATCAAATACAATAAACCATTAAGCAACAATCTCAGAAGGAACAACCTGTTAATGAGACTCAGACGTATCTTGATGTTGTGGGTGGTAGGGATTGTCGTGGAAGGATATTCGGGCTAGGTTTATTTGCAAACACATGTTATTCGTAATCCTTCATGTCCAGTACAACAACGTCTACTAGACCAACGCAAACTAATGAAGTCACCGAGTATCGGGCCACAGTGCATATATTGATGGAGCAGATAACTCACATGAAAGAGCAGATGGACTAGATGGCTCATGTGAATCAGTAGATGGCTTAGATGAGACAAGAGATGAAGCAGATGACTCATTTGAGACAGGAGACAGAACACTTAAAGGGGAGGTTTAGCAGCTCAGAGCAACCACGATCACCACGACATTAGGATTATACGCTGTAATGTTTTTATTGTAAACATAAGTTATGTACACTATAATATTTTTATTATCAATTAAGATAGTTTTAACTTTATATCATCAATTAACTTTCTGATTAAACAAATTATATATATATACAAATTACATTATTATGCACAGATAATTCATAACTCTTGAAATTATGCACTTGTCATAAGATAATGAAGTAAAATTTAATGCAGGATTTTTTTTTTTAAAAATTCTAACTTCTAATTACCAACGAAATATATAATACCGTCGGAAAAAAATAATCTAATTTACCGACAAAAACACTAACATCATTGGTAAATTAGATTTGTTTTGCGACATTATTATATATTCCGTCAATAAATATGAAAACTTTGCGATTATATTAACTTTGGTTTACCGTCGAAAATTGTCGATTACATTTATTTGTCGGTATATTTTACTTACGGAAGCATACGTAAAATGTCCGTCGTTAAAGTTACCTATGACCGTCTTAACGACAACCTTGTCCATCTTTGAATTCTTCTTCCGTTTATCGACAATTTTTTATGTCGGTAAACTATATATTTCTTGTAGTGTCTCAAATTTGCTCGAATTTTGTTTCTTTTTATTCATGAAGATGGTTAATACTTTGGAGGCTTAATTTAATAGAACTGATCAAGCAAACATGTCTAAATGGAGCTGGACCCACAATATAATCATCAAGATCGTATTTCTTACAACTTGCTAATTCTTTAGGTTTTGAAAAGTGTCACTTGGTTGGTTATTATTACGTTTTTAATTACTGTCATTAGGAAAAAAAATAGAATACATGATAGCAATTAATGAATATTTGGTACAAAAAGAGATCGTGGAAAATCTTGAAAAAGTATCTTGTAAACTACCATATTTTCCAAATTTTTACAAAGAATCTTTCATTACCCAATCCAACTATATTTGCCAACCGATTCGTATACACACTCGTTAATAACCTTTTAGCAGCGAACGATACCCTGAGATATTTTCTGTACTCTTTTGGTTACCAAAATTATAATAGAAAATCATTCTGCATAGGCTGGAAGCATTGACTGACTCTTTTATGTCCGAGTAAACGCTTGATAGGAATATCTGACATTGTAACAACCATATAATTGGAAGCAGATTACTGGTCCACTCGCCGGATTCCACTGTAGTAGCAAACTACCCCGTCAAAACTGGTCCCTGAAATATTAAAGCTTACTAGAAACTATAAGGTCTCTAGGTTTTAAGAATATGGAGTGAATACTGCGAAGGAGAAAAGTATGAAACCATAATTGAAATTTCACATTGTGAACAGCTTTTGGCAGAAAATGAAGCGCTGTAAGATAAGGACCACACAGTGCAGATAACCTTACCACCTTACAAACGTACCTAGTACGGTTGGACGAGTACACTTGGATCATAAGCAATATAACAAAATCTATCTGGTTCACATACGATACAGGTACTTTATGCCAACTACACATACATATCCATAACAGTGCAGGGTTGTGTGTGTCGTAATAATTTCTCATGAATAAAGGAAAAAAGAAACGAGAAAAAGTTCAGACCTTGGTGCCTATAATGTGATAGAAATCTTAGATATAAAGTGCCCATCAAAGGATCGTTGATGTTGATACAACCAAAAAGTCCCGAATATGATTAATGCTCATATTGGTTCTAAGTGAATCCCTTTTCGGAGGACCCAGCAATGGCAAATCATGTGAAACTTCGGTGAGTGAATACGATAGAACCTTGTCTGTCTATTCCAGTACCATTTCCAATGAACTCAAGTTGCTCTTTTTCTTTCCAGTCCACTACACTGAGCTCAGGTAACCTGATAAGAGTGAAGCTGAGGAATCGAAATTGAGTTCAAATTTTAATAGTATATGGAACTATTAACATAAAGACAGTTGATGTAAAAAAGTTTTCAGAGGGGCAGCTGCTTTCTATGTAATCTTGTTTTCTAGTGTACAGCTATACATGTAACTTATTAATTGGACCACTAGCCTGTGTGTCTGAGCTGTTACTATTCCCCTTGTTTAATTAACCGGGCCAGCTTGTTCATATTTCGAAAAAGTCATACCTGGCCGGTCCAACTTTCTTCCTCGGACTTAGCTATATATTTTGTTTCTCTTTACTTGGGATATAGCATATTAATGTCTCTTTCTCCCCTTTGCTGGATGCATGAAATTTAAGATTTACCCTCTTTGTTTAACAGTTTCCACATGATAAGGATTTGACAATTTTGTCCGGCTAGCAACTTGCCTCTTGCCTTTACCTTGGCATCAGTAATATCGAAAGCAACTTGGAGTAGAAAAAGAAAAAAAATGGTGACTTGGGAAGGATGAACTCAGATTAACAACTGACGTAATCACTCCCTTAACAAGGCGTAATTGGTCAAATTGAAGGCATTAAATATCCCCAATAAGCAGGATCGATGAAGGTTTTGTGGTCCATGCAACGGTATTAATGACTACATGGTCCTCCTCTTCGTTGAGATGGTGAACAGTTTGGTAGCATGTAGCGGTCAATGTCGAGCGTTTCAATACCTCACGTTTTGAAAATACTACTATTTTCCTTTACAGTTGATTCTTTCTCTTCACCCACAATATGGTTCTGCATTGTGGTTGTGATGCAGAACGGAAGTTACGAATGGAACAAGAACGTTTAGACTTCGTTTAGAAGTTTAATCAATGTCGTTTGGTTAGATGAAAAGAAAAACAAAAACGACCAGCGATCTTGAAAGAATGACAAAGTCAAATTTTAGAATGAAATTTGTGTTCCGAAAATCGATGATGTTCCGAAAATATAAATAAGGCCTATTTATAATGGCCAAAAATCCTAATCCAAATCCTAACAAGATTAGGAAAATAAAAGACAGAAAAATAGAAATAGAAAATTAGATTTTTTTTTGACACCTAAATAGAATTTAAGCCTTTTTCGCATCCTGCCGCAAACCTTGCCGCTGTCCAGATCTTCCATGTAATCCAAAGCTAACTGGTCCGCATCATAAAGGCATCATGCAGATGTTGTTTAATGTTACGGATTGCCTGCATATTATCACTGGCCAAAACGACATCATCGACGTACACCAAAAGGGCTATGAAACCATCACTTCCATTTTTAATGAACAGCGTCTGATCAGATGTGGCTTGCGTGGACCCATATTGAAGTAAAGCCGAAGTCAGTTTCGTGTTCCATTGACGACTTGCTTGACATAAACCATAAAGGGATTTAACTAAGTGGCATACTTTGTTGCGATTACTTGCACAACCCTGAGGAAGTTGCATGTATACCTCTTCATCGAGATCACTATGAAGGAATGCATTATTGATGTCCAATTGATGAAGATACCTCCCTTTGATCGCCGCTAATACAAGAAGCAATCGAATTGTCATCATCTTGGCAATCGGACTAAAATTGTCCAGAAAATCAACACCTTCTCGTTGGGTATAACCCTTAGCAACAAGTCGAGCCTTATAACGTTCAACAGAGCCATCAACCTTTCACTTAATACGCAAAACCCACTTGCAGCTGATCGCTTTCTTCCCAGGTGGTAAGTCGACGAGCTCCCAAATGTGATTTTATTGGAGAGCATCTAGTTCCGCCTGCATAGCTTGTCTCCAAGCAACAATTTGGACTGCTTGTTCAAAGGTACGAGGCTCATGATCCTGATCCACAGCAGCTGCAAAAACATAATGTTTAGGAGTAAGATGAGAATAAGAAAACATATGAGAAAGACGATGAGGACTAATGCATCGAATAGCCATGCCCTGATAGTCAGCTAGGTACTGTAGCAGGGACTTTGTTCCGGTGCTTCTTCGCAAAGATGGAAGTGGTGGTTGTCGAATGGGAGCAGGATCATGAAGCTGAATGTCAAATGGAGTCGTGTAGGTAGGACCATCTGGTGTCGGTGAAGAAACGTCTGATACTGGTAAGGTGCATACACCAGGAACAGGAGGAAGTCTATCATAGGTCGACTGAACTGAAGAGGAAGGGAGAACTAAATTATTAGTGTTGGAGCCATCAAAGTGCTACATATCAGAGGTTAGTGTGGATAAAGGAAAGATATGCTCATAAAAAGAAACATCCCGTGAAATAAATATCTAGTGAGTATTAATATCATATAGTTTATAACCCTTAACACCTGGAGAAAAACCACAAAAAATAGATTTGATATTACGATAATCAAATTTATTTCTAACGTTGGAATGATTTGAAGCAAAAGCAAGACAACTAAAAACACGTAAATCAGTGTAAGTGGGTGGTTCAGAGTATCATGCTTCAAAAGGTGATATGTTACAAAGAACAGGGGTGGGGATACGATTAATCGAGTAAATAGCTTGCAATACACATTCACCCCATAAGGAAATAGGTAACTTTGCATGAAAACGTAAAGCTCGTGCGACATTGAGAATATGTTGATGTTTGCGTTCCACAACACTATTCTGCTGAGGAGTTTTAACACAAGACTGTTGATGAATAATACCTTTGGAGTTGTAAAATTCTGGAACATTGAACTCTTGGACATTATCACTTCTGATACATGAATTGAGTAGAAACATAAGAGATAAAATTTTGCATAATTGTCCTAGCCTCTGATTTATGTTGCATTAAAAAACCCAAGTAAATCTACTAAAATCATCAACAAGAGTAAGACAATATCGATGGCCTTTAAAAGTGGGAGCATAATTGTCCCCCCAGATATCAATATGAATCAGATCAAACACAGCATTGCTAACAGAAGTACTAATCGGAAAAGGCAAGCATTTTTGCCTTAACATGTGACAAACATCATAGGGTTCATAATGAGAAATAGAAGGAACTATCGAACTTAAATGAGAAAAAGGAAGATGGCCTAGCCTAGCATGCCAAAGTAAAGTAGTTTCTTTATTACAGACGACAGAATTAGCAATAACAACAGGTGAAGCATGGAAAACAGCACTAGAATTGAATCTGTACAATCCATGAGAATGCTTAGCAACCCCAATCATCCTCTATGGCTAGATACTCTGAATTATACAATGAGAAGGTGAAACAATTAAACAACAAGAGACGTCACGAACTAACTTACTAACAGAAACAAGATTAAAAGTAAACTCAGGTATGCAGAAAACATTAAAAAGTTGCAGATGACTATTTAAATGAACAGTACCCACATGGGTAACTTGAACTTTGCATTTGTTAGGAAGAGTGACATAAACATTAGGAACTGATTTATAAGAATGGAAAAAAAGATAAAGAAAATACTATATAATCTGTAGCCCCAGTATCAATAATCCATTCATTGCTCTGAAAATTATGAACAGTAGAAATATTTAAAGAGATGTGAGAAACTATCTCATCAGTTGAAGAAAGCAAACTTGAAGTAGAATTTGGCTGAATAGAATTTGGTAGAGTCACTAAATTCACATGATGAGAGGTAGAAGAAAGACCTTGAAGCAATTGTGAGAATTGATCATATTGATCTTTAGTAAACTGAAAATTGGAACTTGGTTCCTCTATAGTTGCAGAAGGATGATGATCTGTAGCTGGATTAGGAGAATCAACATCAACAGCATTAGCATAAGGGCAACAAGTAAATTTCTTGGAAGTCTTCATGTTGGGAGGATAACCATATTTCTTGTAACATCTGTCGATGGTATGACCTTCCTTTCCACAGTTGGTGGGACTAAACTGTTGAAGTGCTTTTAGGTGCAGTACCATTGATGCCTTTAATAAATAAAGTATTAATATTAGGAACCAAAGGACATTCTTATTGAACCAAAGGACGTTCTTGCTGAATCACCAAAGAAAATGCTTTATTCAAAGAAGGCAAAGGATCCATTAACAAGATCTGTGACTTCACAGTCAAATATGACTCATTTAAACCTTTAATGAAAACCATAACTTGATCATGTTCATGAAAATCTCTAATGTTCTTGGACAACCCACAAGAGCACTAAGGAGTACAGGAGCAAGACGGGAGAGGATGCAAGATTTGTAACTCATCCCACAAGATTTTGAGTTTAGTAAAATACTCATGAACTAACAAACTACCTTGTTGACAAGTATAAATTTCAAGTTGAAGATCACAAATACAGAAAGAGTTGGTTTGAGCAAATCATGCTTTGAGATCATTCCATATTTCATAGGCTGAATCTAACCAGATGATCAACTGTGCAATGGAAGGGGAAACATAGTGAATAAACCAGGAGATAACGAGATTGTTGCATCTCTCCTAAGGAACGAACAACGGATCAGTACGCAGTGGCTACAAAATAGAGCCATCAACAAAACTAAGTTTATTCTTGGAAAGCAACGACATTTCATGGCTCGTTGCCATTGGTGTTAATTCGGTCCTGTGAGAACCGAAGATACGAGAACCAACATCGATTTCTCATTAACATGAAGGAAATACGAACTGGATGGATTATCCTCTAGTTTGGACGTCGAACCAGAGGTGTGAGTAGTATTCAAAGCATTGAAGCTGGCCATAGTAACACGATGAACGTAAAGAAAGGGAAGGAAAGAAGACAGATAAAGAAATGATAATGTTTCTTGGATGTAAAGAATGGAAAAAACAAGAAAATCTAGATATCGTATAAAGAACCCAGAAAAAACTCAGAGAAGAGGAAACTTTTGCTGTGATACCATATTAGAAAATTAAATTGAGAGAGAATCAAATTCTATCTGATTTCATCCGAATGAAGAATATTTATATTGTATATGTATTGAGAATATAATTGTAATATTGTTGTTTTAGGTAGTAAATCTTGTTAGTTATTTTGGGTCAACGTAGTTTCTTATTCTTAGGAGATCGTTTAGGATAGTTAGAGTTAAATTGTCTAAAGATAGGGATTCTCGTTTGTATAAAGAGGGGTGTAAATCATCAGAGAAATATAGAGAAATTCTCACCAAAATAAGACCTTTCTTCTTATTTTGTTATGGTATCAGAGCCATAGCCCAAAACCATGTAACCGGAAAACACCACAGAACAAAACACCATAGCTATCGGTGAGGTTGGTGCGATTGGAGAAGGAGCCTCACAACGGAAGACGATATCACCCTATGATATAACCTCGCTTGATAACCCAGGACTTTTAATCAGTCAGGTTCAACTGAGAGGAGAAAATTATGATGAATGGGAGTGTTCGTTTAGGACCGCTTTAAGGGCCCGAAAGAAATTCGGGTTCATTGATGGAACGATCAAATAACCAGACGAGAACTCAGGAGATCTCGAAGATTGGTGGACAATCAACTCACTGTTGGTGTCCTGGATTCTCAATACTATCGAACCAACATTGCGTTCTACTATCTCTCATGTGGAAAGATCGGAGGACTTGTGGAATGATATTAAAGAACGTTTTTGCATCACCAATAGACCGCGAATTCAGCAGCTAAGATCGGAACTTGGAGACTGCAAACAGAAGGGAAAAACTATAGTAGACTACTATGGGAGGCTCAAGCAAATTTGGGACGAATTGGAGAACTATGAACAACTGCCAACGTGCAAGTGCGAGAGATGTATTTGCAATCTTGGATCAGTTTTGGAAAAGCGACGAGAAGATGAAAAAGTTCACCTTTTTCTTATGGGACTGGATGACAATCTATATGGCACAGTACGATCAAATATTCTGGCTCAAGATCCACTACCGAATCTTAATAAGGTGTATTCACTTCTCATTCAAGAAGAGCGAGTCAAGACAATTTCCCGTAGCAATGAAGAAAGGGGAGATGTCATGGCTCTTGTAACCAAGACCCGTGTTGATGGAAGAGACAACAGTCGGGTGTGCTCGTACTGCGAGAAGACGGGACATGAATCTGAGAGTTGTTTTGCTTTGATTGGTTATCCAAAATGGTGGGCAGATAGACCTCGAAATGACATAAAAGGAGGAGGGCGCGGCCTAGGATAGTCAAACAATCGTGGCGGAGGTCGTGGGGGCAGAAGTCGGGTCAACAAGCACAGAGGCCAAGACCACTCCTCTGCCTGGACTGAACCCGGAGCAGTGGCAGGCTCTGTTGGAGATGTTGAGTGGGTCAAAGACCACAACATCTGAAAAAATGACAGGTAATATTTGGATTATTGATACGGGGGCTTCAGAACACATGACAGGTACAATTAAGGATCTTCATGACGTAAAAGAAATTCCTCAGTGTCCTGTAGGCTTGCCGGATGGAAGCAGCGCCATGGCCATCAAGGAGGGGTCGATAACTCTTACCGGAAATTTAACATTGAAAAATGTTCTTTATGTACCGGGGCTCACTTGCAATTTGATCTCAGTGTCGCAGTTGACAGATTACTATAATTGTCTTGTTCAATTCACTAACAAATTATGTGTTATATAGGACCGCACTACGAGGATGCTGATTGGTGCGGGTGAAAGACGAGATGGACTTTGTTATTTCAGAGGAATGACACACGTACATACCGTGAAGACTACTAGTGGAGTATCTCTTGACTTGCTACACAAACGTTTGGGTCATCCATCTGTGAAAGTGACAAAGCTGATACCCGATGTCGACGTTAAGGAGAATAACAATAGGTTAGAAAAGCATTGTGATGTTTGCCAAAGAGCAAAGCAAACTAGAGACAAATTTCTTGTTAGTGAGCATAAACCTCTGTCTATTTTCGAACTTATTCATTGTGATTTGTGGGGACCGTATAACACTCCTTCATCTTCTGGTGCTTCTTATTTTTTGACAATTGTTGATGACTATTCTCGTGCTACGTGGATATATCTACTAGTTGATAAGAAGGAGGTTGCCAGTACTTTGAAAATGTTCTTTTCTTTGGTTGAGAGACAGTT
>JAOTIZ010000002.1:31304983-31319887 GCA_027123425.1 Erythroxylum panamense | reverse complement strand
GAACGGAAGTTAAGAACGGAACAAGAACGTTTAGACTCCGTTCAGGAGTTTAATCAATGTCGTTTGATTGGACGAAAGATAAACAAGAACGACAAGCGATCTTGAAAGAACGACAAAGCTGAATTCTGGAATGAAATTTGTTTTCTGAAAATCAATGATGTCCCGAAAACATAAATAAGGCCTATTTATAATGGCCAAAAATCCAAATCCAAATCCTAACAAGATTAGGAAAATAAAAGACAGAAAAATAGAAATAGAAAAATAGTTTTTTTTGTTCCTAAATAGAATTTAGGCCTTTTTTCGCATCCTGCCGTAAACTTTACCGCAGTCAAGATCTTCCATGTAATCCAAAACTAGCTGATCCGCATCAGGTTGCCACCAAAATGCAGACGGTAGAATCGATTTACTTTCCAGCAATGCAAGAAAATTATGCTTTATAAGTTTCCAAATCAGATAATTCCCATTTTTGTTATATAATTGTTGTTTATTGTTATGGCTTAACATGTAATAGAAGGGCTCTGATCTATCATTTAGATTAACATTACATTAGTGCCACTCATTTGCATGTTCTTTCACATGGGAACTAAATTTCAAATACATCCAAGTAGGGTACGACAACCTAGATCACTACGTTGTTTAATGATCGATTTCTTTTCTAGTATGATAGTAATGAAAGCTGTCACGATAAAACAATTTGAAAATGGATTAAAAATTGTTACTTTGTTGTCAAGTCGGATATAACTAATTAATTAGTATGCTTAACGATGGCTCTAATCATTCTAAATCCTTAGAGAACAATCCAAATTGGGAAATAGATTAAGTAGAAAAGCTAGCATAATTAAATTATGTGTCTGTGTACTTAATTTCCAAGTGTTCATCGATTTAAGTAAGAATCTGTCCTTCATTCTTGCTTGTTTCAATGAAACCAAAAGGAGATGTGGATGTGGTGCTCTATTTTAATATTTTCATTGGCCTACAATATGACAACTCTTCAGCAAAATGCTTGCCATGATAACAGCTATATAAAACTGAAAAGAATCAATAAATTGTGACGAAGGAAAGTAAAATAGCATCAACAATTTAAAGCATGATTGAACAAAATTATCCTAATTTATAAAATTTTTTAAAGTTTAATTAAAAATAAAATTATTAAATAAAATTAATAGGTTTATTTTAGTTTATAAAAGTAATTAGTTTACGAAAACTAATTAATTAATTAATTAATTGATCAATTTTTAATAACAAGGATTATTAAACTAAATCGAACAGAAAGTTAAAAACTAAACTAAAAAATTGACTAGCTTAAAGTTTTCACTACAAAATCGAATGAATATATTCTATTTCTAAAATATTGAAAAAAATCACCAATTACTTTCCTAAGAAAAATATAGTCAATTTTATGATATAAGAGGCAAAAAGGAAAATTCACCTAGTGTTCATCTCCTCTTCAAATGCCTAATTGTTGATAGTGTGGTCTGTCTCTAAACGATGAAACCATTATAAGAGCCAACTTCTTCTTTAAATTAACAAGGTATGATTTAATTAAGCATTCTCCCTAAATACAAAATTGCCAGGTACTTGCTTAGTTGTCGGTCCGTGCCTGCCCTCCTGATTCTAGCCATGGTTTAAGCCGAAGGAAAATGGGACAAGCTGAGAGTCAAGTCAACTCTTATCTAACGTACACGCATATTGGTTAACTTTTATGCATCTCTTTTTTATCTGATCCTATTTGTAATCCTTATCGACGAACCAGCTGTTGGGTTGTAATTTTATGTTTAGCTAATTTGTATTTAATATTCTCTCTTATATAAAATAAATGTTATTTTAGAGAGATTTTAATTATTTAAAATAAGTATCGTTTACGATTTTTTATGCATGTTTATAATTTTATTTCTAAAATTACCCTTTAATTTCTCTTGTATCATAATTATACAGATTACATTTTCAAAGCAATTCAATATATAATTAATAAGGGTATATCAAATATTTCACTAATTTTTTTAATAAGTGTGCATCTCTCTAAAACAACACTTATTTTAAATAAGAGGAAGTAAGACATAGAAACATAAGTGTATGTTCCTGCACCATTATCTAGGTATACTACATTAAGTAGAAATGAGACTGAATTTGCTTTATTCGTATGGAGAGTATGGTATAGAGTCAAGAGACCATCTCCAACTTTCTATCCAATAAACGAGAATACTTCGCGGACCACCAATAGAACATTAAAGTGGTAAGAATTTAAGAGTTGGAGACTTTTGGGGTAAAGTAAGATCAAGTCACCATTTAAAGACCCTTCCATGGGCAGTTGATCTTATCCATAAATTTCAGGTGTTACACATGAATACATTTAATTACGATCACATACATACCCACCGCTTCATTTACCGGCGCCGCCTCCCATCTTAAGATCGTGTCAGGTTGCTCGTAGAAATCCTGTGATCGACGCCTCTAACTTGATTTTAAGTCAAATATATTTATTGCACATGCAGTTAGTTTCATCTAACGAAGAACAATAATACGATTTACAAAATGAATATACAAGTATATGCCCTTTACAACTAAAAGAGGATCTTTAAAAGAATTAAATAAAGAAACAGCGTGTCAATAGAAAAGTGCATGTCGTGAAACATAAGAGCTTCCAAACCTTGATAGAAAGTTGAGCATAAACCAATTCAACCACAATACCAACTTGGCTATTCAGCGGCGAGCATCTTTTAGTTAACGTTTTTGTTGGGTGTAACTAAAAGAACAGAGACATCCATACAGAGAATGTTTATGGATACGTGGGTGTGACGGTACCAAGTAAAAACCGAAAAGCATGCAGTTGTCTGACATAGGGACCGCGGCAGCGTTACGTAAAATTTATCTAAGTGAGACACTAAATTCAATCAAAAACTCCGTTTTCAGCTGCATAAGTCTAAACACAGCATTATCATGTGAGGACCCACTCCAACTATTCTAAGGCCACACAGAGGGCTTAGAAATGATGGGTGAGATCAGCAGCCTCCGATCCCACATGGGAGGTTTCTGTCTCTTTGCATTGACTGAGCCTCAGGTCAAGCCATGAGCTCCCTCTCTTATTCCTTTCTTGCCTTTTGATTTCACACTTTTGTGTGTAACAGCTAACAAAAGGCCATCATGTGGCGCTTAGTCAAGCCAACCGTTGTTGAATGCCAAACCACGACTTCACGTAGGTATTCTTATGCAATATTATAAACCAGTTTCAGAATAGAAACTTGGCAATTACTCGGCCTAATACGCTAGTGGGAATGGGATGTATGGCCCCTTATCATCTCCAAATTTTACCACACACTGCCCATCCCGGGTTCTTTATCATGGGTTCCGGTTGGCCAAAGATAGAATGGGGTTGGACTCCATGACTTGGATGGTTTTGGACGGTCACAGCTTCACTTTGACATTTCTTTCTTTTTTTGTTTACATTAATGATTCTGACCTCTTATCTGAAAGCCGACTAGAAGAGAGAAGTTTTGATACATCAGTATAGCTTAGTGAATACAACAACCTTCACCATTCAATAGTAGTTTGCTACTCCCAATTGCGATTGTCATTGTAAATGACAAGAATTATAAATTTCTCGTTATCGAACACTCGTTGAAGATTTTGCTTTAGATATCTCAATGACTTTGGCAAGAAACGACAAAGTTGACATTTATGTTTGTTACTATTAATTTTAGTTTTTTGGTTTTGATTGTCTAAAAATACAGCTGGGTGTCGATTCCACTGAAAAAAGGAGCAGTGCGGGTTTTGATTAGTCTACAAAGAGGAGGTTCAAATTTCAAAATCCAACATTTACTTAAAAAATATAAAAATTTATAAAACAAATTAAAATAATGAAAATATTTTCTAAAACAAATAAAACTCCTTTTTCCTTTAATTTCTTATCGACCGTTTTCGTACGGGCAACGCTCCCTCAACCAAGCAACTTATGGGCGTGGCTATAAGTTTATTTCATAAAGTATTTCCTTGTTTGTTCCCTACATTAAAGTCCTAAGGTACACTGCACCGAGCGCATCTTAGTGAAAGAGCTCCTGGAGGCTTAAAAGGGGCACTTGAAGGATAAACAGGCCAGGGCGTAAGCAACCCGTTAGACGAGCTAGACTGTTTGCACATTGATTCCCTTCTCGAAAAATATGCTGGAGTTAACATGACCACTCCCGCTGCAGCAGCTGCTGGATATACCTTATTCCTTGTTTGTTCCCTTGTAATGAATGGATGGCATTAAATACAATGACATGATTTTTTTAAGAATAATTTCATGTTTCCCATGATTGAGAGCGTTCTTCCCTGACTTGGAGCATAGTTTTTGCGGATACATAAAATAAAAGTGTATATCGTACGTGATAGGGATGAAACGTTTTTCATTTTTAAAACAGAACGATCAAATAATAAATGTTACACATTTTCCAATCATCTGCTTAATCACTTCAATTCCCATTCCTGAATCATTCAGATAATATGACTAGTTATCAAAGGATAAAGAATTAGTAACTTGCTGTCACATGGCACAAACCTCGCTGTAAAGTGGTTGCATGTCATTGAGTATGCTCCAAGTACCCACACGACATTATCCATAGCCCGATAAGGTTAATTAGATTGGATGAGGCAAAATAGGAGAGTTTGCCGGATGACTGTAATCTGACATGTAAATTCTGACCATAATTACTTTCCAAATTCCAAAATTAAAAGCGAATTTTTTTTCTCCAAATAAGTTAAATTAAATTTGCTTACATCGTTCCCACCATCACAACAATGGATCATCCAATCCAACGGTGGATAGCTGTAAAGGAGTAACATCTAAGGAAGATACTTCTGTATTATCTTCAAATAAGTAAACGTTTCATTGAAAAGGAAAATAATATGAATTTCCTTATTTGTTAATTTGACAGCTCGACATTTCACATTCAGACTGGGCGTATGTGTCTATATATACACAGCCTCTATCTCTTTCTTTTCCAGTCTTTCACATTAGCAACTTTTCAGGTCTCCTTGTCTAAGTTTAAGTTGCATTTTATATTGGATTTGTGTCTCAGCCTCTTTAGTTTCTCTTTTGTCTGAGTTCTACTTAGTTCTAGTCAGAGTTCCTTGAAGATGCCTGCAGTAGGAGGAATTGGCCAAGGTACTGGGAAGGAGTACCCTGGAAACCTCACCCCATTTGTGTTGGTAACATGTATCGTTGCTGCAATGGGTGGTCTGATCTTTGGCTATGATATTGGGATTTCCGGTAAGGCTTTTTCAGATGATTTATGATGTTATAATTTGGTTAGAAGAATGTAATGGAAGCTTTTTGAAACGGCCTGCTTGTGTTTGTTTGTTTAGTCATTTCTCTTTCCGAGATAATATTATTACACGATGGAATTAATGCTGTTGTTCTGCTGGTAGGTGGGGTTACGACCATGCCTTCATTTCTGAAGAAGTTCTTCCCATCCGTATACAGGAAGCAAAAAGAGCACTCATCGACCAATCAATACTGTACATATGATAGTGAGACGCTGACTCTTTTCACGTCTTCTTTGTATTTGGCGGCTCTGATGTCTTCGCTTGTAGCTTCTACCGTTACGCGCAAGTTTGGAAGGAAGCTGTCCATGCTCTTTGGAGGACTTCTCTTCTTTTCTGGTGCCATCATCAATGGCCTTGCCAAAGCTGTCTGGATGCTAATCCTTGGCAGAATTTTGCTCGGTTTTGGTATTGGTTTCGCTAATCAGGTTAGATATTCTGTTGCTTAATTTCTCGATTCTGTTGCCTTCTTGCCTTCTGTGTTGGAATTTTGTTCGGATCTAGAGATCCGTCCGCCACAATGTCTGGTGATTCTTTTTGTCCGCAAAGAACAAAAGATGCACTGTATATGTGCTATTCCTATTTTGAAAAATGTGGCCTTTCTTATTCCGCTTATCACTTAATCCAGATCTGGTCTGGTATCAAGAGTACTGATATTTCTTTTGATTCAAGAAGAGAGCAGCTATTTCAAGTTGCCGCTTAAAAGGCGACAAAGATATGTTCTGGTTACAAAGTTGTTTCTGATCCAGATGGTCTTAAGCTGATCCTTGATTCTGTTTTGAGCGTTTGAAGTAGAGTTTCCAGCTCTTTTAGGTTTCAAAGAAAAGTTGGGGAAAGAGAACTATACCAATATTTTATTAAATATGACTATCCAAGGGTCTTCTCTTCTGTTAACCCATTGTTACTAAGTCAAACTTAGCTTTCATGACGTCTAATCGCAACCATTTTCCACAATAGTTAAGTGTCTCGATGCTTAGTGCTTTTCATACAACTTGTTAACAGAAAAAGTTAAAAGTAAGACCTTTCTCCACAATAGTTTTCTGTCTCGATGCCTAGTGCTGTTAATACAAGTTGCTAATAGAAAAACTTATTAAATTATGTGTTTGTACTGATCAAATATTTTAATTGCATCATTTTTGTGATTGATTTTGTTAAAATTATCTTATTTGTTTGAAATTGCAGTCCGTGCCGCTTTATCTCTCCGAAATGGCTCCATACAGATATAGGGGTGCTCTTAACATTGGGTTCCAGTTATCAATAACAGTTGGAATCCTTGTAGCCAACGTGCTGAACTATTTCTTTGCCAAGATTAGATGGGGCTGGAGGTTGAGTTTGGGTGGTGCTATGGTCCCTGCCCTTATCATAACGGTTGGATCATTGCTCCTCTCTGACACGCCAAATTCTATGATCGAACGTGGGCAGCATGAAGAGGCAAGAGAGCAGTTGAGGAAGGTACGAGGTGTGCAGGATGTTGATGAAGAGTTCGTTGACCTTGTAAAGGCTAGCGAAGAATCAAAGAAAGTGGAACACCCGTGGAGGAATCTATTGCGTAGGAAGTACAGGCCTCACTTGACCATGGCTGTGCTGATTCCATTTTTTCAACAACTCACAGGCATCAATGTTATTATGTTTTATGCCCCAGTTTTATTCAAAACAATCGGTTTTGGGAGCGATGCCTCACTCATGTCTGCTGTGATCACTGGCATTGTTAATGTTGTTTGCACCTTGGTCTCAATCTATGGTGTTGATAAGTGGGGAAGAAGGTCTCTTTTCCTTGAGGGTGGCACTCAAATGCTGATATGTCAGGTAATTTTACAGACTTGTGATACAAATTTTGGTTTTGGGTGTGAAAATTATTGCTAATTGCCCAAAGTGAGAAGCAAAAATATTCTGATGAATTGTTTGTAAATGCAATAATTGCAGGTTGTAGTGGCAGCTTGCATCGGTGCTAAATTTGGGATAGATGGGAATCCTGGGGATTTGCCCAAGTGGTATGCCATTGTTGTGGTGCTTTTCATCTGCATTTACGTCGCAGGATTCGCGTGGTCATGGGGTCCTCTCGGCTGGTTGGTCCCCAGTGAAATATTCCCACTAGAAATTCGGTCAGCAGCGCAGAGTATCAACGTCTCTGTCAATATGATCTTCACTTTTGCAGTTGCTCAAGTATTCCTGAATATGCTTTGCCACTTGAAGTTTGGACTGTTCCTCTTCTTTGCCTTCTTTGTTGTGGTCATGACCATCTTTGTCTACTACTTCTTGCCTGAGACAAAGGGTATCCCAATTGAAGAAATGGGAAGAGTGTGGAAATCACATTGGTACTGGTCGAGGTTTGTTGAAGTTGAAGACTACGCCAATGGAAGCCTTGAGATGGGCAAGGGTCAAGCTCCCAAGATTGTATAAAGCGACCTCAAATTTCTGTAGAACTATTTACGAGATAATATAAGTTCTCTTAATTAGTCCTTTTACATGTCTTCACTCACAATTCTATGTATAGGTGAGAATTTGCCTATTTTGAACGGTTGTTAAGGTCAAGGCCCATTTCATTGCATAATGGAATTTCAATCAGATCCAAGCATTCGTAGAATGGCAACTATTATTATGATATTCAATATAACAATAACATTGGCTATCAGTAAAATAAAAATAAAATAAAAAGAATTAAATTCATTATGCTTTGTCATGCATTAAGCAAATTGTTAACTTTTTAGCAATGAAAGAGTATCTCGAGCAACTATTGATTCATCCCTCCAAATCAGCCGAAGGTAAGAGTTGTGTTAATTTTTGAGAATTAAGAAAAATTACTCTCCTTTCACTCTTTCATTAATTTAATGCTTTCATCTCTCCTTTCACTTTTTGGAATAAAAAATGGGCGGAAGAGGTAGCCGAATTGGTACAGCCTTTTGAAAGTTGTTTTTGGGACATTACTCTCATGGAGCGATTATTATTTTGGAACTATGCATATACAATAGAACTACTTTTTTTTGAAATTTAATAAAAAATAAATCATTGAAGTAGTTAAAGATTAATAATCAATATTTTAAATACACTAGTGAGCCTTAAAATGTATTTAATAATAAATGCTTGTGTGTAAGTATATGCCATTGTACAAGTTTATCAATACACTTTTCAAATATTATATTCATAGAAAGAGATTATGACACTTGTATTTAAAGTGTGGATAAAAATAATAATCAAAATTTGATGTACTTTAAATTTCTTATTGTTTATTGAAAGTTTAAAATCAATTCTTCTGCTAAATTTTATCATTAATTTTGACTGACATTTTTCAAGCATGTGATCCTTTTTTTCGAAATATAATTGACTTTATTAAATAAAGAAATATAGAACATAAAAAGTACAAAGATCTAGGTTACAAGCTATGATTCCTAGCAAACAACTTGGCCAAGATAGTTTAATCGAATAACTATCTCTTTTTTATGTTGGTAGAGAGATTAGCTACAATTCCTCTTGTTATTAAGGACAATTTGAATTGGAGTATAATTTCCTGATATAACAACTTTGTGCTTCTACTTTCTTGTTTGAAAATTTTGCAGTTCCTTTCTTTCCATATATGATACACCATTGAAGCCTAGTTAATCTTTAATGCTTTATAGTCAGCTTGGTTCTCCACTTTAAAGTTCACTAACTAAGTGATAAACTCATTCCAAGAATCTACTGATATGTCAATGTTCAGAATAGCCTATAGTTCTCTCTAAATTCTCATAATATTCCTGCATCTAGTTATGATATGATCCAAAGTTTCCAAATTAGCATTGCATAGTTCACTGTTCAAAGAATTGATGGGGAACTTGATCATATCCTTTGTGAGTAGTCTTCTATTAATTTCCAGTCAAAGGATGAAAGAATGTGCATAAATGATATGCTTGTCCCAAACAAGGTTTGTCCACCTTACCCTTGTGTTTGGTTCCTTCTGTAGAATAATTTTGCAAGTTCTTTCACTAATTTTTCTTGATTTGTCAATTATCCACTAAATTTTGTCTTGTTCACTTTCTTGGTAGCTTGATATATTAGCCATTATGATCTTAGCAGTTCTACTGTTATGGTAGGGCCATATCCACTGGATATTACTGATTAGCTTGCTAACTTTAGCTTCAAGATTCATCATCGGCTTCAGTTGTTGTATCTCTTCAACGTTGTATATGGGTCCTTTGTAAGGCCAATTATCATACCAAAAAAGTATGCTTTCCCCATTCCCAATCTTGTGAAAAACCATGTTTTGCATCCAATTTCTTGTCCCTAAACTCTCCCTTAAGATCCCTGACATATCTTACCTACGATTTAGTATCCAAATATTGTTTCTTTTGATGAATACATTTTCACCCATATATCATCCTTTTTGCTGCACAACCACCATAATTTTTTTGCTACATTGACTCTCTTAATCATTCTTGCTTAACATGTTTCCAACCCTCTGGTCTTTAGGTTTGCATATTTTGCTCTAACTAATCTTTGCCTTGCTTCTGCCTTGGTTAGATCCATTCCATAATAATTCCCTTAGTTTTCTATCTATTTCATTTAGAAAACTCTTTGGAAGGGATATATGGTTGATCCAATAGTTTGTGAGGTTAATTGCTCAATATTTTCTGTATTAGTTGAAGTCTGCCTCTATAGCTGAGATACCTATTAATCCACTGATTAATTCTTCCATAAAGAGAATCCATTAATGGTCTACAATCCAATGCATTGATTCTTCTTTAGGAAATTGATACTCCTAGATACTTGAATGGTAGATTGCCCCATTTTAACCACATCTCTAGTGCTTTGAAAGCAACCTTTATGTTGGAATCACATGATGAATAGAAACACATCTTTATTTGGTTGCTACTTAGTTTTGATATCTCTTCGAGCTCCTTCATGGATTGAATGAGTAGGTTTATTGCATTTTTCAGTCTTGCAAAACAATAACAGGTCATCTCTAAAGCTAAGTGTGTAAGCTTTATACCTTTACACCTGCAGTGGAACGGAATTTAGGATGTTTCCTTATATTTCTTGCAAAAAGAGTAGATGATTAAATGCGGATAGACAGTTATCATTAAAATGAAAAAGAACTTCCTTGACTAATAAGTTTGTTAGAGGTCTTGCAATTTGCGAGAAGTCCTTAATAAGATTGCAGTAGAATCTAACATGACCTAGGAATGCTTGCACACCTTGGACATTGATGGGTGGTGGAAGCTTCTCTATGACTTTCATCTTAGATCTATCCATTTTAATCCCTTGGTATGATATTCTATGTCCTAACACTATGCCCTCGTGAACTAAGAAATGACACTTCTCCCAGTTTGGTACTAAATGTAATTCTTCACTTCTATGGAGTACCTTGTCCAAATTCTTCAAGCACTGCTCAAAAGAGTCTTTAAAGTTTCCAAACAAAGACTACAAATGATAAGGGAAGATGGGTGATAGTCCTTATTTGACGAAACATCTTCATTTTGTGAGAATCATGATATTGCCATTCCAAATATGGATGAAAATTGTGTACATCAGGGAAGGTCAAGGTGAAATGCACAAAAAATGACAAATTTGCATCATTATTAGGGGAATTATTTTACACTGTGATTGATATGCAACTTTAAGAGCTCAACAATCGCTTCAATGATGTAAATACTAAGTTGCTTATTTGTATGGCATGCTTAAATCCAAGTGACTCTTTTTATGCTTTTGATAAGCAAAAATTGATTCAGCTTGCTGAATTTTATCCTTCTGATTTCTCTAAAGTAGAGCTTATTACTCTTGGCGATCAACTTGATGATTATGTTGTTGACATGCAATCTGATGATCAATTTTCGATATTAAATGGGATTAGTGATCTTGCCAAGAAGCTAGTTGAAACATAAAAGATGTTGTATACACTTTGGTGTTTTTACTTGTGAGATTAGCTTTGATTTTACTTATTACTACTGCATCGATTGAAAGAGCATTTTCTGCAATAAAGATAGTGAAAAGTCGCTATCGAATGGGAGATTCTTGAATGAATGACTGTTTGATCACATATATTAAGAAAGATATCTTCAATAGTATTGATAATGAGAAAATTTTAAAGCGATATCAAAATATGAGGACTCATAGGGAACAATTGTAATAGGTTATATGTAAGAAGCTCAAGACAATGATGTAATTTTTTGTTTATCAAATATACAAATATTTGCATATTTTTCAATAATATAAGAGTACTTTAAATATTTTTCCCCCACTCAAAATAATTTCTGGATCAGTCCCTAATATTAGTGATTGAACCCAAGTTTATTATATAAATTAGTGACATTTTCATAATTTTTACTACACTTCTTGGCTCTTATTTTTAGATTTTATGTTTAATTTGACTCTTGAGTGCCTGCCTTTACTTTATGTAGTTTGAGAGTAAAATTGTCATAAATTATTACTAATTGCACTAAATTAATTTTCTGAGAATAATTGATACTGCAAACTACAATTTGTTCATTGTGGGAGACTCAAGAAGAAGTAGAGTCAAGGAGGAACGGCTGAAGATGATAAGTCAACAAGTCAACAGGTGCAACAGAAAGTTCGCCGCAACAAAGTATAAAGAACTCCAAGAAAAACTTTCGGGAAAAGTTTGTCGTGGAGTGAATTAATTTGGTCGCCGCGACGAAAGAACCAACACTCAAAGCAAAATTTTAGGGAAAAGTTCGTCGAGATGAACTCATCTGTCACCAACCTGATCCATAACCTGTTTTTTTAAAACCTACCTATTTTAGGTTAAGAAAGGGGAGATAGCCGACAGTTGAATACACACTCACTGTCTCTACCTTCGGAAGAAAAAAATTCTTCTACACACCTTCATCCCCTCTCATCCACTTCACTATTCTACTCCTTCAACGACAGCTACTACCATGGATGCTTCCAGTGGGTTCCTGGTTGTAAAATCTCCTGAAGTTATGCTTGGCTAGGCACCTCTCTCCTCTTGAATATATAGCAATGGCTAGAGTTCAATGGGCTTCAAAGGGGAGTAGTTTATTCCATGTTCAGTTATATTGTTATGAACTCCTAGGTTTAGGATTTGTAATTTGTAGTTGAATATTCTTGATTAGAGTTTAATCAAGTGTTGGATATTCAAAGTGTTATTGGGATTTGTTAATGTAGAACTTTGAGCTTGAATATATGAAGTCTCATATATGTCTATTTATGAACTTATTGATTTTCTTTTATCTGCCTAGTTGTGCTTGATACTGAGTTGATTCTAGATCCCAAAGTAACTTATTGCATTGACTTACCCATTGCACATACTAAGAGCATTCAACAAGGTCTTAAGAAATGGAGTTCATTGATTAAGACATTAGACTTAAAGAGTTCTTTAAGGTTTACCATTTGACACTTAGTGATTCACTCTCATTAAAATTCATTTCGAACTATGATAGCCAAAGCTCATTTTCAAGAGGATACTATCATCATTTGATCATTGTTTTTATCTTATCGCTTTTCTATTCCCAAAATCCAAAAAAATACTTTTCATTACATTTTCTTACAATTCATTTATTTTTGTCCAAATTTCCAAATATCAAAACCTCCTTCTTTGCTAATTTGGTTTGCATATCATGACATATAGGCTAGCTTAGATCCATTCATCAGGTTCCGATTAAGTGAAATGACCTGAGATTGCATAATGAGTTTTTGCTCTGTTTTCTTGATGAATTAATGTGAATCTCTTTGGGTGTTCTTGAGATGAAATAAAAGGAGTCTAAAGTTAAAGAAAGGGAGTAATGTGGTATCTTGAAATGGGAACAATAAAGGTGATAGGTAGAAGTAAAATGAAAGTGAAAATGAAGTTGAATATGTGTAGGAAGTTGATGAGGAATGTGTATATATATGTATGTTTTGTTATTAGTGTTCATGATCAATCATGGACTATAATTTGTTTAGGGATGATATTGAGTTGAAATGGAGTTAAGAATGAGGAGTTAATGAAGTAAAAAAGGTGATCTTAGCATAAGATGTGTTAGGGAAAAATCTAGAATCAAAATTGGAAGATTATCTAGAAAATGTAGTAATAGTATGCTTACTGAGTATGCTTTAGTCTTTTAGCCATAAATTTTTTTCTAGTTATCCAAATTATATGATTATTAATTTGATTAAACTAGAGACATATGGCTACATTTTTCATGAAGATATCAAATTTAAATTCTATCTTTAAGAGTCCCAAAATTTGACATGAAGTTAGAAAACAAGGCATGCTTCTGTGAAGCTGTGGTGAACTTGCAAGTTTTGGCTAGGATTCCTCTCGGGAAAAGTTCGATGCGGCCAACTCTTGGTTTTGCTGTGACAAACTTGTGATACTTTAGCGAAAATTTCCTTCGGGAGGAGTTCGTTGCGGCCAACTTCTGGCTTTGTCGTGGCCAACTTCCCTACACCTTGAACATGCTTCGGTATTTTAACAATATTCCATTCTATAGTTATCCAAATGGAATAATTTTTAATTTGGAGTAAACTAGAGACATAGAGATACAAATTGTCTTAAGTATTCAAATTCTAAATCGGTCTCTAAGAATTTCAAATTCTGGATGGAAGTTGAGTATAGGGCATTGTCTTAGTATAAGAACAGTACAAAATTTATTTGGAGTATAACTTCCGAAATGATGAATCAAATTGAATGATCTTGATGTCATTAGAAACTTAAGAGATAGGCGAACAATTTTCTAGAAGAAAGTGTTCTCAAATTTCCCCATTCGCATTGTCTAAATAATCAAGAACAGTATACCCGAAAGTCAGTGTTTGCATAAAAATTTGAAATGATTCACTAGGTTATGAAATTAGATTCTAATGATTTTTAATGAGGAATAAACCATAAGTATAAATGATACTTATGTGAGTTTCGGAACACGAATGTTTACATAATGAGAATAATAGAGCAATACCCCGGAATTGTCATGAACATTCATTGTGCATATTGTATATATATTTATGCATAAAGAAATACTTATAATTGTGCAATTGTTAATGTGTGTGCAACATGTGTATTGTATAATTTAGATGTGCAGGATAAACGTCTACATACAAACATTTCCAGAACATGGAAGCTAATGCTAAACTAGAGTGTACGGTGAGTCAACCTAAATGGTCTTGCTTAAATAGTTATCGTGTTTAAATTATGTATTGAAATATTTTGTTAATGTGATTGTGTTGATTTCAAACTTTGAAAGTCCGAGGCGTTTGATGCATGCATAATATTGAAAGTGCTCGTTGAATGTGAATTGGACTAACTATGTTTTTTCTCAACTTGATTGTTGATTTTTGGACCAAGTTTCGAAGAAAAATATGAATATTCATATGAATGAAAACATGATTCTCAAACTAAATGTTGAATGTTGGACTAAGGTCCGATGATATGTGAAAGTGACTAATTGGTCATATGTGATTAATGCATTCCATTACATGAATGCATGAAAGATAAAGGTAATTGTGACCTCGGCCAGTGAAAAAGAGCTTAAAGCTCAGAACGTGATAAGAGCCTCTGGCTCAGTTGTGAATGTACCCAATATCCACTGAGGGATATGGGACATTATCTGATATAAGCCTAGTATCCACTAAGGGATATGGGCCAATGAAACAGCTTGGCATCCACAAGGGATATGA
>JAOTIZ010000002.1:31255159-31275174 GCA_027123425.1 Erythroxylum panamense | reverse complement strand
GCTATTTCTCTCTCTTCTTCCACCGAAGCTCCCCTTTCTCTCTTCTTTCTTTCCTTTCTTTCTTTCTTTTCTCCCAACTTTTGTGACTTCCTCTTGCCCTACTAGACAGCCACCTCTTATATTCTCTTTAATGTATGCCAAAAGACCAAAATGCCCTCACTTAAAAGCCTTGAAACCTAACCCTTTAAGGGATCTTGCAAAATTGCCCCTGAACTTTATTTCAATTTATGCTTACTTTAGGACATTATTCTCACTATCAAATTGAAGGAATTTGCTAAAACTTCCTTCCAGAGAAACGTTCCTCATTGTCTTAATTTCATAATTTCACTAAAATCATTTAATTTGGTGCCCTACATCAAAATTTATAGTCCAAATATTTTGGACTGTCATTTTGCTAAAACATTTTCCAACACTTTATTTCTATCCGAAAATTTATACTCTTAAAGACAAAATTGAAACTCAATTTCTTCATAACAATTGTAGCCCTATTTCTTTAGTTTAATCCAAATTAAGAAACACCTCATTTGGATAACTAGAACAAAAGTTACGTCCAAAATACTTTCAGATGTTACTCATCTAAAACTGAACACTGCTCCGAACTTCAATTTAGAAGTTCAAGGTCTTAGGGGCTAAATTGAAATTAGATTCCTTCTTATGACTTGTAGCCCGATGTCTCTATTTTAATTTGCCTCACAAATAAATTCAATTGGATCTCTACATATCAAGAATTTCTCAAAATACTGAACTATGTTCAGAAAATTATCTAACTCACTTTGATTAAATCAATCTACCTCAATTAAATCTCAAACATTCATACATTTCCCATGAAAATGTGGATAATTGTCTTAGAAATCCAACACTTCAAGAACCAAGTCAATCGGATGTCAGACGGAAAAGATATAAGCAAAATATTGAACAAGGTCGGATGTGGAAGAAAAAATAGCAAAATCAGAAAGGAACAAATCGTTCCGATTATCATAAGATGGGAGCACAAACTCTCTCGATTTAACTACAAATGATACAAATTTTTATGTCAAGATAGATATATCTCTTAGGAATCTATCACTTCAAGAATCACTTCAATTGGAGTTCGTATGAGGGAGTTATGCCCAAAAGAATAACCCATGCTTAAACCCTAAATCGATTTGCACCTCTCTTGGCGCAATTGTTATAAATTTCAATCTAGAAGTCGGATTGATTTCATTTTTAGACCATTTGACAATAGAATTCTAGATCTACAATTTTCATGAGACCAAAAAACGAGATTCTATCTCTAAAAGGTCCAAAATTCACAATCTTTCCCGTGCATGTCCGTTAAACTGACATGCATGTCCGTTTAACGGACATAGATCGACCAAACTGCGCCATTTTACCCGAGAATGTCCGTTAAACGGACATAAGCATTACAAAGGGTCCTTTTTGACCCATAAAGGTCCGTTAAACGGACTCCCATGTCCGTTTAACGGACATGGGCTTCCAAAACCACTCCAAACCCATTCCAAAGCTTCCCACATCCAATCTAACATCATATTCACACAATATCTTCTTAATTTCAACTCTTATAGTACAAATTCACTTCATAAAAACTCAAACACCAAATTTATCTCATCAAACTCTCAATTCTCGATCCATTTTATCCATCAAAACTACCAATTCTCATCAATTTTCATAGCTATCACATACACAAATCCTATGCAACATTATAACTTATATCAATCATATCTCTTAACTCCGACATCCAAAAATTTCAAACTTTATAGCGACGGAAAGCTAAAAGGATCATCTACAACTTCTATGTAAACAACTTTGGCTAATTCTATTTCAGTTATTCCAGAATTTCTCTTGAATTAGCATACACATTTTTATCCTCATGCAAAACTTAACATTGACCTCAATTCATAGGCTTTCTTACATTCAATAGCATCTTGTCATTCACCAAATTCCTCTCCTTCTTTTCCATAATGTCGTACATATATAACCATGGTTCATACTTAAAGTTCCTCAACTCATCATCCATACATAATTCGCATTCCAATATCATAATCAGCCATATACCAATTCATAATTCAAAGCCATCAAAACCAAATCGATTCTTTTCTCATCGATTTTAAGCATAATTACATCTATAACACAATTCATATTCAAAAATACTCATTTAATTTCATTTTCATATTTCTAATTTTCACTCAAAGTTCAGGGTCCAACATAAACTATATACTGTTATATAGAATTTGTATATTATATATAATTTGTATAATATATATGTAGTGTAATATATAAAAAAAGAATTTTTGTATTCGTCACCAACAGTGAAGCCAAAATCACATCGTTTTATGAAATTGAAAACCTAATTACCCAAAGATAGGACGTAAATTGTTTAGATAGAGCTCGTAAACAATTAAGGGTCTAAAACATAGGCCCATTTGTACAAGCAACATACATTCTAGAGAGTTCATTAGGATTTACATTAACGATCTAGATAAATTGGAAGGTTCAAGACCATTTGCTTAGAAATACATTTAATTTCAATAATCCTCAAAATCTACCCTTGCCTATCTTCACCTTGAAGAGGCAGCAGGAGTAGCAGCAATAACAACCTAGGCCTTATCTAAGCACCCACCCTCACTCTCTGTCATCTTTTTCTCTGTTTTCTTCCTTTCATAGGTAATTGTTCAACTTTGTCCACTTCTCTAGTTTCTGCTTGTACTTTATATGGAGAGGATTGAATTAACTATTAAAGCATTTTCCTTTGACACTACCACTGTTGGTGATGTTGTCATAGATTCATATTCTTTTTTGGAGGCTCATTAATATTATATGTTTTTTATTTCTTAGTAATATAAATTTTATCATATGAAGTCATCTTAGTTAATATATCACAAATTTAACATTGCTAGAATGTTGGAACAAATTTGTGGGAAAGTGGGATAATTGTGTGCGTGAATGATTATCCAAGATCTTCAAAGTCATTTCGTCAATTTTTCTTCTTATTTACAATTTGTTATTGTTTGTTATAAGTTTAGGTTTAAGATGGTCTCTCTTGTTAATGCTTCTTGTAAGAAATAATGAATTATATTTAAACCCGTATTCAAAAATTAACACTTGGATTGATCACACCTATAAAGATAAGTAGTGAACTTTATCTTGATTGATAAGAATCTTTAAATTAGATTTGATTATAGAAGACCTAAAAAAGTTATATGGCATATGTTGTATAATTTGGTATTGTATTTATGTAGGTTGCAACATATGTTTGACAGATGTTAAAAGAACATTCCAATAAGAAGTATTCTATTCTTAAAGATGTCAAATCACTTATTAAAATGTGGCATGTGCTTTGGGTTTTATTAATCTTTAAGGGTGAGTGGCAAATTTTTTTTTATCTAATACCCTGCATATTCCTCAAATCTCCCAGACTTCAATTTCCTTTCA
Source organism: Erythroxylum panamense (assembly GCA_027123425.1). Taxonomy (NCBI): domain Eukaryota; kingdom Viridiplantae; phylum Streptophyta; class Magnoliopsida; order Malpighiales; family Erythroxylaceae; genus Erythroxylum; species Erythroxylum panamense. The sequence goes on along the minus strand of JAOTIZ010000002.1, from coordinate 31,271,742 downwards.
AAAAATTTTCATTGAGAATAATTATATTTTAAAATTTTGGCCATCTTTCTTTATTACTAAAAGTTAGAAAATAAGGCAAGAACTCATGAGACACATTAATGAACATGACTTATATATCAGTTTCCAATATCTAGTTCTCCTACTGCTCATCTAGCTGAGTCTATTTCTTATGAAGTTTGACATTCTAGGCTTAGTCATTCTTAAGCACACATAATATCCAAATTTGTTTAAAAAATAATTTGCCTATGTTTAATAAAGCGTTATCTTCTCCATATTAGTCTTGTTTGATAGGAAAGTTAGTAAGAATACTTTTACCTCTTTTTAAACACCATACTACTTATATTAATAAATGTATTGGAATTATCTCATATTCTTTCTAACATTAGTTTTAAATATTTATATCAGTCTTGTTTAATGGGAAAGTTCATAAGATTACCTTTAGCTCTTGTTAAGCACTATATTATTTTTCCTTTTGAAATAATTTATTCTAACATTTGGGAATAATCTCAAGTTATTTCTAACATTAGTTTTAAATTTTTACTTATATTTAATGATGAAATTACACAATAATATAGATTTTCTTTCTTAAACATAAAAGTGATGTTTATAAGGTCTTTTTGAATTTCAAACTATGGTTGAACAAGCAATTCAATATTTCCATTTAGATTAGGGTGATGAATTTCAGCACTTGAACAAATTCTTTACTTTAAATGATATCCTTCATTGAATTGCTTGTCTATATGTGCATGAACAAAATGGGATCACTAAATGAAAGATTCATCACTTTATTGGAATTAGTCTGACGCTATTAGCATATAGTTCATTTGATTTCAAATATTAGCCATATGTTTTTAATACCTTTGTTTCTCTCATTACTAGAATACCATATCCTATTCTAAAAAATAAATCACTTATTTTTTTATATGGTCAAAATCCAAATTATTGTGATCTTAATATTTATGGTTATGTTGTTTATCCTCTTCTTAGACTATACGAACCCCAACAAATTTAATTTTTGAACAAAATGTTGTTTTTATCTTGTTCCATTAACTTCTTATTTTAGTCATCAATGTTTGGACTTGTCTTTTAACCATATCTATATTACACATTATGCAAATTTGATGAGATTATTTTTTCATGTCATTATTCTATTCTCCAGTCTAGCTCAATTGCCTCCCATTTGATTATTTGGGATAAGTCTCATTAATTGAAGTTATCAAATCAAGTTCTATTTCTTTTTATAGGTACACCCTTTAACTCTAGTCGCTCTCCCTTATCTACTTCTCCTATTTCTATATCTCAACCACTTTCTTTTTGTTACTAACTCTTAGTCCTACTCAATCTCGATAACTTAATTTAAGGTCATCTATCTTTGCCTCTTCTCACAAGTTAAACCTTGTTGTTGAGCTCTCCTCTTATCCTTGTTAACCACCACATAAAATCCACCAGCTCATCCCTCACACTTGCTCCCATATCCCTTATTAGAACTTACCCTATGCAACTATGCCCATCGAAAACCACTCCTATAAGTTAAACTCAACTCTTTCTCTCAAGACAACAAAGATTAAGTTTGGAGAGATGCCATAAAAGTGAGTACATTGCTTTAATGGAGAATAAAACTTGGTCTCTATTTTATGCCTCACTGGAGATAACATAATTAGGAACAAGTGGGTCTTCATAATTAAATGATACAAATATAATTCTATTTCCCAATTTAATTTTTTCTTTGTTGTTAAGGTTTATAACTAGTAATATGGTCTTATTTACGGTGATATCTTCATCCCCATAGTCAAAGCAACCACAATCAGAATCATCATTGCTATTATTGCTATGTATGATTGGCATCCTCAATAAATAGATGTCTAATGCCTTTTTATATAGCAATCTTGTTGAAACTATCTTTACGGAACAATTGTGGGGATTCATTGATAAAGAATGGCTATATTATATATGTTGCTTGTACTAATCTCTTTATGGCCTAAAACAAGTACCTCGTGTTTGGTTTCAATGAGTCAACTCTTTCTTAAGCACTCTTAAGTTCAAGGTATTAAAGGTAGATTCATATTTATTTGATTTATATCATCATTGACTCTTCTTTCGTCTTAATTGATTGATTTCCTCATTAACTTGAATAAGAATTTCCTCTTAAAGACATTGGTCAATTGCAATATTTCCTCTATTTCCAAGTCAATCATACATCCACAGGGATTTTTTTACTTAATATAAATAAATCCATGACTTGTTAGAGAGGATTGGTCTATAGGACGCTAAAAGTTGTTTTACACCTATAATAACATCTCTCGCATGAACTCATGAAATTGGTAATTTCTTTGAAGATGCTCAACTATATCACAAGATTGTGAATGCCTTATAATATGCTACATTTATAAGGTCAAATTTTGTTTTAAAAAATAATAGACTATGTAAATTTGTGCATCAACTAACTAATGTACATTTGATAGTAGTGAAATGCCTTCTTCATCACTTGAAGGATACAATTAATCATGCACTTTTCTTTGCCAAAGATAACAAATTTTTCTTTATTGCTTTTCTAACAACCATTGGGGAGTCTATCTTGATGATTGCCTATCTACCTAGTGTGTATACTTTTTTATATTGACAAATCTTTAGTCTCCTAGCATGCTAAAAAGGAACCATTAATTGTAGGATCCTCTTCAGAAAGTGAATAAAAAGGCACTTGCCAACATTACTATTGAGATTTTGGGTATACCCACTTCTCCAAGAACTTGATGTTTTAGGTTCCACAAAGCTTGTATTATGGAGTGACAGTATTGGTGTCATGTACATGAGCAATAATTTTTCCATGCTTGTATGGAACACACAGAAGTCGATTATCACTTCATCTGGGAATTGTTTAAACTTGACGATATTCAAATTAATTTATTGTCTAATAAAAATCAAGTTAGAGACATATTCATTGAGCCATTGGGGGTCCAAAAGTTTCAATTTCTCTTTTCGAAGATACAATTTATTGCTCATCGATCATTAACTTGACGAAGTTGTTAAGGATTCTACTTATCTATGTAACTACTTTATTAGTATAAGGCTTTTATCCTTATATACTATATATAGGTCTTATCTTTATTATTAAGGATTATAATTATCTTTGTAACAAATTAATTTGTTATACAACTTCTGTCCTTATCTTTATCTACTCTTTGTTACAATACATGAATAAATAAAATGTCATTTATTGTATGTTGTTCAAGAGATATTAATAAAATTAATATCATTCTCTCTCTTTTTTTACAGATATAACCAATTTGAAGCAAAATAATTTTTTTAAGGAAGTTAGGCATAGAGATGACTTGTAAAATTGAGAATTTTAAGGCTTAAGTCTTACTAGCTTATCTTAGTGAGGTTTTTTTAATTATATAATAATTTAATTAATTCATAAAAATTGTCTAAACTTTCACTGGATACGTAGACATTGAAGAGATTTTAATATTTAAATTTTATTTAAAGTTCAGAAAATGAAATGAACCATATATTTGTTAGTTTATACTCTTGCAACCAATCAGTTTGTTATAATTTTATATATGACATTATTATTTAAATTAATAAAAGCATAATTTATCTTCATATCATTTGATTTTTTAATACTAAAGGTAAAATCCTTAAAATAATTATTGTATAATTGAAATAATGATAATATCATAATTATGAGATTTAATTTGCATTTAAGTATTATTCTTAGTTAGGGTTTCATTAAGACGAGATATTGACATTATAGTAAAACTAGCACACCTTATGTTTCTTTCTTATGAAGAAAGTAATTAATCTCATAAATTAAAGTATGGAGATACTTAACAAACATGTGGGTTCTTATTAGAGAATAAATTCACTAAACTAACTCGATTATAAGGATCTGAAATGAAATATTAATTGTGTCTGTATATTTCTTCATGATGATGGTTATATAATTAATTCTTATAATTGAGATTACTAAATTATTTTATGTGAGAATTACTATATTTTAATGCTAGTTATGACCTATTTTGTTTATGATAGCTCAATCAATAGTACTTGGATATAGCACGAACCATACAGAGATAGTTGAGTAAGTTAATATAGGATTCACCATTATAAAGTAATTAGAGAGAAAATTTTATTGTTCTTGATTAGAAATTATTTAAGAAATTCTTTAGCCTTGGTGAATTGAGATTAAAAAAGGTATCAATTCCAAATAAATTACTAGTTAGCAAGAATGAACATGATTTGATTAAAAGAATAAACATTGTAGCCATACTCTATATCTAATTGAAACATTAGATAAAGAAATGATTAAATTATGCATCGTAACTATGCATGGACATTGCTAAACCTCAATCTTGATATATGATTATCAATTATTTAAGTATAAAATTAAAGATAAATTGATAGAAGTTTTAATCTATCTAATTTTAATTTATAAGTATTATCAACACATTAGAAACCTAATAAGTCACACATAAAATAACAGTTAAAAAGAGAAAACCCAATTTAAATTGAGTTGGACTTAATTGTAAAGTTTGAGAAATTTTTACGATCAAATATGAGATACTTGATTTTATTAAATTAGATTGTAATTATAATTAGATTTTGACATTAACTATAATTAGAAAAGTCAATTTTAATAAAAACATAATGTCTTTTTCTATAAATAGGAAATAAACATAAGGGAGCTAGTACTTGCGCCTTCTCCTCTTAAAAGGTTGAGTTTTTTTTCTCTACTCTGTAGAGATTATTATAAGTTAAGCATTTAAGCATTTGGACCGTTCACAGTTACCAACTCATGAAATTTCTTTTAAAAGAATTTGAATTACGTATAATTCAATTACCTTATATGATTTATGTTTTTTAAGTCATTCAATTATTATGATCTAGTCTAGAAATCATAACAATTTATTTTTCTATTGCACCCATGAGTAGATCATTGTTATTTTTAAGCTGTGGTATTAGAGTCTCTTTTAAATATTTAACTTGACTAAAATTGCTTGATTGTTTTTTATTTGATAAAATTAAGGCTTAAAAACTTTTTTGAATGCATTTTGTAATACTAATTAAAACTAATTAAAATTATGTTTTAATTTTCTAAAAATTGAAACAAAATTATGACCTTTGTTTAAGTTTTTTTGAAAAAATGGACAACTACCTTAACTTGCTTTATTCTTGTTTCTAAAAGCCCACAATTGCATGCCCTCTAGTTTTATTATTTTTAGAAAACAATATCTATTGATAACCAAATACACTCTTATTTTTGTTTAAAGTTTATGGAAACCATTATTATAAGCATCTTGTTGTTTTGCTTCTGGGTTGTGTTTGTTACGTTCTTGATTATAATTTGAATTTTTTTTTGATGCCCTTTAGCTTTAAGAATATGGAAAACCATACTACTTAGTCTTGATCAATTTCTAAAACACTCATATGCATGCCTCTTTAGCTTTAGGTTCTTAATGTCTTTTTCAATGTGTTATATAATGCATGCTTCACTAAAGATTTTTGTTGGTGGAGTATCCTCCTTTATTATTAAAGGTGACAGAGCCAATGGTGAGTGTAGCCACTCGTAAAAGCAAGATTTGCCCTTAAAGGAAGAGGTTAACACCTGTAAATGTTATGAGACGAAGCTAAACAACCAAAGACACATAAGTGGCAGGAGAAGCACAAGTAGGGATGGGGAGTAAAAGAGAAAAAGCCAATGGCACCAAGAAGAGGGAGGTTGTAAAGAAAAGCAAAAACTAGAGTTTTTAGAAAATGATGGGGTGTATGTCTTAGAAATTACATCTGAAATTTTATTTCATTTAATTTTAAGGTTAATTACCAAAAAAAGCCCAAAGTTTTATCAAATTTTCAATTATAGCCTAAACTTTAAAAAGTAGCAAAAAAATACTCAAACTTTCAAAATTTTCAATTCTAACCCAAACTTCAAAAAGTGGCAATAAAATACTCAAAATTTTAATTTTCTTCTATTTTAGCCCAACATTATTTATTATTCTCCCGATATCCTCCCCCTTTTATTTTTTGTTTGTCCTTTTAAGGCCCTAAGCTACTCTTGCATTATAGTGTATTGTACCAGTAAGGTCTTTATTTTTAGTTCATTCTCCTAATGCACTTAGTGTGAGGACGTTGAAGCTGTATAATCTGAAAATTGAAGGGTGAGAGCATTGAGAGAACAAATTGAAAACGAAGGAAAAAACTGAAATCAAAGCGTAAGGTCGTCGGGATTGCATAATCTAATTTAGGTCATTTTTAAACAACAATATAGTTTCATTAATCTTTATTTATTGTGTTAATTTTGACTTACGTGTATTAATAGTTAAGGTTCTTAAAACACGTGGTAAGTCACTTAAGCAAACTTAATAAAAATACTAATGTTGGGCTAGAATTAAAAAAATTAAAAGTTTGAGCATTTTATTGTTAATTTTTAAAGTTTGGGCTTAAATAAAAAAAATAAAAGTTTGAGCATTTTATTGCTACTTTTTAAAGTTTGGGCTATAATTAAAATTTTGAAGAAAGTTTGGGATTTTTAGTAATTAGCCCTTAATTTTTTGTTTTTAAGATTTCCTTTAATTAAATTAGTTTATTTGAGATTAAATTGGTTTAAATTCCTAATAAATATAAGAAAAGGCCTTTTATAATTGTTTGACAATTATTTTCAAAGGTTAATTTTATTAGGCATAATTTTGAAATTTAGTTTAATTTTCAAAGATTTGAATTTTTAGATTAAATTAATTATTAAATCAATAATTAGAATCAAGCGAAGGTTTTTAATAAATTTCTTTTATAATATGATTATGTAGGAAATAATTAATATAATGAGATTATATTATTTTATGAGACCTAAATTTTTGAAAATTTAAATTCCTAAAATAAATACAAAGTACACGTAAGAATGTGTTAACTTTCATCCATTATTTGAGAACAAAACTAGGGTTCTATTTATTATGGGCTTGTAAAGTGACTTATTGCCCATTTCATTTGAATATGTTTTACCTTAAATTAATGGGTCTCACTTATCTAAATTTATATGATTTAGATGAGTGACTGATGATTATATGAATTTAAAGGTAAGGTTATGAATAATATATAAGATATATTTTGGTGAAACGTTTTCACTTAACAGGTCTAGGAGTCATATAAGATTTGATTGGTAAGAATGTTATTTACTTAATTTAAATTTAATTTGTTTGTTAAGTGACTCAAGATTAATATAGTTTGAATGGGATAATGGCCCACTAGGAAACTATTTGATAATATCTTGATCTAATAATGAAGACTATTATTTTGAATAAATTATTATAACTAAGCAAATATGTACTAAAGTCCTTATTTTATTTAGATTTATGGCATAAACTAATGCTTGCTTTTCTATATATTTTTAGGTTATTATCAAAGTTTAATACCAATATGTCCTTAAGGAGCATCATAGATGCTATCAAGCTTACTAGACCTAATTTCTCAAACTAGTTTTGCAACTTGAGAATTATTGTCAGGCAAGAAAAGAAACTATGTGTTTTTGATATTATTGTTCCACTAGAGCCTAGTTAGGGTGAAAATAATGAATTTTAAGAGAGATATTAACTTTATATTGATGATATTGAATAAGATACATATTTGATATTAATTAGTATCTCTCAAAAGCTTCAAAAGTAGCATAAGAACATGGACGCTCTTGCTATAATTTTACTTCTCAACGCGTTATTTGGTGCATAAAGTAGGGAGGAGAGATATCAATTTTTCAAAGCATTATTTCAATGTAAGATTCCAAAAGTATCTTTATTGGAGTAATATGTAATGAAGATAGTTAGCTATATTGAAAAATTAAGGCAATTAGGTTTTGCATATACAATGAGTTAAGCATTGATATGATGTTATAGCCTTTTAGTTTGAGCTAAGGATGGCAATGGGTCAGGCCGGGCTTGGGCTCACCTGACCCCTCCTATTTTAAAAAGAAAAATGGCACGTTTTATGGCAAAATGATGTCACTTTGCATTACTGGGCCTAAGTTAGGCTCGAGGCTCAGCTGCCAGGGCTTGAGCCCAGCTAGAGGCCTAGTCAACCTAAGCCTGGCCTTTTAAGTTCAAGCTGGACTTGAGCCTTTTGCCATCCCTAGTTTAAGCTTTTCACAATTTGTTATGAACTTCTATGTGAACCAAAAATGTGTCTCATTACCTAACCTATTGAATATGCTCAAGACTGGAGAGGAATGCCTTAAGAAGGAACTCATTTTTGTTCTTATTATGGATTCTTTGAAGAGCATGAAAAATGGGTCTCAAAAGAATAATAACAAAAAATATAATTATGCTAAATTTTAAAAGCCAAAAGTTTACGTTAAGAAGAAGAACAATGATAAGGATATATATTTTCATTATGGAGTTGATGGAAAATTGAAGAGGAACTGTAAAGCTTATCTTGCTAGCCTAAAAGATAAGAAGCTTTAGGAAGCTACTTCTTCTAATATATTTATGATTGAGATAAATCTTTATACTTTTGTTCCACATTCTTAGGTTTTAAATACTATATATGGCTCTTATATTTATAACAAGATGCAGATGTTTACAATGAGTAGATTGTTGAGAAAAGGAGAAATGGACTATGAGTTGGCGATCAAGTAAGAGTTGCTACATTAGTTTTATGAATTTATAGTTTAGCTTTGCCTTTTGCCTTGAACTAAAACTAGATAATTGTTATTATATTCTCGTTATTACTAGAAACTTTATTTTCATTTCTTGTTTAGATTTGAATGGATTTATGCTTGTTATTAAGCATAAAAGCTGTTTTTTTATAAAGATGGTGTTTATTATTGATATAGATTACTTACAAATAGTTTGTATGAATTAGATTTTAAAAGGAAAATCTTTAAATTAAATAACGAGAAAAGAAAGTTAAGTAACCAAAATTATTATTATTTATGGCATTGTAGGTTAGGTTTTATTAATGAAACTATAATCACAAAGTTATATAAGGAAGGATAATTGGACCATTTTGATTATGAATTACATAAAACTTGTGATTTTTCTTATTGGAAAAGATGACCAAACTTGCCTTTATTAGGAAAGGAGAGTGCGCTAGAGAGTTACTAGAGCTTATACATTCAATTGTATGTGGCCTTATATCTACTTGGTTTATAGGTGGATACTCATATTTCATTATGTTCACAGATGATGATTCTGAATATGGTTTTATATACTAAATGAAACAAAAATTTCAATCATTTGAAAAGTTCAAAACATTTAGATTTGAGGTTGAGAAAATTAACACATTTACATATGATCGAGGTGGTGAATATTTAGACCATGAGTTTCTTGATTACTTAAAAGAGAATGGGATTATTGCATTATGCACTCCTCCTAGAAATCCATAATATAATGAAGTATCTGAAAAGAGAAACTGTAATTTATTAGAAATGGTACATTACATGATGAGTCATACAGATCTTTCTGTCTTCTTTTAGGGATATGGCCTTGAAATTGCTGCTTACCTTCTAAATAGAGTTCCATTCAAGTTGGTAGATAAGATTCCATATGAGATATTGAATAGTAGTAAATGAAACTTGTCATACCTAAATATCTAGGGATGTGATGCTTATATGAAGCATACAATATTTGATAAGCTTCAAGTTAAGTTAGATAAATACAAATTTATGGGGTATTCAAAAGAAAGTGTCAGATATCAATTTTACCATCCTCTTGAGCACAAGGTGTTTGTCTCAAGACATGCTACATTCCTAAAAAGAGAATTTATTCTCAACAAAAGTTGTGAGAGTGAGGTAGAATTTAGAGAAGTTCAAGAATCACAAATTCATATCTAGATGGAGAATCAACCTTAAGTTGATACATATAATATAAAAGCAAGGGTTCAAGAGACAAATTGTCTATGATGCACTAGTAAGACACATCATCCCCTATTAGATTTTTATCTTCATATTAAAAAGGGGAAAGACAATATATCGCTCAAAGATGATGAGCTAACTACTTTCAAAGGCTCAATGTCTGACAATGATTCTTTAAATGATATAAAGCCATGAGATCTGAAATAGAATTTATGTACACTAATCAAGTATGGACTTTAGTGGATGTTCATGGTGGTATTATAACTATTGCATGTAAGTGAGTTTTAAAGAGAAAAACTAACATGGATTGTAATGAACACACACACAAAGAAAGACTAGTGATTGAAGGTCTTGTGCAAAAACAAGGAGTTAATTTTGAAGAAACCCTCTAGGCAGTAGCTATACTTAAATCTATAAGGATCTTATTTATTATAGTTTTATATCTTGGTCACACAATATGAAAAATGGATGTCAAAACAACATTTCTCAATGAAATTTTGCTTGAAGATGTATATATATTTGAAACAACCTATGGGTTTTGAATCCAAGAGATGTTTTAATCAATTATTTGAGTCACAAAAGTCTATTTATAGACTTAAACAAGAGTCACAGAGTTAGAACATCTACTTCGATGAGAAAATCAAAGAATTTGAATTTATAAAAAATGTGGAAGAACCATATGTCCATAAAAGGTTAATGGGAGTATAATCATCTTCCTAGTGCTATATGTGGATGATATATTGTTAATTGGAAACGATATACCAATACTTCAATCTATAAAGATTTAGTTGTCTAAGAACTTCTCCATAAAGGATATAGAGGAACCATCCTATATTTTGGGAATAAATATCTATAAAGATAGATTAGAGAGGTTAATCAGCTTATCCCAATCCATCTACAAAGACAAAGTGCTAAAGAAGTTTAACATAGAGAATTCCAAAAAGGGATTCTTACCTATATCGTATGGGATTTTCCTATCACGTAATATGTGTCTTAAGATGTAAGAAGAGAGAGATAAAATGGATTATGTTCCATATGTTTCAGTAATTCGATTGATCATATATGTGATGCTATTACTAGACTAGATGTCTCTTATACTTTTGGGCATAACTAAGCTTCAAGCCAATCTTGGTGATGGTCAATGGATGACTATGAAAAACATCTTAAAGTACTTGAGAATGATTAAAATTGTTTTCTTGGTTCATACAGAAGTTGAAATGAGAGTTCAAAAGTATTCAGATGCTAGTTTTTAGTTTGATTTAGATGATAGTAGATCATATTTATGAGATATCTTCACTCTAAATGGTGTTGTGGTAAGTTGGAAGAGCTCTAAATAACCAACCATTTTGGATTCTACAATCGAAGCAAAGTATATTTTAATGTGAGAGATGGCAAAGGAAGTATTTTAGATTAAGAAGTTAATACCGAATTTGGAGTAGTTCCTAGCATTGTTGATCTAAGAGTATTGTTCTATAACAATAATGACACTTTGGCACAGGAAAAGGAACAAAGGTTCAACGATCTAAACATGTACTAAAACAAGTTTCATTTAATCAGGGAGATAATGAATCAAAAAGATAAAGCATTAGAGTAACTTCCTACTGAAGAGAATCTTATCAACCCTCTCATTAAGCTATTGTCTCAAAAGAGACATGACAACATATGGATGGATATAATATTACATATATAGCGATTAACCTTATTGTAAATGAGAGATTGTTAGTTTGTGCTCTGGTAATAAATCAGTTAGTTACAAATTTATATGTGACATTATTATTTTAATTAATAAATACATTATTTATCTTTATGCATTTTGTTGATAACATTTGATGTTTTAATACTAAAAGTAAAATTCTGAGAATAACTACTATGGAATTGAATTATTATGAAATCATAGTTATGAGATTCAATTTATATTTATATATTATTTCTAAATTGTTGATTGTTGTAGTTTCATCGAGATAAGATATTGATGGAATAATAAAACTAGCACATATTATATTTTTCTTATGATTAAAGTAATTGGCCTTATAAATAAAAATATTAAGATACTTAAAAAAAGTGTGGGTGCTTATTAGATAATAAATCACTAAACTAACCTGATTTTGAGGATTCTAAATGAAATATTACTTATTTATATATGGATTTCTTTATAATGATGGATGTATAATTGATCCTTAGACTTGAAATTATCAAAATATCTCATATAGGAATTATTATATTTTAATGCTACTTATGATTTATTCTATTTAAGGTAGCTCAATCGATAGTATTTAAATATAGTATAAATTGTATGAAAATAGCTAAATAAGTCAATAAAGTATTTGTTACTCTAAAGTAATTAAAGATAACATTTTATCGTTCTTGATTAATAATGATTTAAGGAATACTCTAACTATAATGAATTGAGTTCTAGAAAAAGTATTTTTAAATATCAATTATTAATTAGCAAGAATGTTCATAATTGGATATAAAAAAGTAGACTAAACAATTCAATTTTTTATTTTTTTTCTTTACTTTATGAATCATATTAAAGGTTAAACACCCAGACAGCTCGTGATTAACATTTTGTGAAACAGTTTCTACTAAGAATTCCAATTAGGTATGATTTAATTTTTTATAATATATATTTTAAAGCTATTTAATTATTGAGATTTAATCAAAAATTTGTACAATTTTATTTTCCTATTACATTTTTAAGTAAACAACAATTAATTTTTCAATCATATTTAATTTGCGAGATGGATGAAAGGCGTTTCTAGTCCAAGACAAAATGTAGCAGAAAAGGGGACACAAATACGAAAATGCAAGAGAAGATTCGGTCAACTTTCCGGTGTTAAACACTTGTCGCAGAGAGGCGAAAGTAGTAGGACCCAGTAAAAGTAGGAAATCATTGGTTAGCAAGCTCAAAAACTCACGAGTCCTCTAATTGTACATATTCCTTATCTTTGCTACTCCTTCGAATTTTGATTCCCTTCTCATTTTGTTCACATCTGGGGTCTATTAGAGATTAAGAAAAGGGATTATCTACAGTTAATGTAGTGAATATAACTGTGGGACCTTCTCCGTTTCATGGGTGTAGCTATCTGTATGCAAGTGTCCCGGTGACAAGAACAGATCATGTTCCTATTCCGATAACCTTGTAATTCAACCAAAGATAAACTATAAAATCGATAGGTGCTGATGCAGTGGCTGTGGAACATACATTTATTTTCAAGAGGATACACATATTAAGCCTAACTGTGAGAAGTTCGAATAGGTGCTGAGGTTTTTGAATAAGCCTAACTGTGTAGCTTCTATTCACGATCTACTCGAAAACCAGAAGCTGTCTCTTCTGATAATTAGTACAGCCAAAGTCAAACGGAAGTTGAGTTCTTGACAGCAAAACGTCATCACTTTTTTTGTGGCCAGGAGGGCACCACAGGTTTGCGGCCGAATAGGTTTCAACAGGCTTTAAAACGTCATTGCCATCCTATTAATTACTTGTGATATTTAAATACGTTAATGCAACTACAAAGTGTGGACTCGAATCCAAAAGTAACGATGATTATTGAGAGCATATACTTCGAACGTACAGACAATTAACAGGTCTTTGAAGAAAATTGTTGAACAATAATAATGCAGACCGTGGATTGAATCCTCACATGGCAGTTGGTTCGTGGCAGGGTAGACTAATAGGATTAACTTTGGTACAACTCGTCCAGCTACGCTCTATACAGTCCTTCGTGTTCACACAAATGCACTTCTTTTTCCCCAACTTGATTTGCTTTCCGATTGACTATAACCGTTGAATATGGTTACCAGCTTTTGCATTTCTTGTAAGCTTCTGTTTTTGTCAAACCGATCTTGATTTCTTGATAAGTTGTGCACTATATCAGATCTCACACATATTATATATAGCATGTGAGGAAAGGAAACTATTAATTGAGCTGGAAGGATACAAAATAAGACCAAAAAGAAAAAAAAGAAAATCAGAGAGAAGACCTTCTCTCAAATTTTATTGGAGCAGAACCCTCTTTTATCACACTCTTGCTCCAAAGGTTGAATCCCCAATTTCAAGGGCTCCAGTCGCAAGCCTGACCATCGTTGGAGGATTGAATCAAGGTTTAATCTTGGTCAGTCCTTTAATAGAGCGGTCCACTGCTTTCCGTGACTAGGAATCAAACCTAGGACCTTGCTCCAATTAACCTGCTAGATGACCAACTTGATAATAAATGTCATTGCATCATTTTCGATAAACACTAATTCTATTATTGTCATATTGAATTAAATGCACTTCTGGGTATTCCCTCTTAAAATGTTGCAACATGGAACATAAATAGTCTCATCAATGTCGCAATCTTTGAAAATGAATAAGAAAAGACTGAAAATTTAGATGTAATTAAAATTTGAGAAAGTAGTCATTTTCATGAGAAACAAAAGGCTTAATTAATTAATCAACTACAATGTCTTCGGATCAAGAAGCCCGTATGTGGAACTGGGGCTACGTGGCTGTTTCATGTTGGCGACAGCTAACGTGAATCGAGAAAGGAGTGACACTTCCCAGCAGGAAAGGGATGGGTGATGAGATAGGGAAGATTAGAAAATTAAGAAAAGGTTGAAATTTGAGATACGCGACCATTTGTAGTAATTAAGATTTTGAACGGTAAATCTTCAATATAATTTGAGAGAGAGGCTGCTCTTTTTCACATTTTCTCCCTCCAAGAACAAGGAACACGTCGCCTTGATGATTACCAGAGGACGGCACCGAATCATTTTGACTTGGCTTTGTTTCTTACCTTCATCTTCTCGCTATTTATACACGTATACGTCCCCATAAGGACGCTACGTCTGTCCCAACTCCTTCCCTACGTCTCTCTCAAAACCTCTTCGTTCCAAAACAAATAACTTACAGATCCAACACCAAGCAAGCTCAACTTCTACAGAATTTACCAGCTAGCTAAAGCTTATACGGCATGGGGAGAGCACCTTGTTGCGACAAGAATGGGTTAAAGAAAGGGCCATGGACCCCGGAGGAGGATCAGAAGCTGGTTGATTATATACAGCAGCATGGCTACGGGAACTGGAGGACTCTGCCAAAGAATGCTGGTAAGCGTTTCATATTTCAATTGAAAATATGTTTTTCTAATGCATGCATGGTTTCATTATTGGTCCATTACTGGAGTTTGTGTTAATGGCTATTCCTTCTTTTGGTTGTTCATAGGATTGCAAAGGTGTGGAAAGAGTTGTCGTCTTCGATGGACCAACTATTTGAGACCTGACATTAAGAGAGGTCGGTTTTCTTTTGAAGAGGAGGAAACTATAATTCAGCTGCATAGCATCCTTGGAAACAAGTAATAACTTCGCTCTTTGCATCTACACAAACTAATCAACAGATTCTTGGACATAGATTTCAGACATAACGATTTTTCTCTCAAATATTACTGCAGGTGGTCTGCTATTGCTGCTCGCTTGCCAGGAAGGACGGATAATGAAATCAAGAATTACTGGAACACCCACATTAGGAAAAGGCTTCTTCGCATGGGGATTGATCCAGTGACTCATAGTCCTAGACTTGATCTTCTTGACCTCTCCTCAATCCTCAGTTCTTCTCTCTACAATTCGTCTCAGATGAACTTAGTTAACCCAGAGCTCCTAACGCTGGCCACATCCCTCTTCTTGTCTCAACGTCAAAACAGTAATTATAGTATTGCTCAAAATGGTCAAGAAAACCAGCTACGAAACACCCAAGTCCATGACCAATATCAACAACTGATCCAAGCTGACCGATTTCAGAGTTCAGTTCAAGAAACGCCAAATTGCACTACATTGACCGCTCCTTGTCTTCCATTTTCTAGTGAAGCACAACTCATGTACCCTAATGTGGTAGAGCCATACCTACCAGAGCATACCACCAACTTCAATTCTCAAAATTCCTTGTTAAGTCATGATTGGGCAGGCAATGATGAGATGGGTTCAAATTTAGCTGCGGACTTGGTGACACTTCCATGTTATGGAAACTACTACGGATCTGATCAATCAACCATTTTGGACCCTACGTCTGACACGTCGACTTTCATTTCTAACAACAGCAATCAAAGTTTCAGTTTCGCTTCAGTATTGTCAACGCCTTCGTCGAGTCCAACACCGTTGAACTCAAATTCAGCACAAATTAATGGCAGCACAACGGAAGACGAAAGAGAAAGCCATTGCAGCAACATGTTTAAATTCGACTACCCAGGTTTTCTTGACATCAGTAATCTTATGTAATGTGGACAACGGATTCAACAAGTGATCAAGGACCTTCTTCTTTTTCCACGTTCTTGTCCAAATTTTCTGGGCTTTGAATATGGTGGTGTTTATATTAGACAATTTGTTTCAATTTCGTCTTTTACGTACTTTTTTAGCAAGCAAGAGACTATGCATCCCTCGTTTTTCCTCTTCAGTTGTCATATACATGTTCATTTGTTAGATTCTTCGTATTTCCTGTGCTAGTTCTTCCATCTCCAAATATATTATATATTAAGTAACCGCATTACTAATCGTTCCTAGAATAGACTCAAATGAGTATAAAAACAAGAATCAAATTCAACAAGGGCCACTTTATGAGTTTGTTGTCTATTACCTAATGCGAAACATACAGTTTATATCAAAAATATGACAAGAGTAATGGTAGTTTTTTTTCTTTTTTTTTTGTGTAAACCATCCGGTTTCCGGCACCACGTGGGTGTTCGACTAATCCGGACTCGCCACGGGAGCTCGCACTAAGCGG
>JAOTIZ010000002.1:31195938-31212777 GCA_027123425.1 Erythroxylum panamense | reverse complement strand
TGCCATGCCTGCACAAATATAAAAGTAGGTCAGAAATCGAAATTAATATTCATAAGAAACAAAGCAATTAAACTACGAGGAGTGAACCAGAAGGGGCAGTTTCTCCTTCTAGCCCGTTAATCCGAGCTGAGGAACTAATTAAAAATGTATCGGCTGATATCCCTCCGCAATACCCAAGAACAAGCCGATCGAAATTATACTGACCGAGCGCCTTGATTTGACCAATCACTTCAGACTCTTTTCCAGTAAAGGACAGACTGGAAATATCGTTCCACCGCTCGGACAAGGGATACCTCCACGATCTGGACCCGAAAGAAGATTCCGGGGGCCTCACGAAGAAGTACTTCGTCCTTCAGGCCTTAATCGACAAAGCTGTCCCAGCGGGGCGATACCACGTATCTCTGTACTAGAAGTGGGGGATCCCACCCCAGGTGAGCGAGCTTTGGTTCATCCTAAGGAAAAGCCTTAGAATATCGAACGATGGAGGACACCCGAAGTGATGGCATAACAGGGCGAGACCGTTCATAAACCTCCAATCATTTGGGGGGAATTTGGGCCGAAAACAATTTATATACATGGTAAACCTCATCGATGATCAGGGCATAGGGAAGCCTTATACCACCAATCGAGAAGAAGCTGTCTGAAACAGCAAAGTAGCCCTCCGCACTGCTATAAATTCGCTCATTCTTCGCGACCAATCTGAGTCCCCAGGATGAGGGGATGTTATTCCTGAGGACCGATCGGTTCAACTCCCCTATGGTCATCGTTGATTGGTCGGACGACGGTTTCTCAACAACTCGCCCGTCTATCCGATCATCCGCCACGATTTCTTCATTTATCTCTGCATCCGGAGCTTCACTCCCCCTTGCCTTTGGCGCCTCCACTGTTTCCGCCGCTATCTCAAGTGGCCCAACATTCTGTGAAGCACCTCCGGCCCCCAGTGCTCGGTCGAAAAAGGAAGAGGAGGTGGCTTTGTCCCTAAGTCTAAGTTCTCTAGGGCTAGTCGACGACATGATTACTGAAAATCAAACTTACAGAGTAAGGAAAGGAAAAAGGACGTACCTAGTTTAAAAACTGGAGTTGGGGATTTGAATGACGGTGAAAAAAGAAATTTTGATTACTGCGAACAAGGAGATGAAGAAGAGAGGAAGCACAGATTGAGGAATCGACCACGCAGAAAGTGAAGAAGTGTGTCAATTCCGAGCTTTTATAACAAGATACTGAACGGGCATACTGGTGGATCTTGGACGCGTGGTAAAATCTGAGCTTTGTGAATTAGGGTTGTCAGATATCCGGAGCGGCGTTGCAGTTGAAGCGATACATACAATCCTTGACAGCTGTACGGCGCAACAGTTGAAAGGACGAGTGTGACAGCTGTATGGCGGTTACAAAGACATTTCATTTCAAATTTTGAAAACCCACCAGTGGATGCGTGCTGTAAGTAATGGTTAAGTTCAATGCTTTGATTAGGCTTCTACGTTCGATCGGTCGATCTAATACCTATGATCGGTCGATCGGTTATATCTCTACCCTCGATCGGTCGGTCTTATCCCTAGCCGCTATGCACTACGCATCGATGTCCGATCGATTGGGCCTATCACGAGCTGTCCTACAGAAGAGCTGCACGATCTTCATATACTCCTTTGACTCTTCTCCTTGGTCAGATTCGAGGAGTAGGGGGCTTATGGTTGGGTCGATCGTGCTAGGCCTAAGCCTAGGCCCAAACATAGATGGCCCATTCATAAATAACAGCTGCCCACTTGAAAGGAAAGACCTAAACCTAACAGGTATTTGTCACATATAAATTAATTACCTCATCATGAGAAAGGTACGACTTTCGAGAACCCTAATTCTTCATTGACTAGCCTCCAAAACTCTCCCAAAAGACTAACTTGAGCGTCGGAGGGGCTACCGGGAATCAACTCACAATGTGCCTTTATTGTTTTGCAGGTATCCCTCAATCGGAATCAACCAATCTCATGGATCCAAGTGGCAATGCCCAACCTCACCAAAATCCGACTGAACCAATTTGTAATGGCCAGTGAGCATGCATGTACATTACTTTTCAAAGGACTTATAACAGAAACAGAGTGTTCAGCTCTTTATATGCCTCGCTTATGCTGCATTGTTCTATTTTTAAATTCTAATAATGTTGCCCGCTTGTAAAAAATAATCACATCAATAATATCACGACATTTGACAGATACATTTTTTTCTTAATTAATGAATGTTTTAAATATTTCGAAAATGTTGAAATTTAAATTACATTCTAATAAGAAATTAAGAATTAAGAACATTGAAGTCTAAAATACATTTTCGTCATGTTTAAATTGAGTATTGACATTTTAAAATATTCAAATTAAGATAAAAATATAACAAAATATAATATCGACAATCTTTTACCACATCATCAATGATGTGGTAAAAATATTTTTTATTCATATATTTTTTAAAATGTATTTTTATCCATATATTTTATATTTACTACTCTTTTAAAAAGTACCTATAATTAAATAATAAATCGAAGAGTTTTGATATCTCAAAATTAGGGCTATATTCGTATCCCTTTACACAATTCTCAATTCCAAAATTAGGGCTATATTCGTATCCCTTTACACAATTCTCAATTCCCTTTCCAGTAATGAAGGGTTGGGTTATGCTTGGGATAAGAGACTTGACCCCTAGCTCAATCTGGCTCTGGACTTGAGCTCAATCGGGCCTATCTCACTTTTTCTTAATTAAAAATAAATAATTTATAAATTAAAATTTTGTTTAAATTTTTATAACATATTTTATTATCCCAAACCCATTTTCATTTAAAAATCACTATGTGTCATTTCATATGTAAAAGTATTTTGTATCTTATTACTTTTTCTAATGAAGTCTAATTTTATAGGTCGTAAATATAGTCTTAAATGTTCTAAATTACTTATTTTCTTTCAAATTATGTCATTTCTAATAAAAATTTATATTATTTCTTTTTTATTAAATTAAATTTGTTAAGTCCAATGTCTCACTTTCGACAAAATAATTAAATTTGATTTGATGAATTTTTTAAATTAACGTCACTTTAAATTATTATCTCTTTGTTCACTAATCACTATTAAAAAGGATGTATCAGTGCACAAGACTCTCCACTTTGCGAGAGTCAGAGGAGGGTCATCACTAATCATTATTCTCTTACCTAAATCTAACAACAAAATGATGTTTGATTAATTCAAAACATGAAAAAAAAATTATCAATTCTTGATTTTGCGTATGCAACAAATGTCACAGTAATATTATGTAAATTACTTTATTATCAAAATAACATAATATCATTGTGTTAATATTATCCGAATGAAAAAAGATACAAAAAGTTTTTAAAAAATCAATTATAGCTTAAGAGTGGAGAGTAAAGTCGAATAAACATGCAGAGACAATATTATAGAATTTTGTTTATTAATCTACATAAAAGCACACAAGTAAAGATTTATATCTTCAATTACAAAAAAATCAAAGCAAACATATGAAAGAATAGTATATTGAGAAGTAAAGATTAACTCGTAGTAAAGGAAAAGGGATAGCTACTCGTTATAATCAAGATCATCAATAGTTCACACCACTTCATGTGTATGTGGAAACATCAAACTTTGTTATGTAAATTATACCTAATTATGCAATAATAGTGTATTAAATGAATATTCAACACATGATAATCATCAATTTAATATACCTTTATCATCTAATATTTTTTTAAAGAATTTTTTAGTTTGAAGATTGGTATCCAAACTTGTAACCATATCAATATAAAAATATAATATAATATATAAATTTTTTAGAATATTCTTACAAGGTGAGAAAACTACTTACATTACACTACCATTACATGGATACACTAGGATTGTTACTAAAGAATTAAACTTCTAGAGTGTTCCACTACATGACACGAACAAGTGTATATAAGGTAACACCGCCAATTACAAATATGAAGGTCATTACCTTAGTCTCCAAGCACCAGATTTAGTATAGTACCAATCATTCCTTCTTCTCTTTGCTTTGCATATTTATATCGAACTTGGAATCTAACACCTAGTCCTTCTATAGGTAAAAGTTAAGCTTATAACCATGGGTAGATGATCATATTATCAACCTACCTGCCCTCTTATCCAGGTAATTGCCTTTGGCCATCAAATTCATATTTCCATAGTGGATTCAGAGTCTAAGGGGTATAAGAACTAAGGAGCATCAGTCATTAGTTAGTATCTCTACCTTCTCCCAATTATCAAAAGAGCTTTCTTCATAATAATTATAGAAGTTATAATAGAGCTTTAGTATAGTGAACTCTAGACTGATTAAGGAAACTAACCTTAGCCTAGATAAAACTTGATTCTAGGACCTTATAGGAGTGTCCATCTAGTTAATTCTTCTAACCTATATAATTCTTCTTTTATGTTACCTTATTATAGTTACTAAGGGTAAGCGTCAAAGGCATTTGTTTAAATATATGGATCCTTTCTTAATAAAGCTATTAACTCAAACTTTCTTCAAGTTATCAACTAGTTTGTCATTTATGATAGCTCTAAAAACAAATCAAATGTATTTATTCCCCTTATGCTTATGGTTCTAATCATATGAGGGATGACTTTTTCCCTAGAATTTAATTGCATAGGTCCTATCTCAACATCATTTAAGAAATAACACCCAAATAAGCCTTATTAGCCAATATAATCTCTCTAATCCAGATAATTATCTTAGTTGCTAATTGCGTGTGTCCATATCTAGAAGTTTGTGTCGTATGATATTTATTTCACACCAAATGGTGTAAGTGCAATATACAAATGCTATTTTTAGTAAACATGCATATTGCTTCATGCTCCTAACTTTTGAACTAGCCCATTGAACTGTATTCAACCATTCTCATTCCTTATAATAGAGCTGTAATAGGTGTTATATCATAGATGAAATGGTTTGAGTTTAGGAACATTGCAAAAAAGATGAGAAATACTTTTGGGACAAGTTGGCATAGTAAGTGCTATCCATTCAATGAAAGAGGCTTTAGGAATAATAGATTTTGCCCAAATGAGATCAAACTAATAAAATTTCGTGGAGTGGGGCCTTTGAGATGGTTCCCTTATCCAACTTTCTCATCATCATTAGGATTTGACAAAGAAGGTAAGCTTTAAATTAGATAAGTTGAGCCTTTAAACTTACAGTTCCACTTCCCTCTTGAAATAATATGACTAACTTTAGCATTAAACGGAATCCTCAATCTAAGAGCATTTAGGTTCTTCCTTAAATGTAAAGGCCCTAAAATGCATAAATTTTCAAACTAGAACCAAGTTTGTTTGCCATTACTTATTGAGCTCTTAAAAGAAGAGTGTAATTTATCTCTTAACGTCGACATTTGAATCAAACACCAAGAATGCTCTTTATTAACTTTCAACTACCAAAACCACATTTGGACAAGTAATACTCATAGATCTACTAGGACTAGAGAGCTTCCTTGCATTGAAAAGCCTCTAATCTATTTTTCTATAAGATTTGAATTTATAACTTACATAGGGATAATCCCTAAGCCTCCCTTCTACTTTGGTAGGCATAAATCTTACCACTTTTTCTTGGCCCCTTTAAAATTCTCAGCTTTATTTGACCAGAGAAAGTTTTTTACTATCTTATCAAACTCTTTGGTAACTCTTATTGGAATAACTAGATTATCAAACTCTTTGGTAACTCTTCTTAGAAGAACTAAATTCTCAAAATATTTGGTGACTCTTTTTGGAAGAACTAAATGGGCATTCCAATAGATATGAATATTCCTTAAAATAACAATAACCAACTATAGTCTGTCTGCTTAAGATAAGAATCTATTCTGCTAGGAGCCACTTATACTTCTCACTGTCTTAGAAAAAGGAATGCAATCTATGTACCTTAGATTTTTAGTAGTAATAGGGACTTCAAGGTATTTAAAGGGAGATTGAAGTAACTCAATCTGAAGATAGAGATCAGAAGTTTTACACTATTAGTGTATGAAGAAAAATATAACTTACTTTTACCTCTATTGATTCTCAAGCCTGAAAACCTAGAGAAGAAATTTAAGAAGTTAATAAATATCTTAAGGAGCCTAAATCCACACCACATAACAACATAAGATCATCTGTGAAAGCTAGATGATAAATTTTTAGCTCCTTAAATTTATAATGAAACACAAAACCTCTAATGGTATCAATCTTGTGAGAAATTAGGCTTAACAAAACTTTAATAGCCAAGGTGAATAGGTAAGGGGATAAAGGGTCCCCTTGCCTAATACCCTTAGCTTTGTTAAATGTTATTGTAGGAGAATTATTCACCAAACCTTGGAAGAGTTAGATGAAATACAAGCATGAATCCACTCAATATAAAAGTATCAGGAAAGTCAAATACCTAGAGGCATTGAATTATAAATTTCCAATCTATAAAATCAAAGGCTTTTCTAAAGTTAATTTTCGTTGCACAACTTCTAATAAAGGCCTTAGGATTATAATCTTTGGATAAGTCCTAAACCAATAAGATGTTATCTCCTTTTATTCTCCTAAAGTTAAAAACCCATTGACATGAGTTAGCAATAGTCTTAGGATTTTTTTTCAACCTAGAAGGAAGAAGTTTTCAGATCACTTTATATATAGTATTATAGAATGTGATTGGCTTTTAGTATTTCAAAGAATTAGGGTTCTTTATCTTACCTATAAGACAAAGATGATTTCTATTTAACTTGTTAAGAATTTTCTTACTCCTAAAAAATTCCTATACAATGGCCATCACATACTCCCCTGTAATACGTCTTACCACTAAAAAAATGGCATTAAAACGATTTGGCCCCAGGGAATTATAATGGTTCAAATTAAATAAAGCCTTCTTAACATTTTAAGAGTTGAAAGGCTATCTTCTTTATATACCTGATTTATTCCAAAAGAAATGAAAGTCTTTAGACTATAATGAGGAGTGGTTATCATTGCTTTGACCAAGAAATTCTTATAACAACTAAAAATCATCTCATTGATTTTTCCTTTATCATTGCATTAAAGCCCTTCCCCATCCACTAATTATGAGATTGTATTTTTATTTTTTAAAGTTATAATTATTTTGTAGAAACATTTGGAATTATTATCAACTTCATTGATCCATTGGACCCTAGTCTTTAACTTACATAGTCACTATACATGGTCGTGTAAGTCCAAGGTTGCTTCAAATCTTCCATTCTATGTCACAATATCACCTTAATTCTTCTCCTTGTAGTTTATGAAGACAATTATCACCTAAAAACACACTTAAAAAAGAATGAGTATCACAAATACTGTAAGACTCTCAAATAACAACCAAGACACACTAAATATAGGTATGTAAATATAGTCAATTAATCATTTATCAACCTTTTGTCTAAGGAAAGAGTTATAAAACCTAAACACCTGATTATAAAAATATAAAGCCTTATATTCTTGGAAATTTAGGTCCTTTCTTAAGGGGATCCATATAGAATTCTTATTGAATCTTCCTCAATGCATCCTTTATTGATTGAAGGTATACACCAGTATCACCATACACCTTGTGTTGAGTTACTTTCGAGCCCATGTTAACTACTTTAAGTTTCCTTATTAAATGAAAAGCCTAGAATCCTTGTATCTTATGTCCTGACCTAATAATCTACTCAAAACCATCAACTTAATCCAAATAATTATAAAATAAAAATGGGGCTTCAGGATATAAGGAATCTTCATGTATAATACATCAATAGTAGAGTGATCTCACATAAAAGGAGGACCAAATCTAGCAAAACAATATGGAAAATACCTCGTTCAACATTTATTTACGAATGACTAGTATGTATTTTTCCTAATACACCATTCTCTTTGTTGATTATTGCTCTAGGTGTGAAAATGTCTTATAAAACTTATATCTAAAGCACCAATTTGGTTTACAAGTTGGTTTAGCTCCTCAGTAAGGTTCTTATAATTGACTTTATCTCCTTTAGCCTCATTGGTATAAAGGACATAATTGAGGTCCCTATAATCAACCAAGGACCCTTATTCCTCCCATGGATGTTATGAAGGTCTTCCCTAAAAGGGGCCTTTTAAAAGGCAAAATTAATAGCATAAGCAATTGGAACATCAAAAGATTTATTTAGCCATTCAAAACAAATAGTAAAATGGATTAGAAGGTCAAAGAAGGCTTGGTTACTAATATGTATAAGAGAGAAATCAAAGCCACTTCTATCCTTCCATTAAAGTGGTAGGAATGATTTGAGATGATAGTCTAATGTCCACCAAAAATCTCATACTTTGCATAAGCTTATAAGCTTTTATTTTGGTTTTCAAAAGTCCTTAAAGAATAAGCTTCTTCTCTAGGATGACATCTTTGATAGCTTATTATTTGAGGGGGTTGTTAATCTCTCTAAAATTTTGCATTAAAAAAGAAATTATCTCATGAGTAAGGGGTTTCCATTCTTCAATTAAAATTTTTTTCAAATGATATGATAACAAATTTATCAAGAAAGCTGTCGAAGTGATTCAAAATAAAGAAAAGAAACATCAATGTTAAAGAAGGTAATTGAAATAAGGGTTACTAAATAACAACTACTAAAATAAGCATAACCAGGGAGTTTGAGGAGAACTCCAAAATTTACAAACTTTATATCAATGGAAAGCTAAAAAAAAGATCTACAACTTTGATGAAGAACTTAAAAACCATTTTTGCCTCTATAAGGGTCAAAATTTCTAAACAAAACAACTGTCCTGAAAGTCTATCCTATGCAACATCACCAACTTCTAATAATCATATCTTTCAACTCCAATGTCCAAAAATTTCATATTATATATCATTGGAAAGTTGGAAAAATAATCTACAGCTTCAAAGAAGACATCTTTGTCCAATTCAGCCTACATCAATACAGTATTTCCCTTAAAGTCAATACATAATTTTTACCCTTATGAAAGACTTGAAAATTGTCCCAACGTCACTTCCTCTCACGCAACATCATTCTTAACTATCCAACTACATTTCATCATTCATTCCTATTTTCTTATCCATAGCATCTCACTGATATGCAACAACCATTCATATTCAAAATTTATCATCTTAAATTGATAACTTTTTAAAATATATCGAATTCTAACTTAAACTCATTCTTAGTTAATTCATATTTCAAGCCCACCTCATCCATGCACAAATTCACATTTCAACTTAACAATCATCCATTCACAAATTCATATTTCA
Source organism: Erythroxylum panamense (assembly GCA_027123425.1). Classification (NCBI taxonomy): domain Eukaryota; kingdom Viridiplantae; phylum Streptophyta; class Magnoliopsida; order Malpighiales; family Erythroxylaceae; genus Erythroxylum; species Erythroxylum panamense. The sequence continues at coordinate 31,203,549 of JAOTIZ010000002.1, read as the reverse complement.
TTAACATCATAAAATAAGAGTTTACAAAACTTTAATGGCATTTCAAGTCACATTACATCATGGGTATTAAATCTAAATTACAAAAGATACCAAACCCAATAATTCTCAAAAAGCATCTAAAGTCTTGCTTTTACATCAATGTAACTTAGAATACAAAATATGCATCATCGAACGAATGCCTTGACTCTATTTCACCCGATCTCTTTCTCATCATCTGGAGATGGGAATGAAATGGGGTAAGCTTAAAGCTCGTGAGTAAAGAAACAAGCAAAAACTATTTTCAAAATTCATTGTACATCTTCGTAACTATAGCAATTTCACAGTAAAAAAAATCATCAAACACTTATATCTCAAAAAGCATCTAAAGTCTTCCAAATATTTCCTTGAACATCCTTATTACCTTAGTACTTTAATTCCATTAATCCATGTCATATAATCTTACCAACATTAATATAATAATAACTCCAAAAAAATTAAATCCATCAGAACCTCAAAATTCATTTAAATCATGCTTAACTAGAAACAAAAAATATGGGGGCCAACAGAGCTGACACAAGCAGCGAGTTGTTCAAACTTGCATTGATATTCTTCCATAGTGCCTAGCTATCGGAGTTTCAAAAATTCTCCCAACTGGTTACCTTAAATGGCGGGAACAAATTTGAGGTGACATTGTTGTTTAAATTCCTCCAATGAGATATTAGGTCTGTCTCTATCCAGCTTAAGAAACCAAATTTCCTATAGTAACCAGTGAGTCCTAAGAATCCCCGGAGCCCCTTCAATGTGCATGGCTTGGGTCACTCCATCATTGTTGCTATTTTAATTTGATCTACTGCCACCCTCCAAGATGATTTGGCCTAAATATGAAACTTGCTTATGTGCAATAAGGCATTTGGATCTCTTTAGGAAGAGCAGGTCGTCTCTAAATAGACTAAAGACGACTCGAAGGTGTGAGAGGTGATTTACCCATGGTTTACTGTGGACAAGAATATCTTCAAAAAATACGAGAATGAATAGCCTCAAATAAGGTCTAAATACCTCATTCATCAAAGCTTGGAAGGTGCTAGGAAGGAGCATTGGTGAGACTCAAGGGCATGACCAAGAATTCAAAATGCTAATGGTAAGTGCAAAATGCAATTTTCTATACATTTGAAGGGCACATTCTAACTTGATGGTAGCTGATAGATGCATAATTAATCATATTTATACATCATATTTGATGTTTATTTTTCTTGATAATTATACTTCTATCATATATTTGGTACTTAATTTGCTCCAAGTATATTTGCAGAGTATAATTGCCTTTACGAACTTAAAAGAGAAGAAGTCAAAAGAAAACACAGCATAAAAGGAAGATACGAAGCACAGAAGGAATGCAAGGGTGGGCAACAAGTCGTGCTCTTCTCTCAGACTATGCAGATTTGCGAATTCTAGAGAATTTAGGTTTTGTACAGTTTGAAGCACGGTCCTGCATCAGTCTATGCATTAACCAAATCCCTATAATTTATTATAAAAAGATGGTTTTGGAGGCAAATAGGAGGAGCATACATTATGATGCAATTCCAAACATGAAAACCATTCTCAAGGGGTGATTTTGGTTCAAAGAAGTGGAAAATACGAAGAAATCATGGAAAGATTCATCAAAATACAAGATCAAACTTTTACTTTGCAAAAACATTCCATAAAATTGAAAAGGAGATTTAGAATTATAAACTCTCTATTTTCTATTCATTTTTCTTTCAGTTTATGTTGATTTTGTGTTCTATCATGTGTAACTAATTGTCTTGTTGGTATTTAGATTAGATAAACCCTATTATGATCCTTTAATATGATTTGATACTTTTATTAATGCAATTAATTTGATTGATACATTGTGATCCTATTTTATTATGTTCTAATAGATCCAAAAATTAAATCACAACCTAATTTCATACACAGATATTAAGAAATCCTGTTTATAAACTTTAACCTAAATAATTCGGTTGAAAACCTTGAGATTAATTGTTAGTAAACTTGAACGTTGTCTTTCCATTGTGGACAACATAGTAACTGTTACTCGACCTTTGGCTAACCAGTTTTTTATATTCTTTTTCTTGTTATTTCCACATCTTTAACAGCTTCAAGTTATCATCAGAGGCATATCCGCATAGTAGTTTTGTTGAAAATAATTGTTGAGCCACGGTTTGTAAATCCCTTTTTCACTTCGAGCAAACTTTCTATACAAAGATCTCAAATCCTGCGGGTGTAAGTCTCACGTTAATTTACTTAACAAATCTATCGACTGCTTTCTTCCCTAATTTCAGTCTACAATGTTTACAGACAACCATGCCAGCGGAAATAAACCGCATAGAAATTGATCGAGGTTCACAAGAAAAAAGTTCATTAACAACTAAGGACTACTGCCAATTTAATTCAGGACTCTTCAACAGGAATATATACTGCACTTACTGCTACTAAGGGGACATCCACTTTGTAAACAAGTTTAACTTTATGAAAACACATTACTCCGGAACATGGTGGAAGTAACCTAAACACGTTTGGGCGGAATGTACTGGACATGCTCATCTTCACATAAATTCTGCAAGAAGTTCAAATAGAATGCTTAGTTCAAATGAATCATAATAAAAAATATTTGCCTAACATCATCAAAAGAATCCATTCATATTCCGAAGATCATCAAAAGAATCCATTCAAATTCTAAATAAAATAACTACCTTTTCATTTTTCAAACAGTACGAACTGAATATGAAAATAACACTTTGTGAACAAGAATATGAAACTAATAACAGAAGGAGAATGGGAAAAAAATAAAATAAAATTTCTGAATCCTTAAGAAAGTTGGCATAAAGTAATTGATTGATCTTTTTTCCTATCAGTCAACACTAGAACTGAATATAAATGTCAAAGGACCCTAAACTGGAAAATGCAATAGACAGGAAGACTGAAAACTGACTTCTCCATTGTTAGTCCACTACAGCAATCATAAATGACAGGATATTATTCATTTGAACAAAAATGTGTAAACTGCAGTTGATATGAAACCCAGACCTGCAAGTCCTCTGGGAGTGCCTCTGATACAGCAAGGGTGTAACAACCAGGTACGAATTTTCCTGTAAAAAATATCAAGTAACCTCAGCAAAGAGATTAAACACTCGGATGAAGAGATCTAATGAAAGCACATCAGAATTATTAAGCCATGGTGCATACAGAAGAATAGTTATGATGCAAATGTGCTGGTTTTTTTTTCTTCCTTTTTTGGGTAGAAACTATAATGATATACAATGATGAGTTATAATAAAATGGCTCTTGCAAATGTATACTTATGCAAGAGGATGTAAGGTATAAACTGAGCATTTTTATTTTATGATGTATGTTTATAATTTCAAAGAAACGTGATCTTACGTTTTGATTCCTGAAATATCAATCAATTTGACAAGTATTATCTATTATTCAGACAAACTTTCATATGAGCATCGTGGCAAAGTTAAAAAGATAAAATTGGCCTCAAATATTCCATATATCTTGTTTGTCCAATAGCGGCCATGAATCAGTAAGCCTGCTCTGAGGACTATGAATCGCTTTTCCATTAACAACCACATGCATATCCAATCAATCTGATAAGATGACTTCTTTTATTGCAATGCATAGCTACTATGAGCATACGCAAGACAGTTGCTATTTAATAAAAAATGCCAAGTTTGCAAGGAACTAACATCCACTGAAAGTTCAATTGATTACTACACTTCAACTAGTGTGACTTTGTCTTATTATCATTATCTTACCAAATTTCAACCTTCAAATAAATGGCCCAAATCAAATGTGGACACATTGCTCAATCTTTAACCTATTGGGGCCATCAAAACATAAATCTCTCTAACTGATATCTTGATATTTACAAGTCCCATATAATTCAACTACGCCTGAAACCTTAACAATCTAGTGGTCTTTCAATACTCTAACTAGTAATTCACTAAGGCCTTAGTTTCAGCAACAATTATCCAAACTCCAAGTAGCATGCATTAATTATGAATGAAACATTCAGTTTTAATTCATATATAATTCAAAAGGGAAAGAACTTGATTTATGATGATATTGGCACAGGCAGCCAACCTTGCCGCTATCAATGGGTTGTAATTTCACCAAGTGACAAAACATGGTTATAGGTGGCATGAATTATTCCATCAAACAAGTGCATGGGTTAGAAGCTGAGAGCTTAAGGAGAAGAAATAGCAATAAGAATGTAAGATTACTTACCAATTCTCAACCAACGAGCAGCCCAACTTCTAGTTGGATCCATGACAGAGATTATCCTGTGCCAAATTTGTTCTAATATTAGGAAATAGAAAAGTAGAAAACTTTTATTGTAGTATCATTTGTCATGTAAATGATAAATTAGAAAGATTACCCGTTAAAATTAGGAGTAGTGCAATCAGCAACACGCTCATGATCTTCGTCCATTTTGAAAAGGGGGCAATTCTCGCATCCTGATTCTCTAAACTGAAGCCCCCAAAAGATGAAAAATAAACCGAAGGAAAAGAAAGAGAAAGCAAAAGAGCAAACAAAAGAAAGAAAGAGAAGGGTATTGAATTTTCAGTTCGTTCTCAAGCAGATCCGACGGGAATTTGCGAAAAATTCCATCTTCTGAACGGGGGCATATTTATACACCAAGTTTTTGCAAAACCCTAATTAAACGTCAGAAATCGACGCCTTGTGCCATTACAATTTGAGACTGTCCATGAGACATACATTTTCTTAAATCTTCTAAAAAGAAAGGAAGAGAAGAAGCACCTGGTCATAAGTTTTTACGAGGCGGCAGCGAAGACAGGCCCTAAGCTCATGTCCAAAACTTGTGGGAATTTGTGCTGCTCCTCCGCTTCCCATTCCCCTTTCTTAATCACGCCACAACGAGAGAAAATCCAAGAAAGAGATTTAACAGATAGAGAGAGCTGTTGGAATGTGTTTTTGGTTAATAAACATCCCAATGATCGACATTTTTATTAAAAATAGAGGAGTCACCAGTGTCTCATAAAATTTCTATCGCATTCTCATATTTTCTCGACAAGCAAATGGTCAAAGAAGTCATATTCCTGTATGGGTTATACCTGAAGTTGGTAGTCCTCTGAGTGCAGACCCCCGCCGCTCTCTGTAGGCGTTGCAAGTTGTCGAGCTTTTGGCAATGGCAGCAGACAAGTCGTTGAACTGAAGGCTCTGATCGAAACAACAAAAAATGAAGGTCACCAACCAGAAAGAAGACTAGGTATTAAGATTCAGTTATATGTCTTCTATGAAACGACGTCATGTTATAGGTAAATCACAAATCAGTGCTAATTTCTTTTTATCACGGGCCACTTAAACTCTAATTTAATATAATTCTTTTAATTTAAAATTATCTTCTCTTCAAAAACTTAATTTTTATAACTTTCTGTACCAGAATAAAAATCTTATTTTAAAATCAGTATTCATCTACTTTCTTTTGTGTTTATTATTTATATTTTTATATTGATGTTTTAATGTAATTATTACTTATTATATGATAAAATTTTAGTATTTTAAATACTTTATATTGTTCTTAATTTTATATTTTATGATAATTAAATAATTTTTATATTAATTATGGTTATCATTTATATATAAATGGGTGAAAAATAATGTCAATAAAAATAACTAAATTGTTTTATTTTAAAGTTTTTATTATAATTTTTGGAGATAGAGTTGATGTATAATTGTAAACTACAAATTTAAAAAATTATCTAAAATGGTACTTAATATTTACCATTACTAGTACAATACTATACTATAACAAAATTCAATATCGATATTCATAACATTAGTCGTCACTTTATTTTAAGGGAAAAAAGGAAGGAAAGTTCAACAAGGAAAGACAAACTTGGTTAAAAAAACACCCAAAAAAATGAATCTTTAGAAATTGTGCACAGCCATGCAAGTTATGCACGATCTTGCATTTGCACTGCATGGTGAATTCTTCATTTTTGCACTTTCTTGTCCCATCTTTACTCTAATTCGTCTCCCTCTTAATCCACGAAGACAAAGAAGTTTGCAATCAAAAGAATGGTTCAAGGAATGTTCTTTTTAATTCATTTTAGCTCTTGAACTCTCAAATTATACCTAATTATAAATACGAAATGAGCATCTTAAGCATTTCACCATGGTAATCATTAAATGTTAAGGATTAAATGTATAAACAATTAAGCACATATCATATACAACTGAAAAGTTATTGTTTTTTTTAACAATTTGACATTTTTGTCAACTAATCAATAAATTTTAGACATTTGAGAAGTTTTCTATTACTAATGATAGCACTCATGTTATATGTTTAATCAAAATAAATAAATTAGGAGTAGGAAAATAATTATAAATTTGTAGAATCTTGCCTTGTTACATTTGTCATTGATCATAGTAAAGGATATTACTCTTTGCATTTCGTTGCTTAAGAAAAAGATTTTAGGCTTTTAAAACTACTTTAGTTCTCTTTACTTTTTATATAGTAAAATTTGTCATTTTTTCAAACTTTCTTTGTACAATACATGTCCAACATTTGAAAAATATATATTAATATTAAATTTATAAAATTAATATGAATATTCTTATATAAACATCAATGCTTATTGATTTGTTGCATTATGCATACTAAACATGACAATTGATAGTCCAAATGTTTGAAGAATTTGAAAATGTATTTCATAATGGATAATGGATATATTATGTCTAGCAATTGAAGTTTGAAGAAAGGATAAGTATGCAAACCAATCCTATTAATATTCATGTATGATATAGTTTGAGTTATTCAGTTCAGTCAATCTTTGAAGAAGTATTCTTGCTTATAAGTTGACCTGTAAACTGGATTATGATAGATGATCATAAACTCCCATGAATTAAAAAATTATAAACTTCTTATAAATTTACTTTGTAGTGGGTCTTTTTAAAGATTTTCTTCCCTCATATGAGATGAGATGTCTTCATTTACTATATAAGATATTCCTTCATATTTGTCTTTTCACTTTGATTCACTTAGGTCAATATTTATCAATTTTAGACCTAACAGATTTTTTTTTCTCTTTTTCTGTAGAAGTGTTCTAACTTCTGCCTAGGACTTTCTTTACCATTTTAACCTAGCTAACTTTCTCTCTCTTTTCTTTTATATGAAATTTCTCTTTGGGACCTTGATTTTACTAAGTTACAAACCATTTAGAATTTGTTTACACTCTTACTTTTACCTTAATTATAGCTTATCAATTTTGAGACCTTATAGTGGAGTGTCTATTCATGAATGTTACTAAATTTTTCTTTATTACAAGTGTATCAGTCATTAATAAGGCAAGAGCATCTTTGTTGGGCCCGGGTCCCGAAGCCCTATTCCCGAGGTGGCCCCTCAGGATGCGCCCGCGACGGACTACCCAAAACGTCGAACTCGATCCCAACATCCAAACAAAATTCGATTCACACAAGCATTTCCGCACACAATATATCATACGCACAATCATTCGAACTATGAAATAAATACCCCATGAACCAAGGGCTTCATGCCATTACAATCCAAAAGAAATTCAACAAGCATTCTCAGTCATACATAATACAAAATAAGTCTAAATC
>JAOTIZ010000002.1:31174366-31188056 GCA_027123425.1 Erythroxylum panamense | reverse complement strand
AGGTCGTTTAAGGCTTTTGAAACAGATGTAGGCTCAGTATGTGGGGTAGAGGCAAGAGTGGTAGAATAGATTTTAGGTTTAAGATACTACTTTTGGAGTGAATTTGCATAAGATGCGTGTTTTGTGGTAATGATAAGATGGAATCATTGATTGTAGTGTTAGATGTGGTAGTATGGGCTCGTGAGTAAATAGTTAGAGAGCTTACCTGTCAATTAACAAAGGATTTTAGCTATTGGTAGTGTTCTACTGTTGAGGAGTGATCCAAGATTGCCTTTGGATAAAATGAGGCTGAAGATAGAATGGACATAGGAAGATTTAGTGAAGTTGCATTTTTGTTTGAGTGTGAAGGAAAAAGTTGAGGAAATGGAAACTCTTCTTCATTGAATTCTTCATGGCGAGATATGAAAATTATACTTTGATTGTTTAGGCATTTATAGCCTTTGTGCACTGAACTAAATCCAAGAAAACACATTTTATGATGTGGAAATCAATTTTATGATCAAAATAGTATATAAGATAAGGAAAACAACTATATCCAAAGGTTTTGAGGTACAAATAATTTGGAGGTTTATCGTACAACTTTTCAAATCGTGAGATCTTGTTGAGTCTTGGAGATGGAAGATTATTAACAAGAAATGTAGTTGTAGAAAAGGCTTCAAGCTAGTAGGTAAAAGGCATATGAGCATGGGATAAGAGAGCTAGGCCTATTTCAGTAATATGTCTATGTTTTCTTTCAAAAATACCATTTTGTTGGTGAGTATAAGGACATCTCAAACGTGGTTGTATCCCATGTTGTGTAAGGTAAGGTAATAAGGATTTAAATTCCCCTCCCATGTCAGTGTGAAAGGCTTTGATTTTTTTGCTTCACTGAAGTTCAATATTGGTTTTGAATTTAATAAAAACAGATAGTATATCCTAAGACAAAAGAAGAACAAAAGGCTATGACTCACTATCCCTATGATGTAGGTGTTGGAAGTCTAATGTACCTTATGCTATGTACAAGGCCTGATCTAGCCTATGCTATAAGTATCCCAAGTAAGTTAATGGCCAATCCAGGTTTAGAACACTAGCAAGGGCTCAAGAATGTTTTCAGATATATATCTGGAATAATGAACCATGGATTATGCTTCTCTAAAAGGGAGCTAATCAATGCAATTACCTGTCTCTATATGGCTATGTAGATGTTGATTATGCAACAAATAAGGACTCAAGGAAGTCAATTTCAGCATATATATTTAAACTATCAGCAAACACAATAAGTTAGAAATCACAACAACAATCAGTGGTAAGTTTATCAACTACAAAGGCAAAGTATTACTCAATAACAGAAGGGGCAAAGGAATTAGTATAGCTATCAGGAATATTAAAAGAAATTAACACAGAAATCACAACACCAGTACTATATACGAACAGTCAAAGTGCATGGTACCTGAGTCGAGATCCAGTCCTTCATGAACGATCCAAGCACATAGATGTGCAATTGCATTTCGTCAGAGACCAAATTGCCAAGGGAACCTTCAATCTGGAGAAAATAAAAGGTGAGAAAAATCCATTTGACTTCGGAACTAAAATACTAACACAAAAGAACTTTATTTTTTGCAGGGAGTACTTACAGATCATGGAAGCCCCTTGAGTCCGAAGGTAGATTTAACATATCTCACAATGGAGGTGAAGATTAGGGTTTTGAGTTTTTTAAATCTCTTTAAGGTTTTTAATTTGAGCAATGATAGGTGGAGTAGGAGGGAAAGTGTGATGAAAATCACTCGGGTTTTTAATTTGAGCAAAGATTGGTGAAGTAGGAGGGAAAGTGTGATGAAAATCACTCATACTCCAGCAATCATCACTCAGATTTAATAGAAATACAAGAAAATCGAAGAATAGAAGTGAGTGTGTGATGGTGTCTGAGGGTGTTTCAAAGAGAGAAGGAGGAGAATTCTCGATGTTTTTAATTCAGACATAAGTGGTTCAGCTATAGATGCACTAACACGTGGGGACAAAAGTCAAACATACATGTCTGAAGTGTTAAAACTCAATACTCAGTCGTATTATACATGTCTCAAGCTTATCTCGAAGCATAGTCGTTTACAACTCATGGTTTTAATACACTTTTATGTTTAACATGCTTAGAAGAGATAAAACGCAGCTACACCAGTACAAAATGCAGACAGAAGGAGTAAGGACCTTTTAATGACTCATATGGAAGGCACATGGAGAAGAGCTGACACAGATAAGCCACATCCGAAGTCTTCATCTTCCTCAGCTATAAAAACAAGCAGAAGCATCAGATAGAGAAATACACACATTCAGAAAACTTCAATTTTCAATTTACCTTGTATTCAGTATTTGAGAGTGTAAAAGAGAGTAGAGAAAATATTCAGAGAGTGCTAGAGTACACTTGTGGGTACTAGGAGAGTTTTGGGAAAAGCTCTTACAAGTGTAGAGGATACACTCATCTCTGTATTGGTTTTCTCTTCTCCTTCTTCACATAGTGAAATTTTCACCACTAAAAGTGAGAACCTTGGATTTAGATAGTGATACACTATCGAACCAAGTAAAGATCCAATCTCCTTTACTTTTCTGCAATCAATTATATCTGTAAAATAACATTCTTCATCAGTCTTATGTTTTGAAAAAATAATAGTAAAGCAAAGATATCCCAACAAACAGGAACTTCCAGACCTACTTAAAAGTCGAAGACTCTAAGTCAGCAGTTCAAATGAAAATTATACATGCAAAGATTATTCAAAGTCTAACAAAGAGCTTTTCACTAACTGAGAAAAAGCATCCATGATATGGATGGTTAAAAAACTTGACATTCCTGCTTTGGCTTTTAAACTTCTGAGAAAAGCCTAGTTAAGCTTAATCATCTCTCATTTACACATTCTGCAGTTATCAGTGTCAATGTTTAGTGACTCACTGCATATTTGCAAGCATGACAAAGAGACTCCATAGTTCGCATTCCCAAGCACGACTAGGACAGAAAAACATTCATCAGACAAGAGAAAAACCCAGTTAAGTCATACAAGAATTTCATTTTCTGTCAGTCGCTATATACTCACAGGTCAACTATTGCCTTGAATATTGGCCAAAGCCTTGAATAGCATCTGCCACAGCTTCAGGGTGATTTACGTACCTGAAATTGGTTTACTGCACCTTGATAATAACAATAAATAGATAAAGATAAAAGATAATTCAAAAAGGGTAATAATCATACCTAAAGATGTACGCTAATCGATCAATGTGAACTGTTAACTCACAAGGAGGTTTCTTTTTGTAACAGCCCAGACCACCTGCTCGCAGATATTGTCCGCTTTGGGCCAAGGCCTTCGTGCCAAGCACCCTCATGGTTTTGTTTTTCCATAGGACTTCCTAGGAGGTCACCCATCCTGGTACTGCTCTGGCCCTAACACGTTTAACTTCGGAGTTCTGATGGGATCCGGTGCGTTAGGGGAGAACGAAGCATGCCTTATAAGGCTGTGGAAATCTCTCCCTTATAGACGCGTTTTTCATGTCCTAACGCACCGGATCCTATCAGAACTCCGAAGTTAAACGTGCTAGGGCCAGAGCAGTACCAGGATGGGTGACCTTCTGGGAAGTCCCGTGGAGAAGTAAAACCGTGAGGGTACGAGACCCTAGAGGTCGAGGCCCAAAGCGGACAATATCTGCAAGCGGGTGCGCGCGAGGCCCGAGAGGCCTAGGTCCTACACGTTAATTGCAGCAACAAGAAAACCACTGTGCCTTCACAAAAATGTCTCACCCATGAAAACTGTCTTAACTTCCATCGTATATGAAAAGAAATGCAAGATGCAATGTTCAGCTCAAAATAGAAAACACCATGCGCAGCCAACCAATTCACACAGGCTGCTTCACCACTTAATTAATGCACCACCCACGACAAGACACATATCTCCTGTTTTAATTCAATAAACTCATGCCCACTACACTGTCGCCATATCTAACACCCCAAGTTTCTCCTTTTGTTTTTCTATTAACTATTGACGCATACTTTCATCCTTAGCCACACACACGCAATCAACTTTGAGACTAGAGATAGATCCGCCAAAGATTCACGATATGCACAAATCCTCATTGTAGTCCTTTTTAATTTCATCAATCCACAAAATTCACAAATCCAGTAGTAATTTAATTCCAATATCATCGTGATGATAGACTCCAATGCAATGTAGGATTCTTTTTCAACTAGAGGACTATCCATATACCTTTTGAATCTAAGTCATTATCCAATTAATATTTTATATGTCCAATTAATAAATAATGCTAAAACATATATCCTAAGAGAACCTAAATTGAACAAGGGTCATATGCTTCAATCCAATTGATGTAACTTAGAAGAGTTATAAATTGTCTTGTCCATAATAGTCACTTTGTTTGCCTATAGTGTAAAGCAGAAATTCTCAATGCCCATCTTTGTCTAGTATGTAAGATGTAGTCATGTGTTCACATTTCCTTATCTTTATTCTTGCCATGTTTAATATAGCAGCGGAGTTCACCTCCTAAAGTAAGGATATTTGTAACATCCATATGTCTCTTCTACAATCTTGACACTAACTTATTTATACTCAAAGCCCTCCTCTATTATTGTTTGATATGTTTAATGATTCATATACTTGGAGAAGCCTAGAAAAAGCAACTTTAAACAAAAGACCAACATTTATATATAGATAGATAAATATATATTATATTCACTTAATATTTAAAACAAAGATCATTTTTTTGGGTTAAGAATACAATGATATACGTTTCTTCTCAAGTGTCCTTAGGGATGGCAAAATAGTTTGGGCTTGACTCAAATTCATTTGTTTTGCTTATTCAATTCAAATTGATTAAATTCAAATTTTTGTTTATAAAAATTTTTAGACTTTGAATTAAAATTCTGCATTTGCATTTATCTAGAAACCCAAAATTTAACAATATTTTAATTTAAATAAAATTATATTATAAAGTACGCATTGGACAGAGAATCCAAAATCCAATTGAGGCAAATCAAGCTAAAAAATCCAATGGTTTGAAAAGCAATAAGGAATCCTATCTCGGTCCCTTAGTGATTAGAATTTTTAGGCGTCAGATATAAAAGTAATTCGGCTTATAATTTGTGGATGAGCAAAAAGAAAAATGTTTTCTTCTTCAACTTTGACGCTCCGGCAACCAGCAACCTCTTTTACTTGCAGCGCTCAAGCCAAGCCCGAACCTTCAAATTCAGATAATACCCTTTCCCTGCCCACGACCCAACCACACTCCGACTCTCAACCTCGGAAACCTAAGGGCAGCGTTCAGCTGAACCGCTGGTTCAGGGCTCGCGCAATACGATCTGGCCGCAAGTTGGACCGCCCAGGCCACGGGTCCAACCTTAGCCCTCAAATTCAAGGGCTCAGAGATTTAGAAACCCAAACCAAAGACTCTGACCCGGTTACCGGAGATGATGAACCGGAGGTCATGGGCGGTAAGTCCATATACATGGTTTCAGACGGCACTGGCTGGACTGCCGAGCACTCCGTTAACGCCGCATTGGGTCAGTTCGAACATTGTTTGGTCGACCGAGGTTGTCCTGTCAACACCCATCTGTTCTCTGGAGTAAGTGTAGATGAAGCATCCTCAGTTCAATTTTTGTACTGTGAAAAAGAAAAGGAGACGATAATATCTTTTTTGTTAATGAAAAGAAACGATTTTTTCTTTGTTGGGTAGGGAAAGAAATATCTGTTTTTTTGGTAGAGAAAGAAACGAACTTTTTTCCTATTTTACACTATGCATGAGAAGATGTGGCGAGTTCTAATTTTGTTCCTAATCATGCCTTAAATCATTAGATTGATGATGTTGAGAGGTTAATGGAGATCATAAAGCAAGCAGCGAAAGAAGGTGCGATTCTAGTCTATACTTTAGCTGATCCTTCCATGGCTGAATCTGCCAAGCAAGCTTGTAAGCTGTGGGGCATTCCATCTACTGATATATTGGGTCCAATAACAGAAGCAATTGCTTCTCATCTTGGTGTCTCACCTTCTGGTCTTCCACGTGGAGCTCCTGGCAGGTATTTTCCACTCTCTGATGAGTACTTTCGACGGATTGAGGCCATTGAATTTACTATCAAGCAAGATGACGGGGCTTTGCCACAAAACTTGAATAAAGCTGACATTGTCCTCGCTGGTGTTTCTCGTACTGGAAAAACACCACTGTCAATATATCTAGCACAGAAAGGATACAAAGTGGCCAATGTACCTATTGTGATGGGCGTGGATTTGCCAAAGAGCCTCTTTGAGGTAGATCCAGAGAAGGTTTTTGGTTTAACCATTAATCCACTGGTTTTACAAACAATCAGGAAAGCAAGAGCTAAAAGTCTTGGATTTAGTGAAGAAGTAAGGAGCAATTATTCAGAGATGGATTATGTGAGACAAGAACTGGAATTTGCTGGCAGAACTTTTGCTCAAAATCCAGTTTGGCCTGTAATTGGTAACATGAACGATTTCTGCCTGTCTATAATATCACCATCGGTTGCCAACTCTCGCTAAAATTTTTTGCATGGTGAAAAATGAATGGCAAACCGATGGTATCAACGGTTCTCACAGGTCAACTTACTAAGTTTGGTCCTCTTTGTTTTGTTTCCCATCGCAGAAGTGACAGGAAAAGCAATTGAGGAGACTGCGGCCGTAATATTGAGGCTTTATCATGACCGAAAGCACAGATGTTCAATGCCGCGAATCTCAAAGCTTTACTAGAAATGTGTAGCCCTACTCTCTGCTCTGCTGGAATGAGATTTTAACACGGTACGGTACCTCTTGTATCTATCACCTGCAAGGAATGTACTTTCTCGCAATCAAGAAAAAAAATTCAATTTTTATTACCTCATGGCTAAAACTTCCTAGTCAACCAGATCATATATTGGTAGAATGCAGCCACGATCTGCTTCAGTGGGAGTGGGACTGGAATTATTCTATTGTGTCAAAAATTGAAGTCCCTTTTTATTCTGGAGTTCTGTGCATAGGCTTACTGGGTTGATTTGATGAAACATACAAGGAACTAGTGAGCCCACACTAATAGTAGCCACAAGGATGATGTAATGCATTGTAATCAATTGAACCGATGCATCAAATGTTGATTGGGGAAGAATGTATATGCTTTTCCTTTTGTGTTTCTCATTTTACTTTGGTTGCTCCTACGTCATGGAGATGCAGTGTTCTGATAACTAGTGACTGCATAGCTTGTTCCTTATGATGCATCCGCTAAGTTGGTAATAATGAACAGTTCATAATCCCGAGTCAGTTTCTTGACGTGCAATGTGATTTTCCATCTACTTTAACACGCTAGATAAATCCATTAACAGCTGCGTTGAGCACTGCAGCTATGGTAAATAATTAACATTGATGTCTTAAGGCATTATGTTTTGTAGTCCATGTATTTGGTGGTCAAACTATATTTCATGTTGGGAATGGTCGCACTGGGCTGACTAGGTGCGAGTTGTCAGCAGGTGGCATGCACAATGCATAATGTCCATTACCTTCCTAACCTTCCTATTAGCTACTTCTGGAGTACCCAATTTTCGGTTAAGAAAAAAGGCCTAATTGTGCATGGTTGCTTTTTAATGTGAGGGTTGCGAAACTGCTTCTCTCTCTCTTGCAGCAGTAACATGACCTTCATGGACGACAATAAATGCTTCTACTGTACCTGGGGATACTAAAATCGGAGGGTATGAGAACTAAAAAAGGACGTAGGAAAGAGAGATCAAAAGCATCTAATACTTACAGTCGAGCACTATGGGAACGCTCCAATCAATTTTATATACATATAAGGGTATGAGAACTAAAAAAGGATGTAGGAAAGAGAGCTCAAAAGCATCTAATACTTACAGTCGAGCGCCATGGGAACAGTCCAATCAATTTTGTATACATATAAAAGGTGGGAGGAGCCCATCTTTTCATAACGGAATGCCCTTGTCTTCATCTTATAATTTTAGTAACCTTCTGTAAAAGGGTAATGCTTCACTTTATCAAAGATTGGTAAGTTGTCTATGTTATTGTCTCTGATAATTTCTCTGTGCATAAACCACGAAACTTTCATCAAATTAAGCCTATGTATCTTGCAATATATAGATTTTGCCCTCCTCTGATGTCTATTTTGTCCCACAAGCAGCACCATAGTACGAGGGGTGGCTGTTTTCTCTCGGGGTAAGCCAACGTAGATTGTCACTGCCATCAACCAAGAACATCTTCACCTTGAGCTATCTTGCCAACTGAGAGCGTGAAGTATATGAGCAGCATTGTCCCTAAGCTTGATCTGTCACAAGAAAGAGAGCAGATAAAAAGAGTAGGTAAGTGCACATGTGATCATACTGGCATTATTAACAATTAAACCAAATGATGATCTTCACCACGGCTTTATCTAAGTCCAAAAGCAAATGATCACGTGGATAATTAACATGGAAGGGATGGAGATTTTGCAGGCTTAAAAAGTTGTATACTGACAAGGTGGCAAAGAATAAGAGAACCCTTTTGGGATCAAGGACCCATGATGGTGGAGGACGCTTGAAGCTGTTCCTCCATGATGGGCATCTGCCCTCTGTTGTTACATTCGTGTTGCTGGTTGTGATGGTGATCTGATGATGAGTTTGCGAGTTGCTGGTATAATCCATGGTCCCTCCAGCGGCCATTTCAGGCGTGCTGGCCCCAGCTAACGTAGCTGCAAATTGATAATACCAAGTCGGAATTAAATGCTTTAGTGCAGTAGCATCTCGCTACTACCTATTTTCAACAAAAGGGGTACCAACAAAATGGATCGTACTCTGAAATATTTACTTAAAAACTAATCTAATTATGTCCACCCGAGCAAGAAATTTAGTTGCTTTATTCACAGTGATTTCATTCCATAGTTTGGTAAGCTTTCACTTTCAGACTTGCAAGTGTTTTGGTCCCATCATGGCACTGACTGCTGAAGGTTGAGTTTACCCCGTATTACAATTTAGCTGCCTTTCGCACAACACAGCATTATAATCAACTCCACTGAAGAAGTCAAGATATAATTAATCTTGTTGATGGTGCTGACAATAATAGGTAGTAGCAGTTACGATAGATTAGAAGTGTCACCAAACGATTGGGAAGTTCCATTTTACAAATTGAGTGGAAGTCGATGTTTGGTATTCGAAAGTTGTTTTTTAGTCCATCCGGTGCAAGGCACCAGGTGAAACCAATCTTAAATTATTCATACTTACTTTGTTGTTTTACCGCTGTATTACCCCAACCATCAAGCATCTCTCTGTCACACATGGGTTAGAAGGCCATAACTCATAACAAGCTGACTTATAAGGTTATGTTTAGTTGAACGTAAGATTTTTAATACAATTAAATGTAAATAGATGTAATATTAAAAAATTGTTGTGTGGAAAAGATGAAAGAATTCATAATGTAATATAGTGAAATGTTATTTAAAAGAAGAATTCATAATGTAATATAATAAAATGACATTTTATTTTAAAATTTTCAAATCAGAGATGACTTATTTTTACTAGATATAATATGAAATATTTTACTTCTATCTTATTTCATTCTATTCTATTATAATATTACATTCTATTTGATTCCATTAATAATCATCTAACTAAAGATTGATCTATTATCTCCATAATCTTACTGTCCTGAAATGTCAACTATTCTTTTCTTTTTTTCACCAAATAATTCATTCATCATATTGAAAAGAATATAAATGTCCATGTATTCGGTAAATGCCAATAAACTAAAGTTGTAACAAATACAATAATGGAATACCGGGAAATTGTGGATTTTTATGATAAACACAAAAGTGAACATCGAAAGGGTTTGAGAAGAAAATTTATTACCTCTCGGCGATGAATTATCAACAATGGCTTCTTTATCATTGGATGATATAATGCGATTCATTTTCTTCTCCACGACTCGTTGTGGTCCTTTTTTTGAAAGGCTTCTCTGCAACTGTTTCATTCATTACAAACAAAAAAGAAGCACAATTAACAAACAAGCACTTGTTAAACAAAGCAAAGATACTAATTTATCTACTCTTCCTCTGACACTAGAGTTTCTTCGGTTTAAAGAAGGGATTGAGAGTGGAGAACATTAAAATGTTCAAGTGTATCCGTTGTGCCATAAATTTATGACTTGCAATAGTCTAGAATAGAGATTCAAAAGACTTACAATAATCCTTGAATTTGCATTGACGTCCTTGTTGCTGCAATCGGAGAAGCTTTCCATGTCAATAAGAAAGCTGTCAGATTTCTCCGCCGTGTGCAGCAATCCATTTGCATAATCCAAAACGGGGAACTTTGGAGTTCCCAGACGCTTTTCTAATCGACCATCCTCAAAAGGAGAGGCCTGATCCAATATAAAGAACAAAAAAGTAAGGAAAAAGAGAGAAGTTGATAAATGAATAAATGGAACAGAGGAAGAGCGACAGAAAGAAGCGAACTGTCTGTTACAGAAAAGACGATGTAACTAATCCAGCAATTAATAAAACAACCACATAGTAATAATTAACTGGACAGAAGAAACAAACCCAGAACTCAATGTGCCGTCTCACACAAAAAAATCTCATCCTTGACGAGAAAACAAGATTTGTTAAACAAAACCCACAAAGCAGAAAACGGATTCTCATTTACCAAATTCGTTTTATCCGCAATTTCCATAGAAAACGGAGGGAGGAACTAGACTCTGAAGCGTCACCAAATTGCGTATCCGATAAGGCAATGACTATCCACCGTCTGACTGGAACAAAATAAGGAGATCCCTTGTAAGTCAAAGCCTTAGTAGCCCATTGCAACAGAGTGAAAAAGGAAAATATCAACCCCTCAAAACTAACAGACTTGGTCGTTCTTATTCATCAGTCTTTATGGAAAAAAGAAAACGGAGAAAAGAAAAGCACAAACCTTTGAACAGAATCGAGATAGGCTAGAGTTGGTTTTGAATCTTCACTAACAAGGCAGAAAAGTATAGGGGTAGTGGCTTTTGGGTGACATGATACGTTGAAGACGAACGAACTGACTCTAACTACTGTTCGTTGTCTTGTAGATAAAGGCTAGACCTTTTATTTTCCTCTTTACCTCTGGGAGCTCAGAGAATCAGATGAACAGAGTCAACGTGCGTAGCACAGAAAAACAAAGAACAAAGGAATTGTCAAAGCAAGCAAGCCTCTCCCTGGTATCATTTATTTTTGTAATCATTCGTGAAAACTTTAAGAGGGTAAAATTCGCATCACACGTCAGTATGTAAATAGATAAGATTTTATTCTCGTGACTTCAAAGGAATCGTCTTCCTTCATCATTTTTAGTTTGTATTAAACTTAGGTCAACTTTATTGATGCGACTAGAATTAATTATAATTTGTATAAATAAAACGAAGAATATAGTTGTTTTGCTTTTCATTTATATTTGAATAAAGTATTTGACCTTTGAGTAATCTCTTGAAAATTTCAACTTGATATGTATAAAAATTATTAAAACAACATAAGTAAAGTCTCAACATGCAAAACTCCATAATGGTCAATAAATTTGAATGTTTGTAAAAACTTATATTCAAATCAACAATCTATAATAAAGATGTTAGAAGAGAAAAACGAAATGAGAATTAGATGAAGCAAGCTCCTTCTCTTCTTTACCAAAATATGGAAAATCTGAAATTAGTGTGCTCTTTGCCAATTTAGAATGAAAATCTTGATTTTCTACTTCTCTCTAGGCTCTAAATATGTTTTTTAGGTCAAGGAGGCAAGTTCTCACGACACTCCCTTTGATCCTAGGGATTTGTGCCCTTATATAGTCACAAAAACTTTAAAATAAGTGAAACCGTGTGTCTCTTAAGGCTAGGGATCCTACGATCGTGGGAATTAGCATAAATATCACAATCGCTCTTGTTCTCTCCTCTTCTCCTCTCTTCGTCCTATCTCAATCACAAAGGGGCCATTCTCGATTCCTACATCAAAATGATCAATTCTTACCTTAAATAACATCAAACATAAAAGAAGAATCATAAAGATCAATCTAAACAAAAACTCATAAAATAAGTCCTAAAACACAACAATAAGAACCTATTATGCAAGAAATACAAGCCAAATACTTAGAAGAATACACACTAATGCACAACTATCACAATACACACATACTTTACAATCACTAATTTGTTCAATCATATGAATATACAATCATGCACATGTATATGTGTCATGTTCAACGCATGCTCAATTGAACTTTCCGGGTATGTATTCTTAATCACAAATCTTAGCGGTTCAATTATTATAACTTGTATACTACCACTTTGCATTCAGGTTTATACCTTGAGTAAGTTTGATTACTTTAAATTCATCAATCATATATTCATCAACCTTTTCTAGCAATATACATTCACACAAATTCCCAATTCTCATTCATTTATACCTAATACATCTTACTCATATCATTTAGATTATATTTGCATTCATAAGAACACCTTTATTACTTTAACAACTCAAAAATTTCAGATTTAAATACATTGATATCAAGACAATCCATTCCTTAAGTAATGACATCAATTAACAACCTAAACTTATCATGCCCTTAACTAATTAATCAAGCAACAATCTAGGTTTATTTCAAGCATTAATCAAGTTCAAATACACTAATGTAGAGTGACTTATCCTTATTTGGTATAACAAATTCACAAAACTGAAATTATCATTTCAAAGCTTTGGTCACGATCGTGGGGGACCTTTCCACAATCGTAGGATAAGTGCCCCAATAGTGCACTATCCACTTTCCCTTAATTTTTTTAGATTCAAACACTTTCATACCAAATTCAAATCAGCTTCATAGCAGTTCATTAATTATACTTCAAGTATACCTTAATTATACTTGAATTCATTATCAATTTCGTCTCCAATTCTAACTTAAAATCATTCATTTAACAACTCATAAACTATTGTTTTTCATACAGAACATAAATTATCATTCGTGCATCATTTTCCAACACTCATTTTACTCCAATATCAAAATCAATCCATCTCCAATTCAGTTATCATTAAGATCTATTAACATATGTCACAAGAGATTAGTCTTTCACTTACTTGATCAGCTCAGTTGCCTCCTCAATTATCAAGTCTACTTTTCCTTACAAAATCATCCAAGTATAAAGTGGGAGTATAATAGGTTTTTAGCAAAGATTAAAAGATAGCAGCAATTACAACAATAATCTACTTATATAACTATCTTTATGAACGATAAAATCATGAATTTTGGTGTGGTAATTGACCACAAACATAGGCAAAACATAGAGATGTGAGGGTGTGGGTGTTTCAATGGTGATAGGAAAGGAGAAGAAAGCATGTAGCAGAAAGTTTAGGAAAGATAAGTGACTCTGCATTTGCTTGAGACTTTTGGTGCAAGTTATCCTTGTTTTAAAAGGACATATGTCATCTAAGGTGATAAGCCACAAGTCCTCTTATGTGGCTACCAAATGTCACCGTATCCTAGGCCATTTGTCACTCAGTCACTACTTCCATTAGTCACTTAATTTTCTATGCCAAATGTCACACATTTTATAGGCTTAGTCATCCTAATTTTTCATATGTCAACTTGTCTTACCACTTGACATTTTTCTTAGACTAAATGTACATTTTATGTAACATCCCGTTACTGTTAGCAAGGGTAAATTGGTCAATTGGGACAGGCTAGTGGTTTGCATTGCATATTGTG
>JAOTIZ010000002.1:31157734-31167755 GCA_027123425.1 Erythroxylum panamense | reverse complement strand
AAAAGTAACGTAAAGGCGACATTTTATTAAATAAAACGTAACGATTTTTATTTAGCGACGTTTTATTAATAAAACGTTGTAAAAGTACAAATTTTTTATGACGTTTTCTAAACGTCGCAAAAAGATTTTATAATCTGTGACGTTTTATTAATAAAACGTCGCAGATTATCTTATTTTGTTGTAGTGATTATCATGTCACTAATGGCTCATTATAATTTAAAGCTATATTAGATGGATGTGAAAACTGCCTTTCTAAATGAGAATTTAGAAGAAAATGTATATATGGATCAACTAATGGGTTTTTCAATTAAAGGGAAAGAACACATGGTGTGTAAACTGAAAAAATCAATATACAAACTCAAGCAAGTTTCCTGCCAATGGTATCTTAAGTTTAAAGATACTGTTATTTCCTTTGGTTTTAAATAAAAAATTATTGATCAGTGTATACATCTAAAGGTTAGTGGGAGTAAGTTTTATCTTTTTGATTCTGTATGTTGATGACACCTTGCTTGCGACTAATAATCTTAGTCTATTAAGTGAGTCTAAGAAGTTTCTCTCTAATAACTTTGAAATGAAAGATATGGGAGAGGTAAACTATGTGATCGTAAAAGAAATATTTTTGTATAGATTACAAAGATTATTAGCTTTATCTCATAAATCATATATTAATAAAGTTTTAGAGAGATTCAAAATGGATAAATGTTCAACGTCTCCAGTTCTAATTCAAAAAAGAGACAAATTTAGTCTCATGCAATGTCCAAAGAATGATATGGAATGGAAATAGATGAAAGGAATTCCTTATGCATCTGTTTTTAGGAGTTTGATGTATGCTTAAACGTGTGCAAGGCTGAACATTTAGCTTTATAGTTAATATGCTTGGTAGATACCAAAGTAACCCAGGATTGGAGCATTGGAAAGCTACAAAGAAAGTCTTAAAATATTTGCTAGGGACAAAAGATCACATGCTTACTTATAAGAGATTCAGATTTTGCTAGTTGTGTAGATACTAGAAAATCTACATTTAACTATGTATATCGTTTGATCGAAGGAGCAATATTATAGAAAAGTCTAATGCTGTCAATAATCGTTGCATCCATCATGGAAGATGAATTTGTGGCGTGCTTTGAGGCCATGGTTCAGGCTAAGTGGTTGCAAAACTTTATTTTAGGATTTGGAATAGTCGACAGTATTGTCAGGCCGCTGAAAATTTATTGTGATAATTTCGTAATTTTTTTCTTTTCTAAAAACGACTCGTATTCTAACGGTGTTAAACATATGGAATTGAAATACTTTATCGTTAAAGAAGAGGTTCAGAAACGTTGAATGTCAGTTGATCACACTAGCACTAATCTTATGATTGCTGACCCTTTGACTAAGGGATTACTGCCCAAAATATTTATGGGGCATATTGACAATATAGGTATTATTGCTGAGTAGGCATTAATACATATTATGATGACGTATATGTTTTATATAATTGACATTCGAAGCTTATTATTGAATTTTTTTTTATTTACCTTTTTTTTGAATGGGTATCCTGAATTGAATGGAATGATGATAACAATTTTGTATTAAATAGACATTATTTTTTGATCAATTATGTTTCCCATTTATTGATCATTTCATGAAGAAGACTAACTTTGTAGTACATGGAAGGGAATATGTTGCTTAAATCACAAACAACTGTCATGACTCGCGTTAGTTGTCATTCTTGATTATGATGAATGACGTATTCATTGTTAATTAAATTTAAATGACTTATGAAGATGACAATGTTATAGGAGCTAAGTGAGAAAATGTTAGATTATTAATGTCTCATGTAATAAATGTTTATAAAGCTTAATAGCGACATGATGAGTGTGGTTTTAAGAGGTGATTTTCTCAAAAACCACTCATAAACGTCACCTCTTTTGATCCTATTCTTGCTTATTAAGTGGTGACCCTATTCTTGCTTATTAAGTTGCTTATGCCGATAACCATCAAATAAGGAGAAATACAGAAGTGATAGAGAGATGAGAAAGAATATAAACACATAAGAGAATCAACATGACTCGATTTTATGGATCAAATTAAGACTACTTTATATGTGAGAATTATAAATGCTTAAGATCCAGCATAATCGAATAATGAAGTGAAAGATTACAATAGTTGGTTTTAAATGAGACCACCACTTATTGCTTATTAATATACTACTCCTTATAAGGGGCAGCCGTAGTCGATTTACTGTACACATCTTAAAACGTGGGCTTACCAGACATTCATTTATCATATTTTCCATTCATTTACTCTTCTTTCATAATCTAACATGCAGACCATGTTTAAAGATCATTATCTACTTTAGATCATTTTATAACTCAAGAAGTATCTTACCCTGATTTGAATCCTCATATAAACTTAAGCATGTACCATGTTACATTAATTTCTTCTTATTTAAAGTAAACATTTAGAATTTTAATGATCTACGTTTTGAAATATCATCAAATATTATAGCATTTACATCATTTTAAATAAATTATTAAACTAATATTTAAATTTTTATTTGTTAATTTTTGTAACATTATTGGTTAGTATTTTTATATTTTAACTACTATATTGGTGAATTAACCACATCATTAATTTTCCATCTTTAACTCTTGCTATGACTCACACATATAGAGGATACCCAATTCGTTTAATTCTACAGCAGCTTTTGCTAGGCCTACCGTTTGGTTCTTTTATTTTAGGTCGCAACTCTGAACTGGCCTTTTAACTTCTGTCTTGCTTAATAACAAGAATACACCACTCAGAGGCCGAAAAAGACTTCAATATTGTCACCAGAATTTTAATAGACATTGAATTGATGAAGATATCCGCCTATGAGTTCTTGCAGCAATTGGCACAATGGAGGATAACATATCGTTTATAAAAATATAGTCTGCAAGTTGATGATATAGAAAATAAACCGCCCATCAGCTTGTAATTTCACTTCATCATGATACGCTGGGATGCTTAATTGTGATATAATTTGAACTCCAAGTGGCACCAACTAGGAAGAAGTGGTATGTCAACCCTCCAATAGGGGTTACTCTAGTTCAAAATATATTTTTAAAAAATCATGTGTTGACCTAACACATGAATGCTTTGGCCATGTTACTAGCAAGGTCAACACCTATTTCCAGCCATTTTTATTACTTGATTGGTTGATATGGTTGCACATATTAGTTGTTTCTCTTGTTAGGAAGTTCCTCTCAGGGGCTGTATCATGCTGATTTATACCATTACGCCACAAGAACGGGTTATGACTCACCACAGTTTTTTTCAGTAGCAATTTAGAATTGCACATTTGAACCGATCCTAGGATTATCAAAGCATCCGTGATTCTTAGAGGTTTGCTTAATTATTTAAATGCAAATAACAGATCATATATTATGTAATGACAGCTTTTAGAGAGAATGGTTAGCACGTCAAAGCAACTATATAAAGGGAAGCTTAATTCTAACTTGCTTCTCAATAAGCTGCTAAGCCAGTTTGGTGCTTCTAAGGATGGCTAACTCCAAAATTTTCTACTGTCTCTTCCTTCAACTGATGTTTCTGCTACTTGTCGTCAACCCTGCAAATGGTCAGTTGAAAGTCGGGTTTTACTCAAAGACATGCCCGCGAGCTGAGGTCGTGGTGAAGGAAGTTATAGATTACGTCATGTCAGTGGCTCCAAGTCTTAGTGGCCCTCTGTTGAGAATGCATTTTCATGATTGCTTTGTCATGGTAACTAACTTACTTGTTTATTTCAATTCCTAAGGTTAAACTAAGTTACCTTTGTATGTAGTAAAAGCTTAATAAAACATGGCATATGAAAGCGCCTAAACTGAAAGTGGCAGCAACTTTGGTGAAATGTATGAATCTGAGGTTGTAATTTAAGGGAGTCGAATTACTGCTTGCTTATGGTTAGAAAAGTGGTACGATAACTATATTTATGATGTCTACAGGGCTGTGACGGTTCAGTGCTGCTAAACTCCGCCACCAATCAATCTGAAAAATTTGCAATTCCAAATCAGAGCCTAAGAGGATTCCAAGTAATTGATAGAATCAAGGCTGCTGTGGAGAAGGAATGTCCAGGAGTAGTTTCATGTGCAGATATCGTGGCCATTGTGGCTAGAGATGTTACAGTCGCGGTAATGAATTAAAATTGCCTTCAACTTTTGTTTTCGTTTAACATATGCTTCGTGCTTGGAAACAAAACCAAGTGATTTTTTCTAACTCAAAATAATAATAGACCAAGGGTCCATGGTATGAAGTTGAAACTGGAAGAAGAGATGGAAGAGTATCTAACTCAACAGAGGCCTTACTCAATCTGCCACCACCTTTTTTCAACATATCTCAGTTGATAGCATCATTCCGATCCAAGGGATTAAGCATTAAAGACCTAGTTGTCCTCTCAGGTGCTCAAAACTTACATCTAACATTATTTGTGGCTTTACATGCAAATTTCATGTAAAATTATTAATTGATCTCTTTTATGGATGCAGGTGCACACACCATAGGCACTTCTCATTGCAGCTCATTCGATTCTCGCCTTTACAACTTCACCGGAAAAGGCGACTCCGATCCCAGATTGGATTCAGAATACATTCCCAGATTGAAGAGTAAATGCAAGCCCGGAGATGCAATCACACTCGTAGAAATGGATCCTGGGAGTGTTAGGACTTTCGACCCTCATTATTATACACTTGTTCACAAAAGAAGGGGACTGTTCACTTCTGATTCCGCTCTGCTTGACAACCAAGAGACAAAATCTTACATTGAGTTGCAGTACGCAACACAAGGATCCACTTTCTTTAAGGACTTCGCAGAGTCTATGTTAAACATGGGCAGAATCGGTGTTCTTACCGGTAAAAATGTTGGAGAAGTCAGGAAAGTGTGCTACAAAGTTAATTAAAAGTTCCACCTTACTGTCATGTTGCCAGATAAATTCCCATCAGTTTCATATATTAATGCAGTTGATAATGGTTTAATTGTCCCATTGTTTCTGGTTAATCGAAGATTTTCTTCCTAGTTTGATATTTGTTTATACTAAGCAATGTTTTGCTTTTACTTTTCAGAATAGTTAATCTCATATTATAATATATTACCTTAATTTGATGTATCTAGTCGTTGTATGACGAAACAATGACTTTAATAAAATATTTCCACATTTCTGTTTCAGCTGAAATTTTGTCTGCTTCTTTATTAATCATCTCATCACATTTGTCTCTTTCGACGATCCATGTCAGGCAGTTTACTGCCCTTAACTATTTAAGTGGTCCTTAATTCTAAGTTCTATCGAATTTCGAATTTACTGAATAAATTTCTTTTTGGTAAACAGAAATAAAAGTTGTTGAAGACACCCTTTACAAGTAAAATCTAATTTTATCCTTTTTTTTTCCTTATTAAGAATTTGAGAAAGTAGTACAACAATACAAGAAAGCACACACTTCCCAAGCAGATCGAGACAACGGAGTGTAGAATATTCCAAGAAAATCATTAGACTTGCTTATAACATATGCTTATAAATTAAGCATATAGATCTCACGGTGGAAAGTCATCACAGTTAGTCATATACTTTGGAAACTAAGCATGCATATAGAACTTACAGTAGACGAAGACTCCATGTTGTTTGTACACAACTGTGAGATGGTGAAAATTAACAGATCATATTATATGATGATCAAAAAGTTCTCCAGATATAGCAGGACATGTAACCTTGAGTTTCCTTCACTCGAGATCACGTGTTATTTTACTCCCTCAGCCAAGAGCAGAGCCTAAATGATGACCTATCGCGGACATAACAACAACTCGAAAGAGATCCTCAAAGCAACAAAACAAATATGTACATCAATACTTCATTTTGATCTTAGCGATTGATCATTAGTGGAGTCAAAATTTCATGTATACTTGTCCCATTAATATCAAACAATAGAACAATATTACTACATTTTTCATTCAAAGAATTATAGACAAAAGAGTAAAATAAATCACAGGTTTAATACGAAGTATGTTCAAATAAAATATTAAAATTGAACAGTTAATCATATATTTAACTTAAATGCTGTGAAACAGGAAGAATTTATTTACATCTTTCAATGTTTATGTTAATTAAGAGCCGAATTATTAAAGACATGAATAGTAAGAATTTATATCTAGATAAAGATAAATAATTTGTAGTACCAAATAACACTACAAGAAAAGAGGCATTTTGCGTTTTTAAAACGTCACAGAAAGTTCAAAAAACGTCGCAGAATATATTCTGCGACGTTTTAAAAAACGTCACAAAAAACGTCGCAGAATAGATGTAGGCAAAGGGTTTCGGCGACGTTTTATGTAAAACGTCACAAAAAATACAAACATTTCGCGACGTTTAAATAAACGTCACTGAAAGTTTAGACAATCCGCGACGTTTTTTAAAACGTCACGAAATGTAAAGGAATCCGCGACGTTTTTAAGAAAAACGTCACAAAATACATTCTGCGACGTTTATAAAAACGTCACAAAATGTCTTTCGCGACGTTTATAAAAACGTCACGAAATGTCTTTCGTGACGTTTTTATTATTATTTATATTATTTTAATCAATTTTTAAAAATTATTTTAATTTAATAATTTTTTAATTTTAATTTTGATTTTTTAAAATACAATTTTTTAATCGTATTTGTTTAATAACTATTCAATATTATTTATAAATTTTATTTATTTAATAATTCTGCAATTTTTTAGTATATCATTAATTTTAATAATTATTCATGTATCACAAGAATTTCATACCTGCACATAATGTATTGTTTAATTGAAATTCGCAAGCATATCATAATATACTAATTAATATCAAAATACACTAATTATAATTCACAAATGTCATAATACACTAATTAATCTGAAAGTTCATTTATCATCAGACACTGTACAAGTTTGTAAGACATAAGATAAGAAATGTTGTGGGTAAAATTTTCCAATCTCATTTTTCATCTGCAAAATTTGATCTTTTGTATATATGGCTTGATATAATTGATTTTTCAAACTGAAAAATCGCTGCTGTTCCACTCCCATATAACTTGATAAGGTTGTCTTGTACTATCATTTTCTAGAAGATCATCGTCCTGGAGTTGTTCCCTCTTAAAGACAGCAATCTGACTAGCAAATCCTGGTTCCACATCTGCAGAACCGCCAACCCCATTGGCTAGCTTAGAGCAGATTTTTGCAGGATCACATTATACTCGTAGTTTGGGGTTGAAATAATAAGAACTTTTGGACGAAAGTAACTCAATGCAATATCGCCAAATAGTAAGGCCTGGTCTTCCTCCATATGCTCAATCACCTGCAATCCACGGGGATAAAAGAAAGCTGAAATTTTTAGAAAAATAAGCCAGAATAAAAACTTTGGCTGAATATCAAACAATACAGGAAGGGAAAATTAACACACCTCTAAGCAGGTACCAATGAGTATAGTGAAGACAAGGTGCAACCAAAAGGCAAAGAAGAACTACGGTGAAAACAAATAGAATAGGTGAATGCAAACTTAAAATAATGCCAAAAGAAAAAACAACTAGCTTAGATAGTAATCAAGAAATTAAGCAGAAATAGAGCTTACAAACAGAACAGTTAAAGTAATGATGTCCCATCACAAATAAAAACAGAACACTGCTAAAGATCAAAAGATACCCTATTTATTCTGAATAAATAATCACTTTTTTCCAATCATGCAGGGAGAATATTGTTGTCGGTAAAGGCAATAATTGTATGAGAATAAACCAACCTGTTTAACTCACATTTCTAGAAAATTGTAGCAATTAGATGAACAACATAATTGGCATGAATCTCCATTGTGCTTGTTAAAGATAAAACTCAAGCATCGTAGAAAATCAAGACAATAGAATCACATCGGATTAATTCAAGCTATTGTTATCATCTTCCTAATTGATAACATAAAGTCATAGAAGTCTCATAGAAATGGCTTACCTTTTTTGTTGGCAAGTTGAAACATTCAAAAGATTCATCATTATCTTCTAAATCAGTAAGATCCCTCCCCAAAATATTATCTCCTTCAGATTTATGGTTATCTATGCAATCTCTGGTAACTTCTAATAACTCACTGCTCAAGTCACTGCCTGCAATTGGTTTAGTTCATAAATACCAAAAGTTAATTGTTCATTGCCAGGAGCAAGTAACAATGAAAACACACAAACTATGCTTTATAAGTAGAAGATATATATAAAAGAAAATGCTATTCCAACAACTTTACATGCCTGTTTTTCTTCTCTTGCTACCCACCAATGACCTGAAATGTTGTTCAAAGTATAGTCAGCAATGAATATAGTTATGTGATTAGAGAATCATCATCCAATTACAAATAATAGTTACCTGCAAGGACAAATAGTATCAGGCAAAGTTTCTAGCTTGTTGCTCGATACATCTAGGATTTTCAAGTTCTGTAGGAAAACAATAGAATCTGGTAGTGCTTCCAAGGGATTTGTAGCTAGATTGAGCTCCTCAAGATTCTCTAACCCAGCTATTGAATTAGGAATCATCTATGTTCCCTCACAAAATTTTCAAAAATTGTGAGGAAGCTAAGTGATGTCTATAACACCAAATGGGAGAGCGTGCTGTCCCGTTAGATAAGGGCATGGGGAAGAAGTGAGCGGTGAGCGCTGATAAATGGGAGCTAGCGATCAGTCTGGATAAGACTGCATCGCTCGCGAACCTCGAAGTGGCTCTTCATATTGCTGAGAGGATCATTCCCCCTGCGGACGAGGAGCGCATTGAATCGTTGAGCCATCAGGAGCTGTCGGCCCGTGCCATCCATAATTCTGTGAGGGAGCTGGCTTTCGCCTACTCGATGCATCAGCGTATCGAACAGCTCGTCGAGAATGTTGAATCGCTGGACTAGGAGGTGAATACCTTAAGGGCCGAGCTCTCGGAGGCCAAAGAAGAGGGGGATGTCTCCCGGGCTCAACTCTCTTCCTTGGAGGAGGAGAAGAAATTTTGGGAGGAGGAGAGAAACGTCTTGAAAGCTCAACTCGCTACAGGGGAGGAGGAGAGAATCGCTTTGAAAGTTCTACTCGCTGCGGAGGAGGAGGAGAGAAACAGGGCGATTGCAGTGAAGGACGAGCTGGCCAAGGAGTGTAGGGTCTTGCAGGGGAAAGTGGAGTCGGAGAAAGAGCTTAAAACAAAGTTCCTCCAGGACTGTCATGCGACAGTGAGGGACAAACTAAGAGCCAAAGATACGCTGAAGGAGGAGCGAGCCTCCATTAAAAAGCAGAGGATCGAGGCGATCAAGCTATGGCAGAGGTGGTTCTTACAGGAGGAGTGCTTGGAGTATGCTTGTGACTTGGCCCTTTCGATCCTGAAGAATTGCCATGACGTTTGTGTCCCTGATGGGTTTTATGGATTTTGCCGAGCCGATGCCATGCCCTTTCGGAAGGTCCTTCATTTTATGGATTTCGCCGAGCCGATGCTCCCCACTATTTTCGGCCTCTCTCTGGAGGAAGTAAAGGAGAGAATCGGGGGAGAGCGAGTGTCAGTCCCGGATGAGGAGCTGCACCTTAGCTCGAGTGAGGAGGACGAGCTTTCTTATGGGGACATTTCTCTGGTTGCTCCCTCAGACCCCGCTGCTGCTCCGACTGTTCCGCCCACTTCCGAGGCTTCTCCTGGGCATCCGCCGACCTCTGCGGCTTCCCCTGGACATCCGTCGAACTCCGAGGCTTCTCCTGCTGCCCCGGCTATTCATACTTCTCCTTCCGCTGATTTCTAAAGCTCACCTGGTCGGGCTTGTGACTAGGACGGATTCAAAGAAATGAAATTCTTATTTTTGTCCTCCATTATTTCGATGTCATTTCCGTAATTGTTTTCTTTATTTTCGATCGATAGGAGGGTTTGATAGAGTCGCTCATGGCCAAACATCGTTGAGGCCAAACGATCCAAGACTATTTTCTTGGCAGTCTGGCTTCAAGGTTGTCTTCGCAGCTCGGCCGAGCGATGGTCCCAAGGATCTTGTCTTGGCGACCTGGCCTAGCGAT
>JAOTIZ010000002.1:31128240-31139761 GCA_027123425.1 Erythroxylum panamense | reverse complement strand
TGTATGTGATGGTGCAATGCACACCTGATTTGGCTGGAGAAAGATGCAGTGATTGCTTATTTTTGGCAAATGACTACATCATCAGCTATGGTAGTACAGGAGGGAAAGTTTTTGCACCAAGTTGTCAGCTTAGATACGAGATGTACCTCTTTTTTGATCCCGACGCTCTAGACATGTCAGAACCGCCACAAGTAAGACCACCGCCACCAATTTCACCAACAATCAGTACATCTTCACCACCAACTCGCACTTCCGGAGCAATAGGTAATGTCAGAAAGTTAAATATTTTCTTTAGTTTGTTTATGTGACAGGTTCAGAAAAGGTTATGAGTCGGTCTGCCCCATATAATATTCAATCACAATAAAATGAAGCGGAAATTATAGTTTTGGTAATAAAACGGCGTTATGACCAGACGTGAACAGGGCTGACAATTTGAAGACGGCCACCTATTTAACCAAATTGGCAGCTATTGAATATTCCATAAGCAATTTGTATCTTATCTTTTACAGCATACATGATATTTGACTTTGTCATTATTTGTTGTTTCAGATAAAAGACAAACAACATTTTTGTGGTTTAAATTTTTTTAGAAAAGATACATAATCTTTAAACTTATCTAAACAAATTAGTTTTTAAGAGTTGAGTTAAATCGACATTTAATTATCATACCGTGTGCAAAAATTCCTCAAATAATTAATTATCCTTTTTAATACAATAATATAGATGTATGATTTATTTTTATTATATTAAATAAAGGTTAGCTAGATCATTGAACTCTTTCTTTAACTTATGACTTAACTAACATACTAGACAAGTTATAAAATTACAAAAATATATTTGAATGAAAATTTAAAAAATATTATAGACTATGGCAAAAACTGATCCTAAGTGATGAGAAGCTAAAATAGTTTTCTAAGCAACCAAACAGGTTGACATGAGTGGTTTAGCACTCTCATCCCTTAATCAAAAGTCTTGAATTCAAGTTTTGGGAATAGAAAAACTGTTTGGCCAATACTTTACTCCGTACGGGTTGACCCGGTATAAATATGGATTAGTCTGGGAGTGGATGGCTTAAAGATGTCTTCCTATAATTGAAATTCTCCTAAGACATCTCATGGGCTAACCAAAAATAAAAATAGTTTCCTAAGCCACCTTTTGCAGTGTCCACAACAAGGGAAGAAAGTAGATCAATATGGAGGTAGCATTACTTGCTTACGATAAACTATTTAAGTTTCAAAATATTGAATTTTCCTTAATGAAAACATCCTGCGTTTATTGGATAAATAATTTGATCGCAGTTGTATAATAAAACTTCTACTCCAGATTGAAAGGATTATATACGAAATTACTTATTTTAAATGAAAGCATTGTTAATTTTACTCTTATTGCAGGGAAAGCAAGCGCTGTTGTTTGCACTGCCACCTTTGAGGCTTTCTTATCAATTTTGTTATTGAGATACCTGTAGTTATCAATACACAGTCGCTAAGTTTTAAATTACAATTTACTGGAGAAACTCAGCGGTGCCTTCATCACTTTGAGCTTTCTGCACGATGTATGCCAATTTTCTATCAAAATCATCTATTACTATAAAAGAAATTATGATTTTGAGAAATTTAAATTTAATTTTTTGGTTAAAATCAACCAAAATGATTGAGAGAATTGATACACTAATTATTTGTTTAAATTAAAGCAAACACCACATAATATTACCATACACAATGTGATCACTACTCAGTTGCATCTTCATCCATCTGAATTTGAGAAAGAGTATTAAAATTAAATTATAGTATATATAGGATGTGAGACTACAAGAAAATTGCAAATTAGTGATGGAAAATTACTAACAGAAAAAAAAAACCATATTAAATTACTGACAGAAAATGAATTTTTGTCAGTAATATTGTCGAGAAAATTTGCATTTTCACAACAAGAAAAATGTCGTTTAGTGACAGATATTACCAACAGAAAACCTAAGGTTTTTGTCGAGAAGTGAGATTGGCGACGGCATTTACCGACGGACAAAAGCATTGTAAAAGAAGTCGTAGGTAATAATTTTCGACAAAAAACAGAATATCCATCAGTAAATTTACCGATGGACGTTTCTTATAACCGTCAGTGAATATACCCACGGTTTTTTGTTCAATCGACCGTCTGTAAATCTTCCGACAGAATTACCAACAGTCAAGATTTTTCCGTCAGAAGATTTATAGACGGTATTGGTTATTCCATCGCTAATTTTATTACAACATTACCGACGGTTATGATTTTTTCGTCAGTGATCATACTTATGATTTTTCTGTGGCAAATCCTGTCAGTAAAATTGGCAAATATTACTGTAACACCGGACTTTCTGAGCCCTTTTGTGTTGTTCTATATTTGGAGATACTACTGTATATTGATATATACATGGTTATATATGAGTTCAAATACGTATTTGAATCCTTTTGGCACGTATGCCAGTGATATAAAATATTAAATGCCTTTACATGAACTTAGAGTTCATCGGCATGCGAAATCTTGAATATTTATGACATGTAAGCTTCTAAGTGTCTAAAACTGAGTTCATTGAATGAATATGACTATAGTGGTTGAATTAAATGTGTTCTAATACCTTAGAGGTTATTAGATATAATTTATAGGCTTATTGGACACTTAGAAAGCTTGATTGAAAAAGTTGATATACATAAGGGCTTATTTGCAAAATTGTTAAAAGTTAAAGGATTTAATTGTAATTTTTCAATTCTTGGAGGACCAATTTGTAATTTTATAAAGTTAAGGGGCTTAATTATAATTTTCAAAAGACTGAGAACCAAAATAAAAATAAAAGTTTTGATGATTCCCAAATTTTGGGCTTAATTGCAAATTTAGGAAAAGTTTGCAGGGTATAATGGTAATTTCATATAACCTAAGAGTAAAAAGGTAATTTCACCATATTTTGGTCAAACAGGAGTCAAAATTCTAGACTCTTCTTATGTGTGGCCGTGCACTTCATTGTTAAGACTTAAACCAAAGGAGAAGAAAGGAGAAAAGAGGAGGAGAAGAGGAAGTTTCGGCCATCACTTAATCTTCACAAAGTTTTTTATTCTTCAACTCAAATCAAGGTGTCCCAAGCTAATTTGGGGTCAAAGAACTCAAATTTATCATCAGATTTGAGAAATTCTCAAAGGATTTGAAGATATTACCAAAGGAAGGTTAGGTAAATTTTGTCTCATCTCACTCTACATTAGAATTTTGAGTTTAGTGTTAAGAGATGTTGTTCTCCATGTTTGAATATGCATGAAACATGGTTTAGAGGAATGAAATGTGTCATGGAGATGGTTCTTTAAGCCAAAACCAAAATGCCCTCCCTTTGGTGAAAGTTGGTGAATTTTTGAATAACTGATATTTGTTTTCTGACGAAATTTGATTTATACATATGATATTTTTATGCTTTTGTGTACTGGAACTAGAACCTATGTTCACCGGATGAGTGAATTAATATGCTAGGCCTATATGGTTCCTAACCAGTATACGTTGAGTCATAGGCTAGGCCTATGTGTTTCCTATGTGTGGTATGTTCACTTTATGGGTTGTCTATACTGTCTTGGTGTGTATCGAGTTCTATTCGCGATATATATTTTTCCTACTCACTGAGTACATAGTGTACTCACCCCCCTCCGCTTTCCATCCATGCAGGTTAATTTAGTGAGCTTGAAGCTCTGTGAGAATCATGCAGTCTTTTGACGTTTTCGGGATATTACCGCACGTGAGTAGTCTTTATTTTGTACTCTTGTTGCATAGTAGCTCATGAATTGTTTTATTTGGGTTGGTTATGTGGATTTGCTTTATGATTATATAAATTTAACTCTTGACTATTTTTTCATTGTAAAAGACCTTATGCATGACTTTGATACTGTTGTTGAGGTTGCATTGAGTGGACTTTAAAGTCCTAACGTTGTGATAAAATTTTTGGTGTGAATATAGAAGTGTGTTTAAAATTGTTGGCAGGTATTTGTTGACTTTTGGGTTTTGTAAAATATAATCATTGTGCTGCCCAAATTTTTCAAAAAAAAAGAGATATTCAGTTAGCCTTCCATAATCAGATTAAGGATACAGTGAGTGTCCTTAGCTTGGTTATGTGACAGTTGTCATGGGCCCAATGTGGTACCGGGTAGTGACAATTACCTATGGTTTGTTGTGTTTTGTCGATAAATATAATAAATATTACCGACATACTAATATTTTTCGTCGGTAAATTTTTTTAAATGTTTTTAAAAAAATTCTCGTCATTAAATTTTATTTGATGATCGGTTGATGCATAATTTAAACAGTTATGAATTATCTACGCATGATATTTTGATTCGTATATACATTTAACTTGTTTAAATAGAAAGTTGATTGATGATATAAAGTTAAAATTGATTGATGATATAAAGTTAAAATTATCTTAATTGATAATAAAAACATTACATTGTTCATAATAAGTATTTCTAATTCAAATGAAATGACTACAAGTGCACTATTTATTTGGTGACTGCGGATGCTCTGATTGCTGTGATGAGATGCTACCTCTCCCCTTCAACTCATCCATCTCATTACGAAGCTAAGCTATGTACTCCATCGACTATTGCTACTAAGTTGCCAATGTCTGCACTATGCTCCAAAGCTCATTGACTTTATTAGTTATCAACCGCCTACTAGATGTTACTATACTAGATGTGGAGGATTGCAAATAGCATGTATTCGCAAATGAACCTGAATCAAATATCCTTCCACGACGGTTCCTACCACTCACTGCATGAAGATAAGTTTGAGTCTCATTAACATCTTCAGATTGTTGAGACTGTCATTGAATGCTTTCTTGTATTTGGTCCTATCAAAAGACAATGTTTATATTAATAAGTGATAATTATTAAGCATTAATATTAAACCATAAATTTCACATACATTTAATTCTCTACATTGGATGTTGAAAAATGTCACAGCGTCATGCTTTTTAGTGTGAGTATGCAAAAAGAGATGACGAAGTGTAGACCTCATACCCGTAGACTTTTCCTGCATAAGAGTAAAATGTTATAAGTCAACTAGAATTTATAAAAAATTTCAGCAGAATTTCCTCTAATTTTATGATATTTCCCTCTATTGAATAAAGAAATTAACTTAACAACACAACTATATATGGCACCAGACATTTGTAACATTATCATTCTCCATAATACACATATTTTGATTCCAAAATTCACACATCAATTTAAATTGAAATACGGCCAGGTAAAAAAAAAGAATATAAATGTAAAGTGTAAAATACTTACAAGTATCTGCGCATGATCGTGGTGAATAATAGATCCTCCCGTATGTTCAGGAAGATTCTCTCCTCCCAGTCCTGCACGTTTGTTGGTAGAATTGTGCTCTAAAATGGACATTGGCTCAGGTGATGTCCAATGCTGCTGCCAACGACTCAATATTTGTTTAGAAATATATGAAGGTCGTACACTAGCCTTATGTATCGCACCAATAAAGTCCCAATAATATATACGTGATCGTCTCTCTAATACTTTATTAATGATCGTGTGAAATTCAGAATCCTAAAAAAATTCTTATAAATACTTATAATATAATAATATTTATCTAATTAATATATAAACATCAATTAAAAAAGAAAATAATATTCTTTTGTACATCAATCTCTTGATAGTAAAATTATTTTGTGGCATGAGAGACATTTTTCCATACATAACCCTCACGATTAATCTTCTCCTTAAATTTGGATGTCATGTTTCTTGAGCACAGTCCAAAAATCAACCTAATATAAAAACAAATAATTTTATACCATTTTAAAAATTTAAACCTATAACTTAATTATAAATATATAGTGTTTCATGTATTTTCACTTGCAGATTATTGACAATTGTGATGTAAGTTCTTCCATCAGGTCCCTCAGCTATAGGTTGACGGCTGCCTCCTTCATCCGCATCATTTACCCCTGATATCTCTGTCACTATAGGGGTAGTGGATGATGTAGGGGTGATAGATTGTGTAGTAGCAGGTACAGAAGGTGATGCCTCATTTGCGAGTGTAGTAACTAGAGGGGGAGGAGGTGATTTGATTCTAGCTGTAGAATGTGATGGTTCACCTGGATAGTAAGTACTTCCAAATCGTTGTCTAAACCTTGGTCGCATTATATGAAGTTTTCTCTTTGGTGACATATTTCAACCTAAAATTCATATTTTATTGAATTTTCTAGAAATATAAGAATCTGAATTCAATATTTTACACAATATATTGTAAAGGAAATAATTGATTTGTTGAATATAATATTCAATTACAAACACAAATTAATTACAAAGACAAATTAATCGCTATCATCATTAATTGTAAATTAAAATCATCTTCTTTTTCTGAAGAATGAGAATCAAACTCAGGTTCCTTTTCAGATCTCTAACCCTCCTCATCCACTCCAAATGAAATTTCAACATATTCATTAGATGGATCGTTCAAAGGTTCATTGTCGTCATATGTGACAGATGCATTTATTTCATAAATATCTTCCTAATGAAAAACCCCTCTAGGTTTAACTTTGCAAACGGTCAACCAATCTAACTTATCTCATCGTAAGCTGGGAAAAAGGACATAATACACTTGAATTGCTTGCATTGCCAATATAAAATGTTCAAATTGTCTCAATCTTCTTCCTGATTATGAATGGACAAAACTTATATTGAATTTTGTGCTATGACGAAAATGTTTAGGAATAAATGAAAATTACAATGTTATTGTCATAAGTTCTTCATTTTATTGAATTGATATTTGTTTTGCAGCATAGTGATGCTAAATCAGAAGATATATTAAGCCCTAACAGTGCTCAATCTTCCTTCTTACAGATATTGAAGCTTCAAACAAAGTTGTAAAATATTTCAAGTAGTAAGAGACTTTGAATATGCTTTAATGAAAAATAGCAATAGCTTCTAACAGTCCACTGCAAACATGACTTCTTTTCAAAGTGTATCGTTCAACTCAATGGCAACATTCAAAGTACCAGGTAAGCTAGTCTTAATAATATAATTTGAAGTCTCCTTTTGTTCACTCTATCCCTAACATATTTCTCCGTTTACTATATCCTAATCCCTTTCTACATTATACAAGTTGAAAAACCTTCAAGATTATGATCTTGGAATAAGTTGAGATTTGACACTTCTTCAACATTTGAATCTTTCTTATCAATTATTTAAAACATTTCTCAATCTCTATTGAAAATGTTCACATCTATTACATTTCTAACACTGAGTAACATCCAGTTTGAAATTCTAGGTTAGCTTTCTCCATTTCTCAACCACTAAAACAAGAAGACTTCTATCCTCTAGGATCGAAACTCCAACACTGATGCACCTTCATTTGTGAACAAGTAGACTCGAAACACCTTTCCTCTTTTAGTTTCTGACTTCAATAATTTAATATCTCTAGATCTCATTCATAATTACTTAACAAAGTCATTCTTAAATAAATTAAAGAATTAACACAGATTAAATTCTGCTGCTTTTACTACTAGAATCAGCAACCAAATTGGATGGGACTTGGGAGGCACTAACCATTAAAACTTCTCAGATCTTTTTTCTTTTTTTCTTATCAATCACCCAACCCACAATTTAGTTT
Organism: Erythroxylum panamense; assembly: GCA_027123425.1. Lineage (NCBI taxonomy): Eukaryota > Viridiplantae > Streptophyta > Magnoliopsida > Malpighiales > Erythroxylaceae > Erythroxylum > Erythroxylum panamense. The sequence continues at coordinate 31,132,132 of JAOTIZ010000002.1, read as the reverse complement.
GCTTCTACACAATCTATCTACACTACAAACCCGCTGCGTTCTTGAACCAAAGTTGGAAAATTTTCTTTGCTTATCATAAATTTACCATACAAGTCAACCTAACTGTACCATTCGAAAACCACACATTTACAGAGACTACACAAACTTTGTCCAAAAAATCAATTATTTGAACAAAACACAACACATTTATTCATCTATCCAACATCAGAATGGTTACTGCACACTAGCTTTATGATCTATCTCCTTCGAATACCATGACAAACGAACCCACATTAAACTTAAAAATGTGCGTACTTGATTTCAAGTCCAAAACGTTCTCATCTTACACCCAACAACCACAAAATGGGTACGGTAAAAATTGTAAGCAGAAATCAAAATAAAAGGAGAGGAATGTGAATAACTCTGACGTACTTGATCCCACCCTTATAATAAGAAAGCTGAAAAGGACGACAACGAGCGACGACAAGGAGAAGACGATGAGCGACGACGAGGGAGGAGAAAAAGTTTTGAAAACACAGAGGAGAAACATAGGGAGGAAGGCTCAGATGGGTCTATCTCAAACTTTGGTTTTTAAAACTATTAATACAAAGATAACGACGAAGTGGCCAGACCGTCATAAATTCAATGACGGAATACATCATCATCGATAAACCCCGACGCTTCAACGTAAATTTATCGACGGAGCATTTATACCGTCAAAATTTCATCGACGAATCTATATTCCTTCGGTAAATCCCCGACGCTAGTTTCTTGTAGTAAGCGTTCCTGCCTAATTTACCGACGACCATGATTTTTCGTCAATATATTCCATCGGCAAATTTACGGGAATTTTTTTCCCTCCACCTTTACTGACCAAAATTATGTCCATCGTAAAATAGAAAATTTCACGAAAGTTTTACTGGAGGACCTTTTTTTCCATGTCTAATTACCTAAGGTATTTGTTCCATTAGTAATTTTTCGTCGATATTTTATCATTTTATTGTAGCGTCTATGACGAAAAATTATCCAAGCAATTTTTCAACAAAATATAGCGATGGAAGGGTGGTGCCCGTTTATAAAATAGGCAGAATACTTGGAAACATAATAAGCATTGGTGTGTATCGACAGAAATATATTCCGTCAATAATGTACTGACAGAATCATTAATCCATCGGTAAAATTAAAAGTTAAATGTTGTTGTTTGCTTCGACTTCAACATTTTTAATAAACGAAAATGACATCTTTTGGTTTCGACAGAGAGAAAACGATAAAAAACAAATGACGATGGAGGAGGGGGCACTTTGGTAGATTTTAGGTTAAACAAAAATGACATCATTTTTGTTTAACTTAAAATGTAAGGTCCCAAAACCCTAGTAGAAATGTTACATGTGCAGGAAAGTTAAAGTGATAGGTGTTGAAATTGTGATATGTTTGTGAATTATATATGTCTTGAATCTTGGTTTGATGGACCATAACTAGTAAGGGATTAATTGTTACCATTGGAAATTGATTAATGAAAATGTACATTTTAACAAGTTCTGCCCATTATCACCTCAAATCCTTGGACAAGTTCTTTATAAAGATGAATAGATTTTGTTGTCTTCTTCTTGTTACTACCCTTGGGATGATCTTGCATGCACATAAGGCTAAGCTAGGTTGACATTGACGAGACAATTAGGCTAAACAAGTAAGTAAAATACTGACTTAATATAGTATATGCTAGTAAAACTTAATGATGATTGATTAGGGATGGATTGATTGTGATATTGGTGTTAAATGTGTGCTGGAAAATGATGCATGAATGGGCATTATTTGTTTAGTTTTTGCATCCATGAAACAGTATTTCATGGGATATGGTATGGCTGATTTTGAGTTGGGATTTGAGGTATAATTGATGATGAATTCACACTAAAGATAGGTGTTATTAAGGTGTTATTGAATCTAGAAAATTTGGAGTTGAAATGTGCTTGTAAACAAATGATTTTTAATGGCATAAATAGACAGATTTTTGTAAGATTTAATGTAACCAAAATGGTAGTTGGATTAGCATGAAATGAAGATGCATAAAAGGACATAAATTCTAGAAAACTTGAAGTGTTAGTGATGATTTTAAGTATGTAGAATTCGTGAAGAAATGAAGGAAGAAAGGCAGAGCACGATCGTTGCCCTCATCCCGTGACCGTGGCCAGTTGCACTAGCTTCTGTCATCATCATGGCAAGGTCCACCATGATCGTTACCCTAGTTTTAGAATGTTAACTTCAACTTTGTATACTTGTTGAACCAACTGAGAATAAGTCACTCTAAATTGGTGTATTTGGACTTGATTAAGGCTAGGAATGAACCTATTATGTTGTTTGATTAATTGATTAAGATATTGATAAGTTTAAATTGTTAATTGGTGACATAACTTAAAGAATGGACTGTTTGATATCAATGTATCCAAATTTGGAAATTATGAATTGTCATAAAAGTAAAGGTGTTCTCATGAATGCAAACATGATTTTAAGGATATGAGTAATGTGTATTAGGTATGGATGAATGAGAATTGGGAAATTGAATGAAGATATATTGTTTGAAAATTTTGGTGAATGTATGATTGATGAAATTGGAATAAATCAACCTTACTTAAGGTATAAACCTAAATGCAAAGTGGTAATATATAAGCTATAATAATTGAATGGTCAAGATCTTTGTATATGAGTACATACCCAGAAGGTCAATTGAGCATGCATTGTAATATGGCATAAATATATGTGAATGATTGAATAATCATATGATCAACCAAGTTAGTGATTTGTGAGCTATGTGTGTATTGCATGACGATAAACACACATGGTGATTGTCAACATCTAGACAACTTTGGATCATCGAGGCAATAGCTTTTCTGGAGCATACTATAAGTTAACCTAGATGTGTAGACTCAACTATATGTGCTTCTGTTTAAATTATATATGCAATATGGAAAGTGTGAACAACTGAATGATGAATGTTGGATTTAGCTCCGAGGAATTTAATATATGATATAAGCACATTGAATGAAAAGTACTGAAAGAATAGCATATGAATTGATGCATTTCATTACAGTAAATTGCATGATCAGATAAAGGGAGTTGTGGCTGGAGTGACCAATGTGAGAAAAGAGCTTTAAGCTCAAGATTGTGATAAAGATCCTCAGGCTTAGATAACATGAGTTTGGAATCTACAATGGATTCGAGTTAGAAATTAGCTCGGTATTCACAACAAATATGGGACAGTAAATTGGTTGATAGACGCTCGATCACAATAAAGCAAAAATAAGAATGAAATCAAAAATTCATTTTCATATACATCTATATATGTATCATACGATTAAAATTGAGATGAATTGTTGAATTGAATTGGAATAGTGATATGCAGTGCTTCTGTACATGATAGACTTGTTGAAGGATGATAAAATGTAATGTGGTATTAACTACTAGATGATATGATATGCTTGCTAAATTGGATTATATATTGTCTTTGTGTTCTGACCTGGGTGAATATATCGATGATGGTTCACTCACTAAGTTCACAAACTCATCAAAATTTGCAACATTGTTTTTGAGGTCCAAAAGAGATCTAGTTAGTCTAGTTAGAGTATAGCTACTATATTTTGGATATGAGTTAGTGGTCGGGATTAGTTGTACCTGCAGATGTCTATAGTCATTATGCATCAAGAATAGAATTTCTCTGTTGGAGTTATGTAAATATAGTGCCTTAGAAAGCAAGTGCATTTATTTATAACTTAATTTTCTTCCAGTTACTTTTGTAATGAAAATATTTATTATTAATAAAACAAAAGAGTTTGGTTTCTATAAGCATTATATATCTAGTCATAAGGTACCGAGATTCTTTTGTAAGTAATATACATATACATAGAGATGTATGGGAAAC
>JAOTIZ010000002.1:31059296-31071246 GCA_027123425.1 Erythroxylum panamense | reverse complement strand
AAACTAGTCTTCAAAGTCATCAAAACCAATAAATTCTTTTTCTCATCAATTTCCTCAAGGCATAAAGACTTCTATAACACAATTCATGTCCGAAAACACCCATTGAATTCATTTTGATATTTCCAATTTCCACCGAAAGTTCGGGGTCCAACAGGGAAGATAATGGAGTTGGTGAGTTTGGTGGTGGTAATGGAATCACGAAGGGAGGAGGCAATGGCATGAGCTATGTCGACCGGGCGATCGGTCATAAGAAGATACAAATAAAGCGCTTATTGTTTGGTTATGTACGCCAGGTGGGAAGTGGGAATGATGTTGTTACTTACTAGATGAAGCCAAGGACGGGCCTCAGGGTGGAGATCAAAATGCTTAAGGTAGCGTTGATAAATTTTGGGTTGATAAATTTTGGGTTGATGCCATTCGGCGCCCTCAGGACAGAGGGTATGAAGGATATCGTCCTAGGGGTAGTAATGGATTAACTGCTCATAGTGGAAATGGAAGATAGGAGGTAGGTTATAATGTTCACGAATGGAGGCTGTGGTGAAAGCGGTAGGGACAATGACATCCCATAAATTAATTTCCAAGGTGTCATAAAGGCGGGCATGAGTATAAAAATGACGAATGAATTTGTCATTGCCCTGATCCCTAGGTCGAATTAATCCTGTAAGTTGGGAATTGACAATTTGGCAGACAAAAGGATTATTTTGTGGAGTCAAGGGAAAGGGGCACTCCTTGACGATCAGCCTAGCGTCGATCTTCTCAGCTAGGTTGGTATACTCGAGATCAGCTGGTTGAGAAGAAGGAGCGGAGCAGTGGGATGGATGGGAAGATTGGGTTGAGTGGGAGGATAGGGAGAAACTGGAGGAAGAAGTAGGAGAGTGACAAGAAGCGTTCTTAATTTGAGGCATTTTCCTGCAGAAAATAAGAAAAATAAATACAAGGATTAAACAAATTCACTAAAAACATTAAAATCTAGAAGCTCGCTGCAGCGAAATAAGTCTGTCGCTGCTACAAAAACTGTACTTCCCATATCGTGACGAAACAGGTCTGTCGTCGTGGTAAAGAATGCCAGTCTGCCACGCCATAGTGAAATAATCGGCTTCGTCATGGAGAACTAACCTTAATCGATATAAACATAAGAGAACAAAACGAAACAAAGAAGGGAGGACTTACAGAAAAGGGGAATGGCAATGTGAACACAACTGCCTAAACAAACTTGTCAAAGGAGACTGATCACAAGGAGAAATGGCACAAGTTTAATTTGGAATAGCCGCGGAGAAGTTTGAATGTAAGATATGAAAAGGTGAGGGAAAGAAGGGGTCAGTAGATTTAGAAGGAGGGAGAAGGGAAAATGACGAAAAAGACAAAGGGCATATGAAAGATTAGAAGAACATTAAGTGTGAAAGAGGAATTTCAAAAGGGAAATTTTATGCATAAGGGTCTTTCGCAAAAGAATTAATGTATGCCGCAGCAAAGGCTGAGTTCTCACATCGCGGAGAAGTTGCTTGAAAGGTTTATACCGTGGTGACTAATGGGCTCACCACGACAAAAAAATTAAATCAAGTCACGGCGAAAGTGCCATGTTGCGGTGTAGATTTCCCTAAGCACAAAAGAGAAAGAAGCGTGAACAATTTTAAGGGATACTCAGCTCATTTGCAAGTCCTTAACCAGTATAATACAACATGCAACCCACCATCTACACCAATTTCCTTTATCATGCGAGATGTATCATGCATCCACTAAAATGTAGAATTCAAAAGGGAGGATGAATTGTTGAAACAGAACAACTAAGCCTAAGTTTGACTAAAAACTAAATCTAATCCTACTGATTAAGTTTCTCCCCCCACACTTAGCCGACATACTCATACATAACAATGTCATCTCATCTTCAATCAATATACAAAAGTACATTGTAAGTGAAAGAAGAGAAACAACCTATTGTTCAAGGTAGGGCCTTCAGGTCCAGTGGGACGTTTTGCTCATAGCCATGTGGCGAGGTAACTCAACTTCTTTTCAATTCTGTGTTACCATCCTCACTCTGTAGTTCATTTGAATCATCAACAGAAAACACTTCCTTAAAGGAATCATTTGTCAATGGGTTCATTTCCCGTTTAAAATCAATGCATGCATCATCAATAACAACATCCAACATATTCACTCCTAGGAGTGTGTAGTCCTCATGGGGGTGTTTCATAAGTTCATACATATTAAAGCTTACCTGTTGATCCCCCACCTCCATGGTGATCTTACCTTCCTTCATGCTGATCATAGTACTAGCAGTCCTTAAGAAGGGTTGCTCAAGAATTAAGGAAGTGTCCTGCACAACTTCAGAAGACATATCAAGCACATAAAAATCAGCTGAAAAAACCAAACCTTTGACCTGGACCAAAATGTCTTTGATAATCCCCACTGGATGCCTAAAAATTCTATCATCCAATTGTAACACAACAGATGTGGGCTTTAAACTTTTAACTCCTAATGATTTATAGATAGACTTAGGCATCACATTAATTGCTGCCCCCAGATCTAAGAAGAATCTTCGTATGGTAACTTTCCCTATTGTGCATGGAATGGCGAAAGATTCAGGGTCTTAACATTTGATAGGTATTTAAGGATTGAAAAGGGCTAACACATTTAAACTCACTTGGACTCTCTCATTAAGCCTAAACTTCCTCTTGTGGGTGCACAAGTCCTTAGGATATTTAGCATAGACTGGAACTCTTTTCTCTAAATCAAGCAAAGGAACATTGACTTCAACTTTTCCAAACAGATCAATTATAACCTTCTCATGCTTAATTTCAGTCATATGCTTGCTCATTTGAATTTGGAAAAGGAAGGTCTTGAAGATTTACCTCCTTACCTTGGGCTTCATGCTTGCTTGATTCCCCATGCTCAGCTTTTTCCTTAGAACTCTCTAAAGTAGCTCCTCTGTTCTTTGATGCAGACTTCCTTTCGTTCAATAATGATTCTTCCTTGAAACTTTCAGACTTCTTGATTTTCTCCTTTTCCATAGGCATTTCTTCATCCTCATTTTCCTCATCACATGCTTCTTCTTCTTGATGATCAAACTGCACTTGTTTCCCACTTCGCAAGGCAATTGCATTCAAACTTTTTGGATTCATCACAGTGTTAAAAGGAATTGTTCCACTGCTTCTTGCTTGGTTCTCGCTCATGTTGTTGGACAATTGAGTCACATAAGAGTTGATATTTTTTGCCTTTGTCTCTCATTGCTCCATTCTCTTTTCTAAAGCATTGAACCGAGTAGCTGTTTTGGAGGAATCCTGCTGGATGAGAGTGGCTATTGCATTGAATTGATTGGTGTTAGAATTTCTATCTTCATTCATCATATTCTCTAGCAGTTGATTGGTTTCCTCTTTGGTTGGGACAATCAAAGCTTGTTGTTGGTTGGGGAATTGGTTAGTGGAAGTACCAACTCCTCCTCCTTGTTGAAATCTATTTAAAGCTCTGCTCCCTTCATTCCTCCAACTAAATCTCAGATTGGCCTTCCAACCCTCAATGTAAGTGTTTGAGTAGGGGTTGTAGTTCAGATTTGTTCTTTCCTAATACACTGCGGACACCTCCTTATACCGACTTGGGCAAACACTAGTTATGTGCATTACTGACCCACAAGTATCACAACTGGGTGCAGCAAGATCCATAGAAGATGATGGTCGATACACATTCATTTTTTTCAATTTTGTAGCGATGAAAGACAATTGTGAAGTGATTCTGTTTTCTAATGAGTCAACCATAAGACTTCAGACTCTCCATTCTTTTTGCTTAGGCTGTTGAAGCTCCCAACTCAGGTACCCCTCTTGTATCTCTCACACTATACTGTTGATGATTCAGAGCCATCTTCTTGATCAAATCCCATGCTTCTGAAGCTGTAAGATCAATCAAAGAACCTCCTGATGCCGCATCCAACATACCCTTATCTTGATTTTTCAACCCATCATAAAAGTATTGCACTAACTGCTCATCAGTTATCTGGTGATGGGGCCATCTGGACAGTAGGTCTTGGAAGTGATTCCAATAACCATAAAGAGACTCATCATTATCTTGCCTTACTGAATAGATCTCTTCCTTATCGATGAAGTCCTGGAAGCTGGAAAATACTTCTCCAAGAAAGCTTTCCTCAAATTGGCCCAGCTATGGTAGACATTCGCCACATGCCTTGGGAGGCTTATGTACCACTCTTGTGCTTTTCCTTCCAGGGACAAATGAAAAACCTTTCGTAAAGCTTGGTCTAATGAAGCTCCTACTGGCTTCATACTTTGATAGATCATATACAAGGATTGTGAGTGCATGTAGGAATCCTCTCCTGCCAAGCCATGAAATCTAGGAAGAGAATTAATAAGTAATCCTTTCACTTCAAAATTAACGTCAAAATTAGGACAAGCAGTAGTAAATGGATCATAATTCACATCAGAAGTTGTTGCTTCCCTAATGGTTCTCCGTCTCTGATTCCCATTGTTCTCTCCAACTATCTCATACTCTCCATTTCCTCCATTATCACCATTTCTAGGTTAGTTAGCATGAAAGTTAAGATTTTGCATAAAAGCGGGGTTGTCAGCCATGATCACTCTTTCTCTCAACTCACTCTCACTAGTGGGTTGATTCGAATCCTCTTCCACAACTATCCTTTTTCTCTCTTGTTCTTTCCTCTCTTTTATAATCTTCCTTAAGCGTCTCTCAATCTCAGGTTGAAAAGGAACAAGTCTAGCTCTCCGGGACATGCACAAAAACAAGTCAAATGAAAGAAATTGTAATAAAATTTTACTCATCATCACACAAAATCAAACAAAAGGTGAGATGTGAAGGATGTGAGTGTATGATGTGTAAGAGTATGTATGAAGATGGGTATGTATGAAAGATGCTAAGTATGAAAAATCCAACTGTGAAAGTATGATTTTTGTTGGTGTTTTCAAAATGTATGCTATGCGAAGAAAACTTAAAAATTGTATTGTGGACAAGTATGAAATCAAACTATCCAAAATGAAATCTAAAGGAAAAAGTTCCTATTATCAACGACAAACAAAGATGACAACAACTAACCTAAAGAAAACCAATTGCTTGGTTCCCTAACAACGGTGCCATTTTGATCGGTGCGTGGTTAAGTCTTTGGATTACTCTCTTGGAAATCGAATCAAAAATTTAATTCCAAGGATTGCAATATAGAGTGCAACCCCGGTCGTCTCACTTAAACGGAACCTAGTGCAAATGCTCTAAGCTAGCCTAATTGTCCTGAAATGCAAACTAATTGATTAAGAGTGGAGGGTTTGGATTGTTGATAAAACTAAGGAAATTGAGCTAAATGAAAGAAAAATGCATAAAAATGTATTTTTGGATTTTTGGAAAATGAAAAGTGAAAACTAAATCAATGATCAAAAATGATAAAATCCTCTTGAAAATGAGCTTTGGCTATCATGCTTCAAAAAAAATCTTTTGGGAGCGAAATTCACTAAGTTTTCGAATGATAAACCTTAAAGAACTCTTTAAGTCCATGGTTTTAATCAATGAACTCCATTTCTTAAAACCTTGTTGAATGCATCTTAGTGTGTGTAATAGGCAAGTTAATGCAAGTGGTCAATTTGGATTAAGCGTAATCTCAGTATCAAACTCAACTAGGTAGATAAAAGAGGATTAATACAATCACCAAAAAGACATATATGAAACTTCATATTTTAAAGCTCAAGGTTCTACATCAACCAATCCATAACACAAGACATTGTCCAATACTTGATTAAACTCTGATCAAGAAAATCCAACTACGAAGCATAAATCCTAACTCAGGAGTTCATAACAATGTAGTCAAACATAAATAAACTACTCCCCTTTGAAGCCCATTGAACTCAAGCCATCACTACATCTTCAAGAGGAAATGGTGCTTAGCCAAGCATCACTCTGGGAGTTCTCACAACTGTAAGCACACCGATAGCATCCATAGCAGCAGCAGTAGATGATGAAGTCGATGATGAAAAATGGATAGAAGTTATGGATGAAGGTCGAGAGTGAGTGTGATGAAGTGTCGGCTCTCCTCTGTAACGAATATCTGTAAAAAAAATGTTCTCGTATAACCTAATTTGGCATGTTTTTAAATGTTGGGTCGCGGGTTGGGTCAGAACAGTGAGAGATTTTCCCAAATATGTTCAGGTTTTTGACATTTCGCTGCGGGGATAGGCAGGCTCACCATGGCGTACTTTTTTCGAAAGGTTTTGGGCATTTTCTGGATCCTTCGTCGCGGCAAAAAAATTAATCTTCGCCGCGGTGAACTTTTCCTAAAAGCTTTGGTCTTTAGTTGACTTCAATTTAGCACATTGACTCCCTTCTCTTTGAGGATGTCGAAAGAATTAATCTTCGCCGCGGTGAACTTTTCCCGAAAGCTTTGGTCTTTAGTTGACTTCAATTAAGGAGATTGACTCCCTTCTCCTTGAGGATCCTACAATCAATAATAGCAACTTGCAGTATCAATTGTTCTTAGAAAAATTAAGAAATGCAATTAACACTAATTGTGACAATTTTTACTATCAAATTGTATAAAATCAAAGCGCACACTCAAGGATTAATTTAAGCAACCTAAGCCTAGTTATATTGCAGTGATTACGAGAGTTCCATCGAAGGAAGAGGCGGAGGAGCTGACATTGCTTGAGGACAAGCATGTCAAAATTGCGGAAGGTGATATAATCAAAGTGTACGGAGTTTCTGATAGTGGTTTGGAGCTTTCCTCTGCATTTAAATCTTGGCTAGATAAACAGTGGGAGAGGGCGATAGTGGTTAAACTCCTGGGCCAGCGGATTGGCTACAAAATGTTGTCTTCTCGAGTACAAACGTTGTGGAAACCTGCTGGCCCTATGAAATTGGTGGACTTGGACAACGACTTTTATCTGATAAATTTCATAGAAGAAGAAGATTTCCTTCACGCACTCACTCAAGTTCCTTGGGCCATTCATCCATCGCAAGGAAAGGTATCCAGGGCGGTTTTTTGGATTTGCTTCCTAGAACTGCTTGTGTCCTGATACCATCCCATGATCCTTAAGGCCCTTGGTAACCTTGTTGGTCACACTATAAAGATTGATGATACTATAAGGAATGCAGCCCGCGGTAAATTTGCAAGAGTAGAGATGCATGTAGATATCAGTCTTCCTCTCTACTCTCAAGTGGAAATAGATGGAGAAGAGGTAAAGGTGGCTTATGAAGGACTTCCACCTATCTGTTTCTCATGTGGCCTTGTGGGACATGATTTAGTCAATTGCGCTTCACGGTCTACTGCTCAACAGGAGGAGCAACATTGTCCTAATATCACTGAGCATGCTGGGTAACTAGTCGATGGACATTGTCTGGTACCCAGGGAGATTTCGATGAAGGATACATCCACAGAAGCCTATGGACCATGGATTCAGGTCCAAAGGCGCACACATCTTCCAAAAGCCAGGGACCTTGAACGACGAGTGGTCTCCATCATTGGAAATACAACTGGGTCTAGTGGTTCTCGATACTTGATCACAACAACATACATGACATAAATAATGATAACCTTCGAACTGGGGGGGGGGGATCACCACCAGACACCATGCACGGACCACCACAATGCCTTAGGCAATCAAGTAGTGGTGGCTAGGTGAACTCGTCATGGTCAGGGGATGCACCGAAGGGACCCAAAGCTAAAACTTATATTACAAACCACAAAACTTTGGATTTTAAGGTAGGTTTAGATAAAGGGGTACAACGACAATAAAAAATCACAAGACGCATTAGTTCTGACCTTATGGTATGAGTGCAGTCCACGCAACGTACCCGAGACCCCTATACAGTCGTTACCATTTCGTCCCATAGAGAGGTCGTATGCATTGAACCAGTGTTCCTTCATCAGCATGCAGAAGCTATGTAATGTTGTGATCCAAGTGATGATTCGGTAGGGCTCCTGCCTTCCTCTCTAATGGAATGCAATAAAGCTCCTACTTTGTCTCCTTCCAAATCACCACACCCCAAAAATAGGGAGGATTAGATGAATGTAGATCATGGAGAACTCGGTACGTCATTGGAAGAGATACCTCCAAATCCCACTTACAGTGTGACTGATGACCTTGTCGGACCCAAGGGGAGCACCCAATGTTAAGAGCGTCCCCGTCGCAATGCTTGGTTATTTCTTTGATGTTTATTCTATTTTAGAATTGTCAAGGGGCTAGAGATGAGGAGTTTCAACCCATATTAAAGAATTACATTCGTATACTCCATTGATGGTGATACTCGTTGAAGCGAGAATTAGCAGATCGTGAGCTACTACTATTATTAAAAACCTTAGATTTGATTACTCTTTTCATGGGGAATCCAATGGCTTTGTGGGTAGCATCTAGATTATGTGGAGATCCATGATGGAGGTGACGATCTTGATAGGCCATTGACAATTCATTCTTGCAAATATTAAGTTTGACGGTAGAGATTTCCTCTTTTACTGCTGTATATGCTAGCCTGCAATATCCTCTTCAAAGGTACTTATGGGAAGGACTAAAACACCTTAGGGATTCTTTCTTCAAAAGAAGGGTTAGTTGGAGGAGACTTTAATGCCAAATTGGAGGCCGCCGATCAAAAGCGGAGGCTCTAAATGTGCTCTAGTCATTAGCAAAGTGTTTATAGATTGTATACATTCATATGGATTGCATGACCTTAGATATATTGGATCAAATTTTACTTGGAGGCGGGGTAATGTCAAAGCCAGACTGGATAGGATCCTGTGCTCATCCTCATGGTTGTCTTCCTTTCCAGACACGACAGTTTCTCACCTGCCATTCCTTGGATCTGATCATCAACTTCTGCTATTTAAATTCAATTTGGAACTTGAGACGAATAGGGTTATCAGGATTTTTTATTTTCAGCCGGCTTGGTTGGCTAATGAGAATTTTCATACTTTCGTGGAGGAACATTGGCATCCTAACCTGCATAATTTTTATCCATCCCTCACCAGTTTGCAGCTCAGTTACAAATGTGGACCCATACTAACTTCGACAACATCTTCCATTGAAAAAAATGACTTCTGGCTCGACTCACAGGGATCCAGCGAGTATTAGACAGTTCAGACTCTAACTCTATACTACAGTTGGAACAGAAGTTTAATCATGATCTCATCCAAGTATTGTGTGAAGATGAATTATATTGGCATAAAAAATCACATAGTATGTGGCTAACTCAAGGCGATCAGAACACAAAACACTATCATACAGTAGCTATGGCCATGAGGACAAGGCTAAAGGTTGAGATGCTAAAAGATGACAATGGTATCATGATAACGGATCCTTTGGTGCTTCGTGAGTTAGTTAAAAAGTACTTTCGCAAGCTATTCTTCACACTACCCTCCCTTCTTATCCATAGTACTTTTCCCAGGCTCATAGACACTAACTTGGATGCTCTATGCTCCCTTGTCGTGCAAGAAGAAATAAAACAAGCCATCTTTAGAATGGATCCTAACAAAGCTCTTGGTATTGATGACTTCAATGCACTATTCTTCAAAAACAATGGCAGGTAGTGGGCCATTCGATGACTACTTTTGTTTAAAAAATCTTCAAATACGAACATTGGGAGTTGGAGATGAATAAAACATTCCTTTTGTTACTCCCAGAGGTCAAATCCCCAGTGTCACTCTCTCGTTTCAAACTGATTAGCCTTTGTTTGGTTTTATATAAGACTGTCACTAAGGTTGTAATGAACCGACTAAAACCTATCATTGCCTCTTTGGTAGCACACAACCAGTGCAACTTCGTTCCAAGCCGACCCATTATTCAAAATATTATTATTGTCCAAGAAGTTATTCATGGGATGAGGATGTAACAAGGGAAATCTGGAACTCTAGCAATCAAAGTTGACCTAGAGAAAGCATACGATCGACTATAGTGGGATTTCATCCTGGATACTTTAATACATGTTGGTCTTCCAATGGACCTAATAAGTCTAATTATGAAGTGTGTAACCTCAGTGTTAGTGTAAGTTTGCTGGAACGATGCACTTTCTGATTCCTTCAATCCAACAAGAGGAATCAGGAAAGGCGATCCTTTATCCCGATACCCTTTTGTTCTATGTATGAAATGGTTGGGACATCTTATTAATGCTACAATAGCTTAGGGATCTTGGAAACCGATTCGGCTTAGTAGGGGAGGTCCTACTATCTCCCATCTGTTCTTTGCAGACGACCTCACATTATTTGCTGAGGCTTCCTAGGACCAGACCCAGGTAATATCCAAGGTTCTTGATACTTTTTGTATGACATCAGGACAGAAAGTTAGCAAGGACAAGTCTAAAGTATATTTCTCAAGGAACATTTCTCGACTGAGAGCTCGCGCACTCAGCACAAATTTAGGGTTCCAACTCAACACAAATCTTGGAAAGTATCTTGGGGTACCACTATTGCATGAGCGTTTGATTGAGCCCAAGTTTATTATTTAAATTGACAACATTTTTATGACCTTTACTACATTTTTTGACTCGTAATTTTTGATTTTATGCTTACATTAATCCTTGAGTGTGCATTTTTATTTTATGCAATTTGATGGTAAAAATTGTTACAAATTGACATTATAAAATTTTCCAAGAACAATTGATACTGTAAAATTGCTGTTTCTGATTGTAGGAGCCTCAAGGGAAAGGAGTCAATGGGCTTAAATGGAGTCAACATGAGTACACGAGCTTCGGGATGTTGCACCGCAGCAAACCAGGTCTGCCATCGCGATGCAACGTGAAGGAGAAGTTCACCCCGGCGAAGGATCTAGCAAGTGCACATCGCGGCGTAGCTCACTTGTCGTCGCGATGAACTGTCAAAAAACTTGACCAAAATTGGAAAATTCTCTCACTATTCCGACCTGACTCGCGACCCAACATATAAAATAATGCCAAATTAGGTTATAAAGGAGAACACACTTGGGTAGCAACACACAACATTGTCCGACACTTCACTCTCAACTTTCATCTATCGACTACCTCCACTGTCAACTTCACCATCTGCTGCTGCTGCTACCATGGGTGTAACATCCCATCACCGATGGGAAGGGTAAATTGGTCATTTGGGACGGGTTAGGCAAGTGTAAATATATCTCGGCATGAACATGCATCATATAGCCTCTATAATTATCTGAATGGTAATTTTTGCACATTCACATGATTGTACATGCATTCATGACAATTCCCGGCATATGGGTCTAAATGTAAATTTTTGTGAAATATGTGATAATTGTGTTTGAAAAATTGAATTGGAGTGATTTATGTGTGTTTTACATTTTTAGGGACTTTTAGGAATTTTTCTGGAATTTTTAGAGAAAAATGTTCGGACCGAAAAAATCGCCAAGCGGCGGACTGATAGATTTTCGGTACTGAAAATGACTGTCCAATGGTACTGGACTATGAGACATATGATTTTAGGAATTATGAACTTTGAGCCATTAGAATTTGGAGACCAATTGGACTAGAAATTGAATTGAAAGGAGAAAGGACCTTAAGAGAGTATAGGAAGAAGACAAGTGGCAAGTGACACATGTCACTTGCCTACTTAGTCTTAGACTTAAAGATTATTAAATTAGCCTAAGTGTCTCAAGCTTCTACGACACTTCTCCTTGGGAAGGTTTAAAAGTCACTTTGATAATTAAAAACCTCCTCCATCCGTAGCTTTCCTTCCTTTCTTCCTCCTTCGAAATTTTTTTCTTTCCATCCCATACAACAAGCTTTCCTTGCTACTTACTTGCTTCTCTTTTAGTCACACCCAAGACCAAACTTAAGCTTTGAAATTATGATGATAGTGGTGGCTGTAGGTGAGGAGTAAAGGTAGAAAGTTGGGATTGTTTGGAAGACTTGGAAAATTGAAAGCTTGCTTAGGTAAGATTGTGTTTTTGGCTTGCTTTGTTGTTAAATGCTTTAATTGTGATAATTGTGCAACAAATTGTATGAGAATTGTGTTGGTGTATATGGGTAGGTA
>JAOTIZ010000002.1:31025230-31037706 GCA_027123425.1 Erythroxylum panamense | reverse complement strand
TCAAGAAGCAATAAATGCAACATTTATGATGCAATTTAAATCATTAACTTCCTTGATTCAAAGAAAACATTAGTGGCTTATTTACTCTATTATAAACATGTACCCACCTTGAATTTCTTGCCTAAGAAATTGGCTTAAGGATGTCTTTCCTCTTTGCTCATCTCGCCTTTCTTGATCCCCTTCTTGATTTCCTTCATAAATGACAAAATTTTCATTCAAGAGGAATTCAAATTGGAAAGCCCAAAGAAACATATACATAAAATTGATCCTAGAATATTTAAACCCATGCATTTCTTAAACTTTATGAACCAAAACTCTTCCAAAACTCCAAAAGATTAAACATACACTTACCTTGAATCTTTACTAAACAATGAGTTTCTTGGCTTAAAAGAAAGCTCTTTTCTTCCCCTACCTTTTTCCCTCTTCTTGAACAGCTTCAAAATCACTCTTTAAGGCTAAGAAAAATTAAAACCTAGCTTAGCTCTCGTTCTTTCCTTTCTTTTCTCTCCAATGGCACTCTTTCCCTCTTCTCTCTTCTATTTTCATTTTTGTCTTCTTCAAATGGAAGACAAAGCCTCATCTTTCCCATTTGACCCTTAATGAGTCTAAAAAGTTCATTTTACCCTTCCTTGTTTGCCTTGCATCTTTTATCCTTAAGTGATCTACCAAAAATGCCCTTGGACATTCTTATTACCTTAATACTTCAATTCAATTAACCTTTGTTATAAAATCTTACCAATATTAACAAAATAATTAACTCTATAAAATAAATCCATAAAGACCTCATAATAATTTAAATCATGCTTAATTAAAAAAAATTTGGGGCTAACACAATTAACATTTTTGCCTTCCCATAATAAGAATATGGAACTTCCTCTAGAAAAAAGTGTACGCATAATTGAAAAGCAAGATATTTCTTTTTCATATCAAACCTATACATGTTCACTCACTAGATGAAAGACAGTAGTTCGTTGTTATGTATTACCATGAAATTGATGATGATGAATTAAAAAAGGCTTTAGCTTCACTTGGAAAAGATAATCAAATTTCAACTGATGATCAAAATAACACTGCTGACATTACACCTCCACCTATTTCAGGTATTCGTCATTATTTATTCATTCAATTTGTATTTATCATTATGAATCAATTTTTACATTTTTATCTTTATCAAAATATGTAAACTTCTTTTTAGTGTTAATTATATTATCATCTTTATTTATCTATCTAGCATTTTCATCCAAAAAATAATGTTTCCTTATATATTCTGTAGCTAATATACTTTGTTTTTTTATATATTTTTAGAAGATATTGTTGAATCTTCTTCAACAGTCAAACAATGTCTTTATAAAAGATTCAGGGACAATGAACCCATAACATAGTCAAATGCAGATGTTAACGACAAAAAAAAACCTAAATTGTCATAAACCCTTTTTCTTAAAGTAAAATCAGCATGTAGTTTGTGTACTTTTTGTGTTTTAATATCTTGTTTTTCTTAAACTTCAAAACTGTGCATATCCGCATGATGGTTTTTTATTATTAAATCACAACTGTCAATATTTTATTACTTGGATCATAAGCGTTAATTGCTTATGGCATATAGCAATTGTCTTTATTAAACTCATGCAAATTCATAAACTAATTATTCAAAATTTGTTGACATCTCAACATATCAAAACAAACCATTTTCTTTACTTTATGTTTATTTGCTCTTTATTTAATAATATTTAATAAATAATAATAACATACACTATTGTGACTAATATATAATAAATAATAATAATAATAACTAGTAATTACATAATTTATAGTTATTTAATCATAACAATTAATAAAAACTTGTAATAATTTAAAATTGATAATAACTTAAATATAACTAATTAAGAGCTACCGCCAGATTTAACTTTATTAAACCCATTGACATTAAAGCATGTGTGAATTATACTTAATTAATAAATTAGTAGAAGACATTAATTATATTTAATAAAAAAGTTTTAATCAATTAATAATGTTTAAATTAATAATAACCAAATTAAATATTAAATTATAATTAATTAAGCAATCATTTATCGTATAGTTAATTAATTGATCATATTTAAATTAATTAATTATATTTTTGTATGTGTTAAACATATTATAATTAATCGATCAGTTAATTATGTTATAATTAATCAACGAATTAACAATATTTTAAATAATTATTTATTTATTTAATAAACAATTAAAAATTTTATATAGGTGTTAAGTACCTGGTAATAAGAAAAACAAAATAACAATTGTGACTTTAATTAATAATATTTTAAATAAATAATTATTTATTTAATAAACAATTTAAAAAATTTACATAGTTGTTAATTACCTGGTAACAAGAAAAACAAAATAACAACACCATTGTGACTACTTAAGCTATATATATAATGAGTACCTTTCCATCTGATCCTCTTTTCCTTTTAGAGATCCATTGACACCCTATGGCTTTTATATCTGGTGGTATATCTATGAGGATCCAGACTTCATTAGTGTACTTAGTGTACATGGAATCTATTTCCAATTTCATTGCCTTAAGCTATTTTTCTACATCAACATCATTAATAGCCTGTGTATAAGTAATGAGATCTATTTCTTCTTGGTCTGAGATCCAATTATGCTTTCTTTTAGACTTAGATACCTGTTTGATTGTCTCACAACCCTCCCACTATGTCTAGGCACTACTTGATGTGTAGGCTGCTCTTTCGATTCAACTCTTGAATGCATTTCGACATCTTGTTCTGCTATATCCAAATCAGCTCTTGGTTTGGATGAAATAGCTAACTCCTTTAGGACTACTTGACTTCTTCCTTTGTGATTTCTCACAAATTCTTCCTCCAAGAAGGTCACATTTGTTGACACAAATACCTTCTTATCCTGAGGACTGTAAAAATAGTACCCTCGTGTGCCCTAGGATATCCTACGAACAAACATTCTTCTGGCCTTGGTTCCATCTTTATGGATTCAGGCCTTAGAATAAGGGCTAGGCAACCTTAAGTCCTTAAGTGCCACAATGAAGGCACTCGGCTAGTCCATAACTCTTTAGGTGTTTTAGGCACCGATTTGGATGGAGCAAAGTTAAGAAGATAAATTGCCGCTTGCATGACATATCCCTAGAACAATTTTGGAACTCTAGCATAGGACGTCATTGATCTTACCATTTTCAATAGAGTCTTATTCCTCCTCTCAGCTACACCATTATATTGAGGTGTTCGAGGAGCTGACAAGTTGGAAACAATTCCATTATCAATTAGAAATTGTTGGAACTCTCCAGATAAGTACTCATCACCTTGATCCAATTGAAGTTGTTTTAATAGCTTGCTTAGCTGCTTCTCAGCTTCAGCTTTGAATTTGTTGAAACTTTCAAAGGACTCACTCCTTTTATGCATCAAATACAAATAGCCATGTATAGAGTAATCATCTAAGGTTATGAAGTATTCATAACCTCCTCTAGCTTATACATTTATGGTCCCACACACATCAGTGTGTACCAGGTCCAATAAATGAGGCCTTGGTCATTTTTTCTTCAATACAAGATTCACATATGGGTAATGGATCATTATCCAAGCCCGTAAGGAACCCATCCTTTACTAATAGATCAAGTCTTTTTTGATTGACATGACCCATTTTTATGTGCCACAGATATTTTTGAATTAATGTAAGAGTCATTAGATTGTCTTAGTTTTGTCAATTTTGTGGTGTTTAGTGAGCCTGTCATAGGTTTTATAAGGAATAATCGTTGTTTAATTATCATATTACAAATAAAATCCTTATTCTCATATATTAAAACAATAATTTCAAAATATAAGGAATAACTAGATTTTATTGAACAAAAAACAGAAATCATGTTCCTTACAATCATTGGGATGTAATATACATCCTCCAAATATAACCTATGACCACTAGGAAAGTCTAAGATAACTACTCCCACTGATTCTACCGAAATGTAGGATCCATCTGTTATCTTGACTTGAAAGTGGTCTTTAGGTAGTCTTCTCCTTTGTTGAAACCCCTACATAGAATTCCAAACATGGTCAGTGGATCCTGAATCTAATATCCAAGAATCAGATGAATCTGCCACATTTCTAGTTCCTAACAAACATAGGAAACCCATACCTTGTTTGATTTTGAGAGACTCAAAGTAGATTACGCAGTTTCTTTTCCAGTGGCCCTTTTCACCACATTGGAAACACTTTCCCTTGGTGTCCTCTTTGTCCTTCTTTTTCATAGGTTAGACCTTAACCCCTGTTTGGGCCTTCATTTTCATTAGACCCTTCTTCTTTTGCTTGCCCTTACCCTTAGGCTTAGAAGAAGATGCTACATTAGCCTCTGGCTCATTAGCCTTGATATTTAATATCTCCTCCATGCTTTGGAGGGTATTCATCAACTTACTAAAGGTTTAATCTTTGATGTTGAGCTCATATTCCAACTTAAACTACTAAAAAGAAGAGTTTAAGCTATTGATGATCATAATCATCTACGTTTTCGCATCCATGTCTGCCCTAAGCATCTCAGCCTCAGTAATCACAAAGATTACCTCAAGCATGTAATCCCACACTAGTCCATCAGGCTTTTGCATGAGATTGTGAAAGGTTTGGATAGCTTTCACCTTTGTAGACCTGGTCCTCACACCAAACATCTCATGTAGGTGATGAACCATTGCACCGGTAGTTTTCATGCCTGCAAGTTACTTTTGTAACATTGCATTGACAGAAGCGAGAATATAACACTTAGTAGTCTTATCAGCATTTTGTCATTGCTCATGTTGTTAGACTTGCTCAGAACTTGACTTGTCACCTGGAGGTGCAAGCTCATTGTCCGTTAATACCCATGAAATTCTTTCATATTAGAGAACAATGTCGAGGTTACATCTCCATTCATTAAATTTCTCTCCATTTTCTAATTTGTTATTAGTCAAGAGCATAGTCAGTGGATTCATTTTATGGTGATTATGTCTGAAAAATAAATTATTAAAGAATAAACATACTAGTTAACAATATTGGAACTTTGTATAAAATCATGATGCATGTATGCATGATGATAGATTTAACAAAACTTAAAAAAAATAAATCTTTATATAACAGTTATTTTTCTTATCTATAACGGACTAAGTGACGGTGAGTCATCTTATCCATTGAAAGAAAAAATGGGACCCTCCTACTGAAAAAGCTACCAAGCATCTTCACGCCTAACTTTTAAAGAAGTGACATAATTTAGTTCGTAAATTTATCAATAGAGCTACGATGGGTAGGTTATTGATAAAATATGTTGAATATGTAACCATTTGATTCATCCACTAAAGGTACATGGAAACCATGCCTCGATAGGAGGTCACATTTGCTACCAATGAGTTGACTCATCCCAAACCATGCAAGATCTAGGATTCATGTTCTTCGGTGGGGAGTAACACTTCACCGCATGCAAACGGGCCATCATATGGGGGCCGTGGACTCTCACATGAGCATCCTTTCCCACTCAATCTTTTTGGTCTGTAAGTTTTAATAAATACCATCTTATCTAGATGCAATTTATTAACCATCCTATATTGTTTCATTAACTATCTCATACATAATGAATGCATGGCAAAGCCCAGGGTTGGCAATTATTCTAAATGGCATACATTCATATAATATCGTATATTATTAGCATCCATCCATCCATTCATCTCATGAATTACAAAACTACTTTTGATTGTCCATCCTAGAACATAAATAATTACAAGGCTCTTTGGCCTATAAAAATTTTTTGGATTTGGATCTTCCGCTTCGAACTCGTCACTCACATGACCTGGCCCACTCGATAAAAATGTGCAATGGCATTTACTTTTCAACAATTTTTGTTTTTCATAAAACTGAAATTTGTCCACAGGAAAACAAAAAATTCCACCACTTGAAAAACTTATAAAACCGAATTTGTCAAGAGAAACACAAAATTTTAGCACTTGAAAAACTCATAAAATCGAAATGGCCATTACACCATATCATAAGCTGAAACCATTACCTTTTCTTTTTCTTCGATCCATGACTACTTCTTCTTCAGCATTACAAAAATTTGTACATTACAAAATCAAAGAAAACAGAAAATGAAGACAAGGAGGAAACATGATGATGATAGGCCACCCTCCTTGTTACAAACTAAACGAAAAAAACTTACAAGGTAAATATATATTCTATGGACAACCAAAAAAGTAACACATACATCATATATATTTCTATCACAAAAAATGCAGCATACATAAATATAATTGCCAACCTATGCAACATATAGGAATTGAATCATGCATAATAAAATGGCTTTGATACCAATTGTTGGATCGAAAACAAAAGCATACTAGATTTGGCTAAACGATAGATTTCAAAAACTTTTTCCGAAATTAAAATGCAGTGGAAGCATGATAACCAAATCAATATGTTTTAATCCATACACGATTCGGTTCTAAAAAATAAATAACATAAGAACAAAATTGAAATTTTACAGACTCTATAACTTTCAATCCTCACTATTGTATCCTCTCCACGCTATTGTATCCTCTCATCGCTATTGTATCCTCAACCAATCTGATTTACTACTTATTCTTCTTAGACAAATGATCCTTTGGTAGGAAAGGGGAACAAATATTGTACAAGTTTTCCCTTTATGATCAACTAGTTGAAGGAACCAAAATTAGACACTCTCATTCCTAATTTCGGCTAAAACATGAAAGAAAGGAGAGGGGAGTCAGAAAAACCAACCAACGCACCACTTCTTTCTTCTAATCAAAATGAAAGAGAGAGCAATAAATGAGACATTCTCATTTTTTAATATGGCTTGATGAAAAGACAAAAACCTAAAACAAGTCACTCTCATTTTTAGTTATACGATGAAAGAAGGGAGAGAGAGCAACAAATACACTACTTCTTTTAATCAAGAGAGGCCAATAACTGAGACATTCTCATTTTCAATTATATGATGAAAGAAGGGAGAGATAGCAATAAATGCACTACTTCCTTTTTTAATCAAATGAATGCTAAAAGGTTTATATGTTTTTCTACATGCTAACATTAAATGACAACCATCAAACCATTTAATGATAAGACCATTAAACCATTTAATGAGGGCACCATTAAACCCACCTTATATTTAGCAATTCAATACTAAATGTGCAGATGTCCATTTAGCTATACAAAACTAAAATCTACATCATTGTAGATTTCAGCTTTGCCCTCCCTTTGTCTTTACAAATATTGTTTCAATTTAATTAATATAGTTAATCAAATCAAACCAAAATCTAACCCAACATCAAATGTTCATTTTGGGCTTCTAATTAGCAATTAATTAGTGTAAGCCCAACATTTAATCATAGGCTTAAAACCCAATTTAATTAACTCTTAATTAAATTATTTTGATATTATTATTCCGAATCTAATTTGATCCTTTCTTTTGTTTTTATTTTCTTTCCGGTAACCTCTATTTATGTTTCTTATTTTGCTTGATAACCTTTCCTAGAAGTCAAGTGGGTAATCTAATTGGACTCATATAATTCAAGCTCCAATAAGCCTATAATTAATTTAATCTCATTAGAATTAATTCCAACTTATTAACCAAATTTTATTCCACTAAAGACAATTAACTGAACTCTTGAATTGCTAAATATTATGAGAACACATGTTTCAAATTAAATGTCCAATAGCAAACTCTATTATGAACCATATTATAGTCATCCACATAATAAAGGGTAAATTTTGCCCTTAATTAGTTTTTCCTTCTAGATCTCCCGCTTCACTTTATATGGTGATTAACACACAAGATCTCATCTTGGTATTAAGACTTGATAGGTAGCTAGTCCATCAAACTACTAGCGCCAGTTTAATCACCAATCTTCGTAAAACATCTAGAAGTGATGATATCACTATAAACTCTTTATTTGAGTGAATGTTCCCTAATACAAGTTTCAATTAATAATTCCAACATGTAGACACTAGATTGATTCTCTATAAGAATCCATTCCAATCTTATAAGGAATTAAAATGAAATAGATTTGAGTTCACCACTCATCAGGATTGTGGTTCGTAATAAAAGAATGCTAAAGTATATGTTTTAAGATTAAAGAAACGGCCTACTTTATTTTTTAAAAACATACGTGATTTCAGATTCATTTAATAATGCCATTATCAATAGTCAACTGCTATCATTATATGAAACTTATCATTCCTTAAAGTAAACTCCTTTACTTACACGGAGATAATTCACAACACTATAGTCTAAACCACAATCAAGCGACCAAATTGATTATTCAACTGTGAATCAACAAATTTAGATTCTAATAATATACATGTTTCCCATACATCTCCATGTATATGTATATTACTTACAAAAGAATCTTGGTACCTTATGGCTAGTTATATAATGCTCATACAAATAAAACCGAACTCTTTTGTTTTATTTATAATAAATATTTTCATTACAAAAAAGTAATTGGAAGAAGATTAAGTTATAAGTAAATACACTTGCTTTCTAAGGCACTATATTTACATAACTCCAACACACCCTTATAATTTATGCTCGCAATTTCATTTAAATCAAAACATTTAAAGATGAACATTTCTCCAATTTACATAAAAATTCACAAAAAAGAATAAAAAGAACTCTACATAGAGAAAAAAACGTAAAGTAAATAGATACTTCCCTAGTTATAATCTGGAAGTTTGAATTCATGACATGATTTTTCATCTAATATCATTCTTACAAAATAAAATAAAACAAAATAAAACTTAAGTCAATAGAAGAAAATTAAATAAACATAATTCAACTATATCTTTGAAAAGACACTATTATTTAGTATGTTCACAATAAACAAATAAAAGAAATAATCAACATGATAATAGTTTAGTAGGGTTAATCCCTTACTAACTACCAAGATAAAATAAAATAGAAAAATGTACAAAAACAAAAAGAAAAATAAACAAAAATACCCCTGTCAAGTATTCTACTTATGGAAAGAAACTATTACAATGAGAGAAATTGCACTCACCTCTCTCCTCTCCATTTCACTTAAAAACATTTTTCTACCATGTTCAATTAAACTGAACTTGTTCACCTATTCTGTTTCTTCTTCTAGTAGGCTGCTCTATTCTTTTGTTTCCATACTTCCTGCTAGTTGAGAACATGATGTAGCTGAGTAACCAGATCAACATGCATCACAAATATGTGCCTCCGTGTCAAAAGGCTATAATGACGTTTCAACCAAGCAGTTTAATAAAATAGCACGACTTAGTTGAGTAATCAGATCAACATTCATCACCAATGTTTGCCTCCAAGTAAAAGACTAAGTCCATGCTCAATAAAAAAATTGTTCTAATAAAACCTACTGAGCTTGTAAATAGCTTGATTTTTCATGAACATGTACTTAGGAGTAATTATAGAGTTTGAATAACCAAAGAATTATTAATGTGTGTACACAATTGAAAAGGGTGATTAACTTGAAATTTAAGTTTTGGTTAACATGTATGTTTAGTCTAGAGCCCCTAAATGCAAATTTTACATATTAATGATTTAAAATAAATTAATGATTGTGTTTAAAGTTAAATTTATTTCATGAAATTAAAGTCATTGTCTCATTATTGCATTGTGGGCTTTGTGATTTTTGTGTTTTTGTTGTTTTGTTTGCTTGACCACAAGAAAACGTTTAAGTGTGACGATGTTAATAAGTGTAAATTGCATAATGTTTTAGGGTTTATTTTGATATATATTTAATTGTTAATTCAATTGTTTAGTATGTGTTTAGGTTGGAATTGTGTTAGTTTTTTAATTATTGGTGTTTAAGTGTTTTAATGGGTTAGTACAAGTATTTGAGTTTAAATATTATGTTTTTAAGGTACGTTGATGTGTTTGTTAGTGTTTCAGGGTCAACATTGAAGAAAGGAGAAGTTTCAGAGACATTCAGACCGAAACAACAACTTACGATCATGGCACAACAAGCCACAATTGTGACAGAAGCACTAGAGTTGGCCTACAATTATGACAAAAGCACCGGAGTTGGCCTACGATCGTAGCCCATATTGCACGATCGTTATAAAAGCCCAACACAGTCACAATCATGGCCTGTAGGGCCACAGTCGTGGCCTTCATCGACAGACACATAGACACTAAAAAATGTCAAGTTTCAAGGGATTTTTTGGACATTTTGGATCCCAAAAAAAGCCTAGGGTTGCTTACAACACAAAAGATATTTAAAGAATAAGATAAAGAAGTAGAAAAAACTTTTGAAATTATCCACTTTGAAGAGATCCTAGAGAGAATTCATTGAGAGATTGAGAAAGAGAAGAAGGAAGAAAGAAGTGGAGAAGAAGCTGAATTGACGTACTTCTCGGATTAGGAGTTTTCCCAATGTCATTGCCTCCCGTCCTCCATGTTGATTGTATTTCCTATTAATTTTTAGTTTTATCATTATATAAGATTGGATTAAATAGTTGATGATAGGATCTAAGTGTTAAGGATGTTATAAACTCACCTTTGGAATTTTATTCTTGATTTAATAAAATATGATTGTTTTTATGTTTATTGGATTTATTGTGATTAAATTCTATGATTGCATAGTTCGGTAATAAACTGAGAGGGTGAATTAATTGAAAAAGAGTTAAATTGGGCTAACAAGAGTTTGGTGATTTAATAGAACAAGAATTAAATCAAATCGGTAATTATGCAAAGAGACATCTTGTATAGGTTCCCGATAATTTATTGGACAACTTCAGATCTAATTAGGTTTCGGATAAATTGTTAATCAAGATATTACAATTTTCATAATCTAATTAGGGTTTATAATTTAGGGTTAATGGTTATAACTCGAGAGAGAGTAATCGTCTAAAACCAATAATCTGATAATTTATAATCAATTAGGTTAGTCTTAAGGATAAGTAAAATTCTCTTTATCTCAATTGGTAATTCTTTTAGGTTGATTTTTGGGTGTGTGTTGCAATGCTGAATTATTAATATTTTCATGATTGATTCTTAATTTGATTTGATTGATTAAATTAAATTCTCATTTTAGTTTGATTATATTTTGAATTTCTTTGATTTGTTTTGACCTTAGATTTTAGGATTAGATTATGCCTCCTTGTGGGATCGGCACCTTAGGTACTACATGAACGAACCGTGTGCTTACGGATTATCGAGGGTGATTATTAAAATTTATACACATCAAACACTCAATCAATTAATTTGTTAATTATTTATGTTTTAAGCATTTTATGGGTTATATAAGTCTTTAAGCTTAAATATTATGTTTTTAAGGTATCTTGATGTGTTTGTTAATGTTCAAGAGTCAACATCAAAGAATAGAGGAGTTTCAGAGACATTCGGGATGAAACAATAGTCCACGATCGTGGCATGTCAGGCCACAATCACGACAGAAGCCCAAGGAATGGCCCATGATTGTGATAGAAGCTCAGGGAATGGCCCACGATCATAGCCTGCCTGCCATGATCTTGTCAAAAGGCTCAGATGTGAGCCACAGTAGTGGCATGCATCGGGTAAAGGCGTTGATACTCAAGAATGTCAAGTTTTGAGGATTTTTTGGACCTTTTAGACTATGGAAAAACGCTCAGGTCACCTAGAACATAAAAGGATATTTAAAGAACAAGAAAAAGAGGCAGAGGGAGCTTTTGAATCAACCCCCTTGAGAAATCCTTGAGAGAAATCATCGAGAGATAGAAGAAGAGAAGAAGAAAAAGAGAAGAGGAGAAGAAGCTGACTCGACGTACTTCCCGGATCAGGAGGTTTCCCGACGTTGCTACCTCCCACCATCCATTTAGATTGTATTTCCTATTTATTTTTAATTTTATTATTGTATAGAATTAGATTGAACAATTGATGATAGGATCTAGAATGTTGAGGATGTTCTAAACTCACCTTCAGAATCTTATTCTTGAATTAATAAAAATCTTATTATTATGTGTTTAGTGGATTTTATTGTGGTTGATTCTATGATTGCATAATTTAATAATAAACTGAGAGGGTGAATCGAATAAAAAATAATTAAATTGGACTAACAAGAGTTAGGTGATTTAAGAGAAACAATAATTGAATCAGATCGAGGATTTGTATGAAGATACATCATACATAGGTTTCCATAGTTTATTAGAGAACTTCAAAACTAATTAGGGTTTTGGATAGGTTGTGAATTGAGAGATTACAACCTCCATAATTTGATTAGGGTTTATAATTTAGTGTTTGGTGGCGTGTCAAACCAACAAAAATAAATTCCTACTCTAGAACACTTAAGAGAGTAAAGTGGTGAATAGGGTCGAACCACAGAGACCAATGTAGTAATTGTTTATTTGTGTTAAATCAAAAATAAAAATAAACAGATGAAAATAAAAATAATGAAAATAATTTGATTTGAGAATGATTGATTTTAGAAACACGAAATCACGCAAGAAGAAATTAAAAATAAGATTGAAAATAATATGAAT
>JAOTIZ010000002.1:30985137-30998146 GCA_027123425.1 Erythroxylum panamense | reverse complement strand
CGACCCCAGTTGGACTGGACCTTAGCAATTATATTCTAATTAATTAATTAAGTAATTAATTAATTAATTATTATATAAATATAAGCATGTGCGTTGGAATTGAAGAGAGGAAGAGAAAAATATTTGAAAAGTCAAACTAGTCATCATTTCATGCTTTATTACATGCCAAATGGCCATTAACGTGGACACCATCTACTCCATTCATGATGTAGTCTTTAAATGAGTTAAAGACTATGTCCAAAAGAAAAGAGGAAGTGGATAGTCGGTGATCGTGAGGTAGAGATGAGAGAATGTAACTTAATGGTTAAGTTATATATATAAAAGTTAGTTTTTTAATCTATCTCATCTCTCTCATATAAGAAGGCACACGAAGACACTCTCTTCATTAGCATTTTCGATGGTCTTCCATTTGTTTATGAGATAAACAAATTGAAGACTAAGAATGGATGCTTGATGGTCGATGATGGTGTACCAAAAGATGAGAGAAAAACTTAAGTGTTAAGTTATTGAAATGGTTTCAAAGTTTCTCTCATAGTTGATACAAGTTCTCTTCTTCTCCTTGTCCAAGCAATTCCAACGTCAATCCAAGCTCTCCAGGACAGAGGTAGGCTCTAGCAGGCTTTAATCTGTTCTAGCTATTCCCGGGTCAAAAGGGTTTGATCCGGTTAGATTTTCTGATCTCTGCGTGGATCACCTTTAGAGATAGTCTCTTTTGGCTATTTAGGTTGATGTCTTCATATCGATACCTGGATCCTGGGTTTTGGGAAAGTCCCGGGAACAAAAATTTTTGTTTTCCGCTGCCCGTACATGTGATGTACCTCCCGGGATTTTCCTACAGTTATGTGCTAGCTGTCTGTATTATCAAATTAGTGAACAACTTTTGATCCATTACTTCCATGAGGGGCTTCTTATATAAGAAAGAAGTATGACATCTCATTCAAGCCAGAAATCTAATTTCCAATAGGTTTTGCAAGCACAGGTGCATTAGTAGACAAGACCCTCATTCAAGCCAGAAATCTAATTTCCAATAGGGCTGTTAATTCTCAACAATTCAACATTTGAGAGGACCCTTAAGCTAGTACTACTACATTGGGGTAGCAGATAGCTGGGTTAATGTCTTTAGTGAGGCAAATGGCTGCAAATGGTGCTAAGCTGGTCAAGGTATGTGGAATTTGCACAATGGTAGGACATCTCATTGATATATGTACGACCTTGTAGAAGACTTCAACAGAATAAGTAAATGTTTTTGGAAGCTTTCCGGGTCATCCAAAAAGGAATCCTAACTACCCCTATGCATAGAACTTATAATGGAAGAATCCTCCATTCAAGACCTATGGACAGCAAAGCCAACAACAAAGCTCCTACCATTTAGCTCCAAAATAATGCCATACAACTCCAACAACAAACAAGAGCTAGCATCCAGAATCTGGAGAATTAACTGAGTCATATAGCTATTACTGTGAGCCAACTGGAGAATCAAAATTTAGATAAGCTTCCTTCTGAAACGATTGTAAACTTGAAAGAGAAAGCAAGTGCTATCACCCTGAGAAGTGGTAAAGACATAGAGGCACCACATAAGACTCCTACTGTTGGTGATGATGAACAATCTGAAAGGGAACTTGAAGTGTCTCCAAAAGAAGTTGAAAAGGGAACTAAGGTAAATTCTTAATCTCTTGTAATTAAAAATTTTACTAAAACTTTGCCTCCTTTTCCTTATAGGTTTGTAAATAGAAGAAAGAGGAGCAAGGTAAGGATTTTGGAAATGATAAAAAAGGTAAAGGTGAACATACCTCTAATTGATGCCATAAAGCAAATTCCTCGATATGCCAAATTTCTCAAGAGTTTATGCACATACAAAAGAAAATTAAGAGAAGATGAGAAAGTGAGTGTGGGGGAAACTGTGCTTACATTCATTCAGAGAAAGCTTCCACCCAAGTATAAGGATCCAGGTACGCTTATAATTCCTTGCAAAATCGGTGATACTAGATTTAAAAGGGCAATGTTAGATTTAGGAGCTTTAATTAATGTCATGCAATATTCCATTTACACTTCGTTGAATTTGGGATCTTTTAAAGAAACACGTGTTATGATTCAATTGGCTAATAGATCTAATACTTATCCTAAAGGGGTTATAGAGGATGTTTTAGTGTAGGTTAACAAATTGGTTTTCCCAGCTGTCTTTTATGTGTTGAACATGAAAGGAGAACCTTCACCTAATTCTGCACAGTTCCTTCTGGGTCGACCATTTTTGAAAACATCAAAGACAAGATTGACATGGATGCATAAACATTGACTATGAAGTTTGATGGTGATATTGTTCGCTTTAATACTTTTGAAGCATTGAGGTACCCTAGTGATGTTCATTTTGTTGTATCAATTGATGTTATTGATTGTTTGTCTCAAGAAGTTTTTGATATGGATGGTAAAGATGAGTTAGAAGTCATTCTTTGCATAAGGAAAAGACTTTAAAAAATTCTAGCATGTTCATTGCAGATGAAATGGAAGAAATTGTGCTAGCATTGCAATCATTGCAACCAATACCAAAAAGGTATGTATTTCCAAACATTGAACTTCCAATATCTAATACGAAATCCTTACCTTAAATTGTGAAAACAACTATAATTGAATTGAAACAATTATTCGAGCATTTAAAATATGTATTTTTGGGAGAAGCAGAAATACTTCCGATAATCATTGTTAGGAACTTAACCCAGCTTAAAGAAGAAAAGCTCATTTGAGTGCTTAAATACCCCATCACAGTTACAAAGTGGACCATAGCTGTCATTAAATGTATTAGCCCTTTGATATGTATGCACTGAATTCTTTTGGAAGGAGGATCCAAACCATCAAGAGAATCACAAAAAGATTGAATCCTCCAATGATGGAAGTGGTAAAGATGGAGATCTTGAAGTTGCTTGATGTTGGTATAATCTATCCAATTTTGGATAGTAAATGGGTGAGTCCAGGCTGAGTAGTATCGAAGAAAACTAAAATTACTGTAACATCCCATTACCTATGGGAAGGTTAGAATGGTAAATGTGAGTGATTATGAGAATTAGAAATGCATCCCCCTGTTCATACATATTATGTTATACATATACATATGAATAGTGAAGTCATGGCACATGAAAATAATTGTAAATGCATTCATGAATAATTCCGGGTATAATTAGATTGAGTTATGATTTTTGGGTGTTTTAAGAATTTTGAATTTTATTTATATGGAAAAGTCTGTTGGTTAGTAAGAACATTGTAATTGTGAATTTTGGTAAATTTAGGTATAAATTTTTGGATAAATTTTGGAGAATAGGAAAAAAGACATCAAATTGAGCTTTGGAGATAGTTGAATTGTAAAGATGAGAGTTAAAGGAATTAGTTTCAAAAGAAACTAAGTTAGAGCTTAAATATGAGATAAGTGACAAGTGTTACTTAGGCTTGGCACTTTGCTAAAATGTAGGTTACTGTTTCTAACAGTTGAAAAGTTAAGTTATATGTCTAGATTCATTCTTGATGGTCATCTTCTTTATATTTCCTTCCCACATACAGAGTTTTCCTTCTGACCCCTTTTAATAGCTTTCTCTGTTTCCTTCTTTCACCAAGCCACTTTGCTATTTGTGTCTTCTACCCTAAGAAAAACCAGAAGCTGGTCATTGTACATAGTGAAATACGTAAATCACATGGAGTTTAGGGCTTGAAGATTTTGGAGTTTTAGACAGGTAAGTAGTAAATAAATACTTTAAAGTTGGTGATTTATGAAAGAAAGTTGAGGAGTTATTATCATCTGCATGGAAAGTGATATTTAAGAGTATAGTCATAAATACTGGGTGGTTGGGAGGAAATAAATTCAGTTATAGTGTTAAATTAGTTTTTGAAAAAATTTTGGTGTTTTGGTGATGTAAAATATTGAAAGTTTGAAAATTTGGAAAATGTTTACTGAATATGCTTCAGTCTTTAGCTACAATTTCTTTAGTTGTCCAAACGAGATGATTCTTAATTTGTATTAAAATAGAGATGTATGGCTACATTTCTTATGAAGACATCAAATTTAAATTATGTCTCTAAGAATCTCTAATTTTGTCATGAAGTTGAGATTTGAGTGCAGTACATTGGAGCTAAATGTAAAATTCATGTTCTAACTTCGGGAGAAAATCTGGATTAATCTAGATAGATTTTAAGCAAAGTTGTCTTCTTGGAAGTTGTAGATGATCTTTCCAGCTTTCCAACGACATAAAGCTTGTAAATTTTGGATATCAGAGTTGAGAGATGTGAGCATTACAAGTTGTAATGTTTCATCGTCTTAGTTTGACTTTTGTTTCGTCTTAGTTTGACTTCTGCTTCATCTCAGTTTGCATCGTCTTAGTTTGACTTTTGTTTCGTCTTAGTTTGACTTCTGCTTCATCTCAGTTTGCATCGTCTTAGTTTGCTTCGTTTTAGTTTGACTTTTGTTTCGTTTTAGTTTGACTTCTACTTCATCTTAGTTTGCATCGTCTCAGTTTGCTTCATCTTAGTTTGATTTTTGTTTCGTCTTAGTTTGACTTCTACTTAGTCTTAGTTTGCTTCATCTTAGTTTGACTTTTATTTCGTCTTAGTTTAACTTCTGCTTCGTCTCAGTTTGCATCGTCTTAGTTTACTTCATTTCAGTTTGCATCGTCTTAGTTTACTTCGTTTCAGTTTGCTTCGTCTTAGTTTGACTTTTGTTTCGTCTTAGTTTGACTTCTGCTTCGTCTCAATTTGCATCGTCTTAGTTTGTTTCGTCTCAATTTGCTTCGTCTTAGTTTGACTTTTGTTTCATCTTAGTTTGACTTCTGTTTCGTCTCAGTT
This sequence comes from Erythroxylum panamense, assembly GCA_027123425.1. Taxonomy (NCBI): domain Eukaryota; kingdom Viridiplantae; phylum Streptophyta; class Magnoliopsida; order Malpighiales; family Erythroxylaceae; genus Erythroxylum; species Erythroxylum panamense. Next base: position 30,993,325 of record JAOTIZ010000002.1, on the reverse strand, counting down.
TGCATCGTCTTAGTTTGCTTCGTCTCAATTTGCTTCGTCTTAGTTTGACTTTTGTTTTATCTTAGTTTGACTTCTGCTTCGTCTCAGTTTGTTTCGTCTTAATTTGAATTTTGTTTCGTCTTAGTTTGACTTCTGCTTCGTCACAGTTTGGATCGTCTTAGTTTGCTTTGTCTCAGTTTGCTTCATCTTAGCTTGACTTTTGTTTCGTCTTAGTTTGACTTCTACTTCGTCTCAGTTTGCATCGTCTTAGTTTGCTTCGTCTCAGTTTGTTTCATCTTAGTTTGACTTCTGCTTCGTCTCAATTTGCATCGTCTTAGTTTGCTTCGTCTCAGTTTGCTTCGTCTTAGTTTGACTTTTTTCGTCTTAGTTTGACCATCATAGTTTGCCCTTTTCGGCATCGTCTTAGTTTGTATCATCATCTTCTGTCTTATTTCTGATCCTTTTAGAGGCAGAATCTTGCTTTATAGTCTTCATGAAAGTTGTAGATCTAGAAGTCTTCTTTCAAACCGAATAAAAACGAAATCAATCCAACATCTGTATCAAAAGTTATGGCAATTGCGCCAAGATATATACAATTTGAGTAAAGACATGAACATGTTAGATTCTTTTGGCCATAACTCCTTCGCTAGACACCCAAATGACTTAATTCTTAAACCATTGGACTCGTAAGACCTTTCTCTACATCTTTACCAAAAATCATAGCCCTCTAAATCAAACTGAGAAATATTGAGTGAAAAAGGTTGAACGCGTACAGTGAGTGTATTCTTAAATAGTATGAACTATTGTTATTCTACTAAACATACTTCAGTATTTTGATGATATCTTGATCTGTAGAGCTCCAAATGAGATTATTTCTGATTTGTGGTAAACTAGAGACATGGAGCTACAAATGGTATGAAGAACTTGGAATCTAATTCAGTCTCAAAAATGTTTAAATTTTAGATAAAAGTTGTGCATAGTATATTGATTTGGACAAGAGTAGTCCAAAAATGTTAAAGTATATCTTTTGAATCACTAAACCGAACTAAATGATTTAGATGTCATTAGAAATTTAAGACAATGTGGGACATCTTCTAGAAGAAAGTGTTATGTTAGAATGTTCAAGGGTATTGTTGGCAAGACAGTTATATAAAAGACATAAGGCAAAATTGGAGGGGAAAATGGGACAATTCTCAATCATTAAGGGCATAATTAGAAGAAGTGTTGTCTCGCCTATAAATGGAGTAGAAACACGTGAATGGAAGGAAAAAAAAGTAGATGAAAACAACAAAAATGAGAGAGAAAGAGAAGGAGAGTTTGGTGGTTTGAGAGAAAAGAAGAGAGTGGGTTAGGGTTTAATTCTTCTTAGTCTTCAAGAAAGATTTTGAAGCTGTCCAAGACGAGAAAAAGGAAGAGGAAGAAAAGAGCTTCCATTTGAGTTAAAGATCTTTTCATTTAGTGAAGAATCAAGGTTAAGTTTTCGCATTCAGACGTTCTCATAATTTGAAAGCAAACGCTAATCTGGAGCGTACTGTAAGTAGATCGAGATGATCTTACTTTATTGTTTGTTATTTGAATGTTTGTATTATTTGACTACTGAATGATTTTGTAAAATGTGATTGATTATGTTAGTTTTCGGACAAAAGGTCCGATGATTGTGATGTTTGACTTGGATATTGAAGTGCTCATTGAATGTGAATTGGATGAGCTAAGTGTACTGAAGTGATTGCTAAATGCTTTCTAAATAGGTAATTACATGCAAGTGAAAGTGTAAATTCTCAACTATATGTTGAATGCTGGACCACGGTTCGGTGATTAGTGAATATGATTGAATAAGAGCATGCAAATGTGAGTGATGCATTCCATTGCATAAATGCATGAAATATAAATGAGTTGTGACGAGAGTAGCCACCGATCATAGTTTAAAGCTCAACGAGTGAAAAAAAGCCTTAAGCTTAAAAGTGATTCAGAGCCTCAAGCTCAACGTTTAATAAGCTCTATATGGGACAGTTATCAATGAACCCTATATGGGACAGTTAGGCACTCGATCACAATAAATTAACAATAAAAAGTGAGCCTTATGTATACTACATATGCATAATATGAGTGATTAAATTGTATTGGATATGAAATATTGTGAATTATGTGTTATGTGACTGGGGGAAATATCAATGATGGTCACTCATTGAGTTCGCAAAACTCATCCAAAATTTGCAATTATTTTTCAGGATCAGAAGAATATTCCGTTAAGCCAACGGGACTATACCTACAACATTCAAGTGAAGGATAGAGGTTGGGATCAGTTTGCGTCTGTATTGCATTGCTCTATTTTGTATTGAATTGTATATTCCGCAACTTTTTTATATAAATTGGTTTTCCTAAATGACTCAAGGGTTTTGTTTTTGTGAAAGGGCCCAAATTGCTATTGAAAATGTTGTTGATGGATTTGTGTTACTTGAAAATGTTTATAAATGAATGTGGGCCTAATTTGAGTATCGATTTCCGCATATTGTGTTTGTGGTTCAAAAAAATTTATACCGATTTTTGAATGATTGAATGTTTTAACACGCCACCCTCGTGAAGCACAAACTCGGATATCACCTATCGATGTTAGGTTCGGGTCTTGCGGGAGTGTGGTGTTACAATATAACCAAATTTGATTTGACATGGTTACTGTAGATCATATTGGAATACATAAGGTCGTACTTTTCAATTTGTATTCGAAACCGAGGTACTTCACTACATTTCAATACCTACACAAGACTTTTTAGATTTTATTCCAATTTTGAGATAGGATGAACTACATAACATGTTTAAGGATAGAGTCAATGTCACTTACATTTTTAGGCCTAGTAAGACTCCTCAAATGTAAACTTAGAGACCTACGGGTAAGACCTAGTAAGACTACTCATACATTTCATCAAACACTTAGTATGCTGAAAATTTTCATCCCTAACAAATAACAAATTTCAACATTTTTCCATTATTCACCATCATTAACAGTAGTTTAGACAACAAACTGTTAACCATAAACAACCAAAACCAATGCAGCCAACTTATCGTCAAGAACTAACTCCAAATTTTGTAAAAAATTCATCTAGGGACACCCACACATCGATAACAGATGAGGTCAAAGAAGACAACCATACCTCGACGAAAACTACCAGAGAAGACGACGACTCACGCCAGAGACGCAGCAGCTACACGAAGAACAAGGAGACGACGGATGCGGGAGCGACAGTCAGAGGAAGAAGAAGTAGGAAATAGGCGCAGCAAGTCAGGGGAGAGGGGGAAGGGTTCGGGTAGCATTTTAATGAAACCAAAACCACGTTGTTTGGTTTTAAACCAAACGACATCGTTTTGGTTAACTTAAAGACATTGTTTCAATGCCTAAACGACGCCGTTTGATTTAAAACCAAACGATGTTGTTTTGGTAAACTTAAAACATTTTGCTTCAGTACCAAAATGACGTTGTTTGATTTTAAACCAAATGGTGTCGTTTTGGTTAACTTAAAGAGTTATGTTTCAGTGACAAAACGACGTCGTTTGGTTTAAAACCAAATGATGTCATTTTAATTTACTTAAAACGTTTTGTTTGTACCAAAACGATGTCATCGACGTTGTTAAGTAAACCAAAGCGATGCCATTTGGTTTTAAACTAAACAATGTTGTCTTGGTTTACTTAACGACGTTCTGCTTCAGTACCAAAATGACGCGTTCTGGTACACTAAAAAAACATTCTCACTTCTCGAACAAAATGATGTCGTTTTGTTATAATTAAAAACGTCCAAGTTTTGAGTCGAGAAGACGACACTTTCACTGACGAAAATTTTCGTTGTCGAACTACAATTTTATTATTCCCGCCTTTTCCATCTTCCGGACAACTTTTTTGACTGATATAATATTTCCGTCAGTAATTACTGATGGTTTCTTTACCGTCGGTAATTTTTCGTCGCTATTTCAAACTTTTCTTATAGTGATATGAAAAATAGATCGAAAGAGAAATATGAATTGAAACTAGTATTACAACTTACCTTAATAACTTCTTTCCTTCTCCTCTTCTCTTCCCTTTTTTCTTTCCTTATCTTCTCATTTTCATTTTTCTCTCTCCCTTTTAACCTTATGGCCGACCTCTACTCTCACTTCTATTTGTTTTTCATCCATTTTCTTTAAAAATTTCAAGAAAGTCAAACTAATCCATATGTTATCATTCAATTGGTGCATATGTTATCCTTCTATTGGTCCATATATCATTATTATATTGGTCCGTATGTCACTATAATATTGGTCCATGTGTCACCCTTTTATAGGTACATATGATATCCTTCTATTGGTCCATATATCACCAATCTATTGGTCCATGTGTCACTTACTTTAGGCTCCATATGTCACTCATTTAAGCCTATATATGTCACTACTTGTAAGGCTACACATGTCACTGATTATAAGACTACATATGTCATCATTTGTAAAGCTACATATGTCATTATTCTAAAGCTCCACATGTTACAAGTCTAAAGTGTCATTTGACACAAATTTAAAGGGTCACTTGTCCCTGTCAAGCCACTCGTCATCCAATTAACTGAGTCATTTTTCACTTATTCCCAATGCCACATGTTACCATTTCATAGGCCTAATCAACCTGTATCAATTTATCTTGCTCTTTAACATTTTTCTTAAACTAGATGCATATATCACCCCATCAATTACTCAGTTGTAACAATAAATTCCCAATTCAATAATTATAATCCATCAATTCATGTTATTGGTAAATCAAAATGCAAAACATTAGGAATGCTCATTCATTTTCGTTCCATACCCCAAAATATGTCAATTGAGCGCATATACTATCTTGCAATATTTTCTGAATCATAATTCATATGTGTATACGAATATTATGCATGTGAATGAAATGCACCTTATAAGTTCTTAAATGAAATAACTCATGTAACTCAATGTAACAATTTAATCTCTTAATAATTTTATGAGGCGAGATATTATATAAGGACATTCTCTTTCAATCTTATTTCAAATTCTTTAATTTTATTCAATCTATAGCCAATTTTATAATAATTTAATACCGATTAAATATTTTAAAGCTTAGGCATCTTATCTTACAGATTTACATTGATTTTATAGATTTTAATTTAATAAACATCATTTTAAAAATTATATTAGTAAATATACAACTTTTAAAAAAAATAGTCACTATATTTAAATATTAAAGATTGAATTTAAAAAATTATAAAATATTAAACATTTTTAAATGTGTTGCATTTATTTTAATTTTAAAATTTTAAGATATTAAGTTGATAATAATTTTTATGAGTAAAGAAAATATATTTCTTTTCTAATTTTATTCATTTAAAATTTTTATATTATTTTAAATCATTGAAAACATTATGATATCATAAATTCTTAGATTATGAAGAAGTTGGTGCAATCTAATGGAATGGGACACAATTATGGTTTATAACGAAGAACAAACTTAGGAGAAACTGGCATGATGTTAATTAATTTAAAGATCTTATATTTGAGATTGGGTTAAAAAATTATTTCTATTTTAATAATTTAAAAATAATAAAATAAAAATGAAATAATAGTTATTTCAAATTTATTAATTATTTTAAAGTAATTTTTATTAAATAATTTATTTAAAATTAAAAATAATTATTATTCAATTTTATTTTTTAATGCGAGACCCAATATGAACTGGTCCTAGAGAACCTTCAACAAGATGGAACTATGCCCGGGAACGGCTAGAATCAAACACACACAGAAGCGCAAAAAAAAGAATGTTGGTCAATGGAAAGAACCGTAAGACAACTTGTCTCTTCGAACCCTATGTTGGCCCCCAATTTTTTTTCTTGATAAATAAGTATGATTTACATTAATTATAAGGTCTTTATGAAAGTTTGTAGATTTAATTATTATGTTGATGTTAGAAAGATTTTATGATATATGTTGATTGAATTAAAGTGTTAAGGTTATAAGAATATTCAAGGGTGTTTTTGGCAAGACACTTAAGGATAAAGAACATAAGACATATAAGGAAAGGTAAAATAGACATTGCACACTCATTAAGGGTAGGATTGGAAGAGGAAAATGTGGTCTTACATTTAAGTGAAGGAGAAAACATGAATTGGGAGAGAAGAAGAGAAATAAGAAAGAGAAAGAAGATAGATTTCGTTGGTTGAGAGAAAAGAAGAGAAAACAAGCTAGGTTTTCAATTTTCTTGACCTTAAAGAGAGATTTTGAAGTTGTTCAAGAAGAGAAAAAGGCAAAGGAAGAGAAGAGCTTTCATTTGAGCTAAAGATCTCATCATTTGGTGAAGAATCAAGGAAATCAAGAAAGACAAGAGAAGCAAAAGTAGAGACATTTTGAGCAAGCCTATAAGCAAGGAAATCAAGGTGGGTACATGTTTATAATAGAGTAAATAAGCCCCTATATGTTTTCTTTGAATCAAGAAAGTTTAATGATTTCAATTGCATCATAAGTGTTGCAACTATCGCTTCTGAATAAATTAAAAATCTGTTATATGTTTGATATATGAATTGTGTTGATATGTGAAAAGATTTTGAAAATAAAATTTTGTGAAAAGATACATGTTGATAGAATCATGTTTTCAAAAATGTTTTCAAAATATTTTGTGTCTATGAAAAGTCAAGATTCAGAAAAGTGTCATTTTGGGCAATATGTTTACAAGTATATGAAAATAAGTTTCCAAGAATTTTGGGCAAACAGTTTTCAATTCATGAATTATATGTTATGTGGGTTTGGTGTAATCCATTCAAGAATTTCACGTGCACGTTGATCAAGTTAAAAGCTTCTCCTGCCTGCCCGCTAGTGGCACAGAGCTCCTTCATGAACTCTCTCAAGTCTACGCCTATGTAAAACCACTATGTGTGATTGCGATAGTGCCTCAAGTTTACGACTACACGTGACCATTACGTGAAAATGTGTAGCTTGTCATGCTCATGGATTTACCCAAACCATCTTGATGTGCTTATGTGCTTATGATATGTGAACAAGTTTGATGCATTCATGTTTTGTAGTTTGAGGATTTGACTATATGATAAGAATTTGAGAAGCTTGTGTTTTATGAACTCAGAAAAATTTTCTACGACAAGTAAATGTTTTCAAGGGTTTTGCTTATTCTTTGTTATAAATGTGATACTCACGAGCTTTCAAGCTCACCTCTCCTTTTATCCCATTTTCAGGTGATAGTTAAGAGACCAAGTGATCAAGAACCTAAGGGCATTTCTCCAAATTTGCTTATTTTATAGTTTGAGTTGATTTTGGGAAAGCAAGAAGTTTGTTTGTTCAAGGATCTTTTGTAATTTGAGATTTTGAGACGATGATGTAATATGGCTTGGAATGTCATTAAATATTTGTAAAACTTTATTCTTTTGATGTTAATGATTTTGGAGCATAAATTGTTGATATATATATATATATATATATATATGTATGAACAAGTGAGACGCTATAGAAATGAAGATAGGTATTATGACTGATCAGATGTAGTTGAAGATGATGAGATAAATGAGTTGAGATTTGAGAGTTTAATAAAATCATTTTGGTAGTTGAATGGTTATGCTCAGGACATTCCAAGTTTGCACAGTGCAAAATTTCAAGTCTTCCATAAGGGAAAAAAAAATTGTGTTCTGACTTTAAGGAAAAATCTGGATTGATCTAGGATGAATTTAACAAGTTGTCTTTATGAAAGTTGTAGCTTGTCCTTTTAGTCTTCCAACAGTATATAGTATGAAATTTGTGGATATCGGATTCAAAAGTTATGGTCCTTATAAGTGGAGATGCTCAAAAGTATAGGACGTATCGTCTGGTAATGATGCATCGTCTGGTGAGGACGCATCGTCTAGTGAGGACATATTGTCTAGTGAAGATGTATCGTCTGGTGAGGACGTATGGTGAGGACGCTTTATTTGGTGAAGACATATCGTCTGGTGATGACGCATCGTCTAGTGATGACATATCGTCTGATAATGACGCATCGTCTGGTGAGGACGCTTCGTCTGGTGCAATGTTTTAAAAATCGGACCGGACATCGAACCGATCGAAGGAAAGGTTTAAGGTTTAGAGGTTCAACCTGTAGTGAACCGCTATCAAATCGGAATATAATAAATAAGATGAAAATTTTATAAGAATAAATAAAAATAAAATATTTTATTGAAATGAAAAATACACC
>JAOTIZ010000002.1:30962298-30975626 GCA_027123425.1 Erythroxylum panamense | reverse complement strand
GCTTAAACTTTCATAACCCATACAAATCTCCACAATTATCAAATACATTGAAAACTCATAATTCTTTTCTCAAAATTGCCTTAAAACATAATTTCATCTATAACATAACACTTAAACAAAACACTCATTCAATTTCATTTATTATTTCTAAATTCCAATTAAAGATCGGGGTCCAACACCTAAACAGTGACCCTTAGGGTAAAGACCCCGTATATATCCTCTAAAAGGATAGTAAGACATCCCAAAGGAGGAGACTGTAAATAAGTAACTCTTAAACCAAAATACGTCGCATGAGAAGCTAACCAATCAGCGCAATGATTTCCTTCTCGAAATACGTGACAGAAGCGAACCATCCAGCGTTGATCGAAAAGAGCTCGAATAGCTTGTATTAGTGACGTATTATTGGATGTCCTCAAGCTTGAGGAGGAAAGAATATTAATGACTTCCAAAGAGTCGACTTGTAGTTCAATCCTCCGATAACCCATATCCCATGCCATCGTCAATCTTGAATAAAACTTGGTTAATTTAGAGGACTTCTATACTTAAGTGCAAATAAATAAGGCGATAAAAAGTCCTCTTATCTTAGTCCTTTAGCAACCTCGAATATTCTTATTGATTCAATATTGACCAAAATGAAAAATGACAGTTGAAATGCACTTGATAATCTAATCAATGAGCTCGAGAGGAAAGCCAATAGTGTGTATGGAGCTGATTAAAAAAATCCATTTCAACGAATCAAATGTTTTTGTTAAATCTATCTTGAGTGCACATCTATTGATTGTTTTCTCAATATGGTAACTCTTTAAAAGCTCTTGTATAATTACCATATTGTCTCTAATATATCTCCCTTAAATGTATGCACCTTGACATGAACAAATGTTCCCAGGCATCACTTTTTTTAGTCTATTAGTCAAAATCTTTAAAATCACCTTATAACTCACAGTATAACATACAATGGGTCTATATTCATGGAAAGAATAGGGTAGGTATCTCAAGAATGAGAGAAATGTGTCTTGTTCAGCTCTATTAATACATTGTCACTACTAAATAATTTCTTGATTGGATCGAGGACCATTTTCCCATTTAAATTTCAAGTGAACGAACGTCACATTGAAACTATCCAGATCAGAAGCTTTGTCGAGTGGAAAGTGAACAAGGTGTCTTTACTCTTTGATTTTTCTCATTAGAATTGGCAAGGAAAGGGATTTGTTTATAGTTCAACATTGTTTCCGAGGGACATAATCTATATTTCTCACATTTGTTATCACCATGTCAACGTGTGCAATAGAAATCAAATGAAACGATTAGGGGTGACGTATAATTAGATTGAAAAGCAAAGACTAAAATTTACAAAATCAAAGAAGTGACCCCTCATAATCCTGCAAGGTGCACTCTTGTCATATTCGTCCAAATTGTTACTCCCCTTGTCACAACAAAATGCCACAAATTTTAAACCCAATTTAGGAATCCGCACCTCGCCCTCTCCTCCTTGACCGAAGCCCTACTTTCTCAATTTCGAGTCTCCAATGACACCGAAGAGACCCATCCACATGGAGGAGCCACCGTCTGCGTCATCCTCCTCAGAAAATGAGGAGACCGCGGCTAGTGGAGAAGATGATGAAGGAAAAGAAGGTGAAGAAGAGGAAGACGAAGAAGAAGAGGAAGACCATTCTTCCGATCAAGAAGATGAAGCTGAGGGGATGCCCTCCAACCTCTCTTCTCCTCTATTCCATACTCAGGCCTCCAAGAAGCCTGATTCCGCCACCCAACAACCCGATTCGGATTCAGAATTAGAGACTGAGTCGGAGTCGGAGTCTGAGTTACAAGTCAAAAACGCGATAACAAAGCCTGTCGCTTCCAAGCCAATGGAGGGGACCCCGCCTCCCAAGGCCACCAAACCCAGATCTAAAACTTTGAAGTCTGCAGTTGGGGAGAAGAGGGTTAGTGAAGTTGATCGAACACCGACGAAAGATTCGAAAAGGGCTAAGGTGAATGATTCGGAAGCTGGTGGTCAGAAGTCCGAGGATGCGAAGAAGCAGCTATTTCAACGCCTGTGGAGTGAGGACGATGAAATTGCTGTGTTGAAAGGGATTATCGAGTTTAATGAGACGAAAGGGACCGATCCCGCCAAAGATATGAACTTGTTTTATGATTTTATTAAGAAGTCGTTACATTTTGATGTGACTTTGACCCAGCTGAAGGATAAAGTTTGGAGGTTGAAGAAGAAGTTTGGGAATCATGTGGTGAAAGGGAAGAAAGGTGAAGAGAAGATCTTTGCGAAACCCCATGATCAGAAAGCATTTGAATTGTGGAAAAAGATTTGGGGTAGTGAGAAAAGTGGTGGGGTTGGAGTGGAGTCTAGTGCTGCTAATCCGAATGGAAAGGCGAAGAAGGGTGGAAAGAGTTTAGCTGAATTGAAGGCGGAGTTGGGGTTAAATAGTGGAAAGGAGGGAGAGAAGACGGAGAAGGCAGAAGTTGATGTGGCAAGGAGTGCTTCAGAATCGAAATCTAACGGAATGTTCGATAAAATTGTTGATTTTGGAGGAATGGCTGACTATGTGACGAAGAAGGGACTGGATTTGATAGATGAACCAAAGAAAGCAGAGATGGAAGAGAAGTGGAAAAAGTTGCATGTAGAAGAGGTTGAGCTGTTTCTCAAAAGGATTGAGTTGATGAGAGAGCAGACGAAATTAATGTTGGAGGCTTATAAAGCTCAGGAGGATTGATATAATTGGGAAGGTATACATTTTGATTTTTTGCTTGAGTTCTATGCTATTCAAGTTAACAGTTGTAATAGTTTTTGGATTTTAGGATTTTGGTAACTAATTATAAATTGTGTAAGTCTGTGTTCCTGCCAGAACATTATGTTCCTATGGGAGCATATTTTAATTGCAATGCTGACTTATCACTTCTGTTAATGGCAGATGTGACTGGCTAATGTGTTTTCCTGAATCTTGGCGTACCTAAAAACAAGGGGGTGTGATGTATACCTCTTTGTTTGGGAAATGGTTTCATGTTACATGTGTTTGAATCCTTTTATTATTTGACCTTTATTTGGTATGAGAAGTTAGTGTTAGTTGCTTGATGTGGAGTAGAAAGTGTTAGCAGTTTGGTTAATTGCTTCATTTTGCATTCCATAGCACATTGCTTTTGTAACATTGCTTCAAAACTGCAAATTTTATTTATTCTGAGTTATTAACTTGTATATGTGAGCTTGGAATTTGTAAAACAATCTTCCATCCAAAATAATAGCTTGTGGAGAAGATATGCCTAATTGCTTCCGTGCACTATAGTTTAATACAACTGAGAAGACGCCTTTATCTTTTATCCATCGTGAATGCATCATTAATTTATTGTGGAGGCAGTGCCAGCTGCAACTGATTCCTGGACTGCAAAGAGAGCTAAATTTGTAAATCACTTTCTCTTTATTTATCAACAGTTATGTAGAACCAAGTTCATAACTGATTGTAATTTTGTGGATATTATAGTTCTTATTCCGCCATGCTCTTCCAATTTCTAGAAGTGTCTGGCTTTATTCTGTCGTGTTCTTTGTTTGCATCGAAGATAAGGTTGGAAGTCCATGCCATATGTATGCTCCACTTGGGATTTTTTCCATTTTGAGTATGTTAAAGTACTTTCTTTCTTCTCTTAAATGCTTCATTAGGTTCTTTGAAGGCCCTGTTGTTCAAAGACAATGGATCAATGGCTTCTCAAGCTTATTCTTATCCTGCTCATTATGTACGGTTTTGGAATTGTGGGATAATCGTGTAAGTATTGTGGTTAGGCTAAGCAGTGATGCAGTGCACCTAGAAAAATCATTTGTTTCCCCTTCTGCATTGTATATCTATTTAATTTTACCCCAAGTGAATTTCTCTTTAATTTAGTAAAAGGATCTGAAAATGCTTAATTGGCAAGTTGGATGTAGATAAACATATTCTCTGAACATATATCATAATGAAAAACGGGAGTGTTTTTGGTTTCTTGCTACTACTAGAGCATTCTGGCATAAGTTGTTGTAGAAACTTATGGTGGTCAGATTCCTGTGGGAAGAAGGTATTTGTTAGAGAATTGTTCTCTCTTCAGTGCACCACCTGACATCAGTCTGGATGAAGTTTTGGCCATTATAATTGAGAAAGAGGGTGTATTGATATGTGTCCTGGTAATTATTGTTTCCAAAAGATGTAAGAGGTTCGAGTGACTGTTAGTTCTAGCCTATTAGGTAATTTACTTGCTTACGATGTTACTTAAATTGTTCTCGTGTAAAGTTTTGTATTTTACGATAAAATTAGTGTACCACATTATAGTCGTCTTGAATAGGATGCTTGGTCTTTCCAACTGTTTCCTCAATTATTATTTGGTGTGTCGAAGCTGTTTATCTTTATTATCTTTCATCCTTTTACATGTGTAAAGAAATCACGAGGAAGTAACTGAAAGTTCCTGCAAAGTTTCGTATGTGTTACTATTTGAAAGCAAAACTGACTGATGTTTATATATGATAAGCTAAAGCGAAAGTTATAACAGTTGTATTTTATTTCTATACTGGAAACTTGGGTCTTAAATCAGTGATTTATATTGACTTCACGTTATTCAAAATAGATGTTCTCTGAAAGTGAAGAGTATTGGTTTGTTATGCTTGCGTTCTTTTCCACTTCTGTTTGACCTGAAGCATCCCAGAGGTGCATTGCAAGTCGCAAAGCTGATAGTACATTGAACAATCTTTGATCTGTTTGTACCAGAATCTTGAAATGAACCAAATTTGAGGAATAAACAAATGGAAGTCCTTGTTCAGGCGACTTATATTTTAGGCAGGGGATGAAGGGCCTTGTGCTCCTTTGGCAGCTGCGGACGAATACATAATAGCATTCCGCATACAAAACATGTAAAGCAGCGTGGTGTGCTAATCCACAAGATTTCCTTGATCTTGTTCATCATTGTTCCTATGATCAGCATGGAGAGTCCTCATGCCAGGAAGATCATGTTTTTAAAAGTTTGATAGGTGATAGTAGTTTACCATCGCATGCAATATTTTGTTGTACTAGGCCACATCTCTTTAGTTAACTTACAATATTTTGTTTAAAAACATTTATTTATAAAAACGTGAAGTTTTGATGATGAGTAGTAAAAGTTCGACTGGTCAAAAGTTAAATTCTCTTACAATTTATTTAAAGAAAAGTATTTTAAAACAATGATAAAGAAAACTACCGCCTTTTCATTCTTAAATTTCTTTAAAACGAAAGCATTTTACAACAATGATAAAGAAAAGGAAAGTTCAAATTAGTTGTGAACTTTTTGATCCGATTTCGAGTCTGGGGCTATTTTGTGAATCAAACAAAGAGTGAAAAGCACTATGTAAGGACGTGGAATACACTAAAAAATGCAACAGTCACAATTAAAAGTGAACCAAAGTGAAGAGATCAAGAACAAGCTTCGGGAATTCCAACCTTCTAGATCATAATCCTTGTGGGAACGGGTAAGAGGCTGAATCCCATGATCATATCTTCTTTAGGTGTCAATTTTCATATAATTTATGGAATGAAATTTAGTCATTGCTCGATATAAGATGTTTACGCTCCCATTGGAAGGATATCATAAGCTAGACAATTAAGGTATCTTATAACTATCAAAGTGATTTCAACATCTTTAAAATTTACCTCAACTACTCTTTCTTTTTAATCTGGAGGGAGAGAAAAAGAAGGATCTTTAAAGGGGAATCTATGGAATTGTTAAAGTATAGTAAAAAGGAATTAGCCAAGCTATATCTTCAAGATGGAATATCTCAACAAATTCTTAATCACAGTACTTTCCTTTTATTATTATTTCTTTTATAGCCCCATTGAATTCTAATAGTCCCCTGTATGAGTCTTTATTCATGGTTATTCTCTTCTTCACTTGTTGTTGCTCTCCTCCTATATTCATATTGAGGATGTTTCTCTTTATTTTATTATACTTTGCCAACTTTTAATGACCCTTTTATACATCTTACTTATTTTCCTAAAAAAAAGTGTTTATAAATTTTATATTTAATATTTAAATTAAAAATACTCAATTTACACCTGTTAGGTGTTATAAAAACTAACATATATTTATTTACAAATTTAAAAGATAACCATATATACGAGAATTTTCAAAACATACTTTGTAATTAAAACATTTTTATAATTTGGGTGATAAAAAATAATTTTTTTTTAAAATGTAAATGAATTAAATACTCAAAGTATAAAAGGTTTATAAGATACAGTCAAGGATTTAATTAACAAAACCATATGAGAGTTGAAGTAGGATAGCCCTAAGTACTAAGCAAATGACTACGACCAGTGTAGCTATACCACACCACTACTATAGGATATATGACCAAAATTCTTGAGAATATCGGAGCACATACCTTATGGGAATGGCATGTTAGAGCAGTCACATTCACTTAATATGGTATCATACACATCATAAGTAATCATAAAAACAACTTATCTCATTTCATTAACAAAATATGTTTTACACTATTATTTCATTACAAACCATCTATATATTTACAATATAAAAACCATTTGTGATCACACTATTTTAAACAACAGATTCTACATGAAATGAAAACTATACAAAGTACTATGTCTAAAATCCTCATATGACAACTGACTAGACCTTTGAACCATATCTTGATCCAAAATGAATAGTACTAAACTTCAGTTAGTTCTTTTACTAACAAGGTCTCCTCTCAGTACTTCACAATCAACATTGCAATTTTAATGAATTTTGCGAACTCAGTAAGTGAACTATCATTAATGTATTCACTCAAAACAGAACACATATATATTAATAAATAACATTCATCTCAATCAAAGTAACATAGCTATAACTGATATTCTACAATTTGCTTCATAATACAAGAAACATTTAAAAATACAATCACTTTTTAAGTCATTCTAGAAGTACATTCTGAATGCAGGAATGTCATATAATCATTTCAGAACATAACACTCATTTATCACAATTCTTCATATCACCATCAAAGTCATAAACATTTCTTAATATCAACACAACATACTTAAACATTCATTTGCAATCAATATCATTATCACATTTAAAGATACAAATCCAAATGCAAATGAGACTTATTATATTTGAACTTTGTTGTGACCGAGTGCCTATTTCACTGTTCTATATCTGTTGTAAATACTGGTCTCTTTCTAGGACTATCCTGTATCCATTATGGATACTAGGCTCATTAAACATTAAGCTTGAGGCTCTGATGCACACAACTGAGCTTAAAGCTCTTTTCACGTTGGCTACTCTGGTCACAATTCCTTTATATGAACATGCATTATGTAATGGAGTATAATAGTTCATATAATGTATCATTAATCACTTTCAGCCAATGAGCACATTCAATTTTTACAGTTCATCGAATCTAAGTCCGGCATTCAACAAATAATTGAGCATTTGATTTCCTTATTCACATTCAAATCACAAACACTCCCAACATAGTCCCGAAAATCGAACTTCTTGGACAATCAGTTGTCCAGAATCAATAATATCATAATTATATCAATATCAATTCAATATAGAGGAATTAAGTTTAATCAACACAATTTGAACAGAACACATTACCAATCAAAATCTCACATCTAGGTTACCCATTAGATATATAATTCAAACAGAAGCATAAATATTTGAGTTTACACAACTAGGTTAATTCACAGTACACTCCAATTTGCTACTGCCTTAACATTCCGGCAATGTTTGGATGGTGTCGGTTGATGTGTGCCTCTAAATCAAACAATACACACATGTACACATTACTAATTGATCGATCAAATGAATGCTCAATGTTACACATGCATATGTGTCATGTTTAATGCATGCTCAATTGATTATTATGAGTTTGAAATCTTATTCACAAATCATACTTATACATTCATCATAATTTGTGCATCATGTAGTTTGCAATTAGGTTTATGCCTTAATACACTTGATCACTTTCAATTCAACAATCAAACATTTATCATTCTTTTTCCTAGGATTATACACTCACATAATTTCCTAGTTCGTATTCAACCACTCCCAATTCATCACTTACATACTTTAAATCACATTACATTCATGAGAACATCTTAAAATCATTATCAATTCATAATTTACACTTATCCTTGAAAATTTTCATGATCAAAGGCCTCTTATAACACACATACAATTGTTGTTTTAAATATGGAATTTTAGCAAGCTAAACTTACATTCACCAAACATTTTCCAGCAATATATATTCATACATTTACCCAATTCTCATTCATAATTACCCCAATTTCTTCAATGATCATTCATCCATACCTTATACACATTTATCATGTTTTGAAGATCACGTTTGCATTAAAAGAACTCAGTTATTCCTCAAACAAATCATAATTTCCAGATTTGAACTCAACAACATCAAAATAGTCCATTCTTTAGGTTATGACTTCAATTAATTACATAAACTTATCAACATATCTTTTAGCCAAACTGTTTTACAGAAGCATTAATAAGACATCAATAATCATTTTTTATGTTTTATACTTGGACTAATTCGAGCTCTAAAGACCTAAAAAATCAGGAAATAATATAAGATTCCTACACAGGGGTCTGTCACAGGCAGTATTAAGGAAAAAAAACATAACTTAGGCTCAAGACACTTCCACAGGGGTCAAGATAAGACCCCTATCTACAACTTCCATTCTTTGAGTTTATTCAAATTCAAGCTCTAAAGATATGTAAAATAGATCTAAATAGGAAGATGAAATTGAAACCAAAATTTCGAGCTACAAATCTAATTTTCTAGATTCAAGAACACTTCAATAACACCTATCTTTACCGTGAATTCTTCATCAATTATACCTCAAATCCCAACTTAAATCATCCATACAACAATCCTTAACGTACTATTTTTATACATGAAAAAAATATAATAGAAACGTACCTAAGTTTATGCAGAAATTTCCAACACAATCAATCATTAACATCATATGTAATTCATCCTAATTCATCATCATCAATTCTCTATCATAACATGATATAAACACTAATCATTTACTTACATGTTTAACTCCAATTCCAGCTCGAAAGATCAAGCCAATCTAGTACTTAAAGTAAGCAAAAACATCACACATTCAAGGTAAAACTTAGATGGATTTTGGCTAGGTTTAGTAGGGCAACTTGAAGCTGATCTTTTACTTAACTTTGTGAGGCTAAAACATGGAGTATTTATGCAACAATTATGCATAACTATAACCATATGTCTAAAGGCATGTTCAACATGTATCAAGTATATATGCTGCCATATGTCACCATTAAAGCTAGGTCACATGTCATGTATTATAGCTGCCACTTGTCCATTAATCAACTATGCCATTTGTCATCAACTTACCAGTCTATTTGTCACAGGATGATCAATGCCAAATGTCACTCAATTATAGGCTAAATCATCCAAAATTTTTATGTATTAATTTATCTTATCACTTGGCATTTTTCCTAGCCCAAATGTATATCTTAATCCCTTAATTTTCTGGTTATACCAATTAATTCCAAATTTATTACTTGTGATCAATCAAACCAAAAGGCATAAACATTTCACAATTCACATCATGAACATTTTAAACTTTTCATACCCCGGAACAAATCAATTGAGTGCATATGCTATCTTTGTAATGTGTACAAAATCATAATTTATATGTGTGTATGTTAATGATATGCAATTCATTAATTCCAATAACAAGCTAAAGTTCTATTCATCAATATGAAAATGAGTTATTACAGTAGCAATATAAGGAGATCATAGTAACAACACAATGCTAAAAATTGTTGCTAAGATTGAGCTTATAAAAGGTTCCATTTAGCACTAATAAGGGAGCTGAATTTATGTTTTTCCCTATAGAGAATTAGATGCATCCTAATGTTTCTAATGAGCACTTTTAGGAATGTCTCTTTGTGTCTCATTTAGTTGGTAAAGATTATGTTATTATGCTCATCCTAAATGTTGTACATAAGGTAGCTCAATGTTATATTAGAGATACATTTATCCCTTTCATTCAACTGCACCATTTAATAATCTCTATCCAATTATCAAAAGGATTATCAATATTAAATAAATGCATGATTTCATTCCAGGCATAATAAGTGAATTTAAATTTAAAGATAGATGATTTAAGGATTCTTAGTCCTTCCTACATATTATGAAAATATTTGGGACATATAGGAATTTAGATCCTCTCTTTACCTCTCTCTAGGTTGTATACCTTAAAATTAATTTTTGGTCTAAATCAAGAACACCATTACTTGAATGTGCCCATTTGGACCTCTCTTGCATATATAGAGATGTTGTAGTGTATATTTCTTTTCTTATGTTGTGGTTAAGATTAAGCTAATTGTTGATTTTGATTAAATAAGATTGAGGTTTTTGATGATGCTGATCTCGCCTCGTTACGCTAGTCAAAATAAAATAACTAGATTACTACTATAGCGGTGGTAAGTCTAGGTCGATCTCACAGAGAGTGTGTGTAAAGTTTATGGAATGAAATTAACTGGTGTTTTGGTTTAACGGGGGATTTTGGATTTTGAAAGAAGAAAATAAAATAAAACTAATAAAACAAATTAAAGGAAATATGCAAAAATGATAAAAAATGGGAAATTCGGTTGGGACCCAGTTCTTTGATTCAATCTTGGCCTACACCCTAATAAAGCATATTTCATTAATTTGTTGTTCTTTAACCTCTTCTAACAACTATTAATCGTGGGGTAACAATTAACTTTAGTTTTCCCTTAGGTTTTGTTTAATCAAGATACGATCGTTAATTAAACCTAACCACCGAATAACCTAGGATAGAATCTCTAGATTTAATTAGGTAGTAGCATTATGCATTAGAAAAAACTGATTAATCAAGACAACAACTACATGCGATGCATCATTTAACCTAGATCATGTTATCCCTAATGATTACGAATCATTAGTCGCTACTCATGAATTTCATATAACAATTACGGATTATATCGAAATTCTAGCAATGGGTTTGCAATTAATGATTCAATGTATGCATTAAAATCATCATCTCACAATATCCAATAGGTTCATACACAAATAACTGAACAATAATGAAAATTCGATTATCCATGCACAATACCCAACTTAGTTAACATAGAATAACACAATCATTTTCTAATGAGAGAAAGAAACAACAAAAATATGAAAGAAATGCTTAAACCGAATCATCAGCGTCGATTTCACCTCCGAACTAACATCGGAATGTCTAGCTCTTCATAGATCTTTTTTAGAAAAAAAAATACTTCAGCCTCATTCCAATCCTTAGCTGAAACTCCCAACTATTCACTGCTGCACTCCACTCCTTGCCTTCGCTGTCCCTCTTCAAGCCCATGTTATGCTTCTCTTCACTGTGCCTGCCTTCTCACTATAGCATGATGGGACAATTATATGTCTTGTCCAGTGCTCCTCGTCACGCAGACCTCCCCAATGTTGGTCTTTTTTGCACTGCCTCTTCACCCCATAATGCCACACTTTCCTCTTGATTTGACAATTTTTTGCTTTTGTGCTTCTCCTTGAAAACGTTGATCCTCCATGTCGTTTTTGCAAGCTCTTTAAATGCTTTTTGTTTTTCTTGTCAAGTTAGTGGGACACTTGTCAAAGGAAGCCCACTCTTCATTTGCGTTTCATGTTTTAAGCTCTTGGAAGGCCTTTTAGCTTGTGATTTTGTCTTCTCAAATCTTGAAAGAGCTTGGAAATGTGTCCATCATTAAAAGGAAGCTTCTCTCTACTCTTTAAAATATTGCATTTTTATTTCCTAAGAATATCCTTAACTGAAAGCCTCTCTTCATGTCGTTTTAAGCTCCATTCCAAGTCATTTTTGTTGCTCTTGGCTTCCAAGCTTGGCCACTTTAATTCTTCTTTGTTCTTTCATTTTTCTTATCTTCTCCTTGACTTTTATTTTCTTTTGTTTGCTCTGTGAAGACAAGTAAAAATAAATATTTGAAAAATGTCTCACATGTGGTGTTTTCGACTCACTTTAACTTTTTTGCTTCCAAATTGTACCTAAAATCATATATGAGTCAAAGTGAGTATCTTAAGCATTTTTATGTCATTAATCGCTAAGTGTAAATGATTCAATGTATCAACAATTAAACGCATATCTGATGCTCTCCATAACCATACCCGTTCACATTCTTAGGAAGACTATTTCTTTTTCCCATCTGTAGTAGGAATGAGATTCTTAATATAAAACAACTATTCCAGATAACCTTGGTCCATCCAAGCTTAGGTCCCTTAAGCTTGATCCAATCCCAGCACACTTTATTATTAAACTTCCTATTAACATAAGTTTGCATCTGTAGAGATCTTCTTAGAGGCTATAATGAGGGAACCAATATTCCATCTTTCTAGGATAGTTCTCCCATTAATCCTCATTCATCAACCTACTAACCTTAGTCCTTGGGATGTTTGGAAAGAGCTAAATTGCCACTTGATTCCTTATTAGGGGACCCATTTCCATAATTATCAAACTATAGTGAGGTTATTCCTCCTTTCACTAACCTTGATCAATTGGTTTGAATATTTCCTTCTCTTTAACGTTAAATTTTGATCCTCCCTCATTATTGTTAACCCAAAGAAATTTGTTAATGATCCTTTCCAATTTCTTGACTAAGAACTTGGAAAGGAAAATATAAGAGCTCTGGTAGATATGGATAGAGCTCAAGATTGTTCTGATCAGTTGTAGTCTATCTTTATATCAGAGAGCTCTATTTGTCCAGAATTACAACCTCCTTTGTATTTTTTCAATAAGTGGTAAACATTCATTGAAAAGAAATCTTCTTGTAGCCATATGCAATCTTAGGTAAGTGAAAGGAGATTTGTTTAGTTACAATCAAAAGATTTGTAAGTGTCTACTAGAAAATGGGTAAACATTGGAAGAGAGTATTAGGTGGCCTTTGTTTTTGTTGACCTCAATCCTGATTGTTCCCAAAATTTTTTTAAAGTAGATATTAACAAGTTCATCTAGCATGAGCTTTAGAAAATATAAGAAGATCATCCACAGAATATAAGCTGACAAGCTTTTTCTTCTTCCATTTACTATAGAATCTGAAATTGTTGCCTATGGAGATGTTATGGGAGTGTAGCTTAGTAAAAGCTTCCATACATGGTATGAATAAGTATGGGGAAAGTGGATCCCCTTATTGGGCCAATGGTGGTTGACAAATTAAATCATTTTATGTTTTGATAAAAATAAAATGTATAGAATTGGTTAAGAAATTATTTCAGGTGTTTTGGATTGAAATTTAAATAAAAGATTTGTGCAAAA
>JAOTIZ010000002.1:30855829-30866762 GCA_027123425.1 Erythroxylum panamense | reverse complement strand
TAAGTTATGAAATGAGAATGTGCATAAGATATGAAGTTCGTTAAAGTACCCAGGATTGTCATTGAGCATGCATTTTACATAGTCCATATAGCTATTTATGCATAAATGAGTTTTGTAACATGTGTGAATTGTGTATTGCATAAATGCGTTATGCAAGTCAAGTGTCCACATTCAGGTGTTCCTAGCATTTGAAAGCAAATGACAATCTGGAGCGTACTATGAGTAGACCTGGATTGGTCTCATTCCGTTATTTGATTTGTTTAACTTTTCGGTATTGTTTTAATGCTGAATGATTGTGTGAATGCGATTGTTTATATTGACTTTTGGACAGGAATGATTGAGATATTTGATTTGGACATCGAAGTGCTGCTTGTATGTGAATAAGCTGAACTAAGTGCACTGAAATGATTGCTAAGTGAATTCTGAATGTGAAATTGCACATAAGTAAAAGTGTGAATTCTCAACTATATGTTGAATGCTGGACTATGGTCCGATGATAAGTAAATATGATTGAATAAGAGCATGCAATGTAAGTGATGCATTCCATCTCATGAATGCATGAAATATAAAGGCGTGGTGACTTGTGTTGCCTATATGAAGCGCTTCCACGTAGAACTATGCTCCGTGATTTGTGATTCTAAACGTAGAGCTTTACTCCGTGATATGTGTTCTACATATAGAGCTATGCTCTATAATTCTGTTCTGACTGAGCCTTATGGGCCAGTATTTGTATAAGTGAGTGATAAGCACTCAGTCACAACAATAAGAATGAAAGTGAGTCTCATACAGACGACATATGCATAATATGAATGTTTGAGTGATTGAATATGAAGTGTGAAAGTGAAATAGTGTTAAATGTGCAATATGTGAATTTATGAGCTATGTGACTGAGTGAGACATCAATGATGATCACTTATTGAGTTCGCAAAACTCACCCAAAATTTGCAATTATTTTTCAAATCAGAAGAATACCCCGTTAGGTCAACGGGAATATACCTGCAGTATAAGTGAAGGATAGAGTTCGAGATCAGTTCGCGTCTCCATTCTTATTTCTTGTATTTATATCAGATTGGGTTTTCAGTAATGATTGTATTAACTTTCCAAATTGGAAATGTTAGTAAATGATTTTGAAGTGTAATGAAATTATGACAAGTCTTCAGTTTTTGTATTAGGCCCAAATGCAATTGAAATTTTATTGACTTTATTGTGCAGATTAAAAATGTATATGAATGAAATGGGCCCAATTTGAGTATCAATTTCCGCATAAAATGTTTGTGGTTCACAAAACAATTTATATTCATTTATGAATGTGTTATGTGTGTTAGCACGCCACCCTCGAGGGGCACAAACTCAGATATCACCGTCGATGTCGGGTTAGGGTCTTGTGGGAGTAGGGTGCTAAAAAAGAAGAGTTTAACCTATTAATGATCATTATCATTTGTGTGTCTGCATCCATATCTGCCCTAAACATCTCAGCCTTAGTGACTGCTGAGATTACCTTAAGCATGTAATCCCGCATTGGTTCACCGAGTTTTAGACTGAGATTATGAAAGGTTTGGATAGCTTTCACCCTTGCAGACCTAGTCCTCACACCAAACATCTCATGTAGGTGATGGACCGTTGCACTAGCAGTTTTCATACAAGCAGTTTGCTTTTGTAACATGCCACTGATAGAAGCTAGAATATAAACTTAGTAATCTTATCAGCATTCTGCCATCGCTTATGTTGTTGGACTAGCTCAGGAGTTGAATCTCCACCAGGAGGTGCAAACTTATTTTCATTTAATACCTATGAAATTCATTCATATTGAAGAACAATGTCAAGGTTACGTCTCCATTCATTAAAATTCTCTCCATTTTCCAATTTGTTATTTTTTAAGAGCAAAGTGAGTGGATTCATTTTGTGGTGATTATACCTGAAAATAGATCATTAAAACATGAGCATACTAGTCAACAATATTGGAACTTTGTATAAAAGTATGATGCATGTATGCATGATGATACATTTAACAAAACTTTAAAAATTGAAAATTTTATATGACGATTATTTTTCTTATCTATAACAGACTAAGTAACGGTGGTCCTTCTTATCCATTGAAAGAAAAATTGGGACCTTCCCTCTTAAAAACCTACCAAGCATCTTCATGCCTAACGTTTTTAGAAGCGCCATAATTTGGTCGATACTTTTATCAACAGAGCTATGGTGGGCAGGTTATTAATAAAATATGTTGAGAGTGTAACCATTTGATTCATCCACTAAAGGAATTTGCAATCCATGCCTTGGTGGGAGGTCACATTTGCTATCAATAAATGGACTTATCCATAATGAGACCTAAACTATGCAAGATCTAGGGTTCATGCCCTCCAGTGGGGAGTAACACTTCACCACATGCAAATGGGCCATCATATGGAGATCATGGACTCTCACTTGAGCATCCTCCCCCACTCAATCTTTTTGGGCTTTAAGTTTTAATAAATACCATCTTGTTTAGATGCAATTTATTATTCATCCTATATTGTTTCATTATATATCTCATACATAATGAATGCATGGCAAAGCCTAAGGTTGGCAATTTTCCAAACGACATGCAATCACATATTATTTGCATTCATTTATTCATTCATCACTTGAACTAATAAGCCACTTTTATTGTTCATCGTATAAACATAAATACAATTACAAGGCTTTTAGGCCTAACAATTTCTTCTTGTACTTGGATCTTTCGCTTCGAACTTTTTGCTCATATAACCCAGCCTATTCGGTAAAAAGTGTGTAATGGCTTTTCTTTTACAATAAAGTTTTAATTTTCATAAAAACAAATTTGTCATATTGGAAACAAAAATTCCAGCATTAGTTTTTTCATCAAAACCAAAACTTGTCATATGAAACAAAAAATCCAGCACTTGTTTTCCATCAAAACCGAAACTTGTCCATATGAAACAAAAAATCCAGCACCAAAACTTTACCAATACACTTTAAACAAAACCAAAACCTTACTTCTTCATTTCTTCATCCATGGCTTCTTCATCTTCATCATTACATGATTTTGTACATTATATAAGCAAAGAAAACATAGAGATGAAACCAAGGAGGAAACATGACAATGATAGGCCACCCTCCTTGTTACAAACCTAATGAACAAAACTTACAAGGTAACTTTAGAATCTATGGACAACTAAAAGAGAAAAATATACACCATATATATTTCTATCACATAAAAATATGCAGCATAAAAAAATGATTGCCAAACCATGCATCACATATAGGAACTGAAATCTTGTATAAGAAAATTAGCTCTTATACCAATTGTTGGATTGGTAAAATAAGCATGCAATATTTAGATAAAATGGTAGAATTCAAAACTTTTTAGAAATCAAAATTACAGCGGAAGCAATATAACCAAATCAACATGCCAATCCATACATGATATGGTATAAAGATAATATTTAATATAAGAACAAGACGACAGAAATATACTGACTCCTTTGCTACATCTTTAACTCCTCGCTGTGTTATCCTATCCTCAGCAATGTATTTTCTCCTAGGTGATGTATTCTCTTCTTATTATTGTATCCTCTTCTTGATATTGCTTCCTTGACCAATCCGATCTACCACTTATTCTTTTTGGACAACATGGTTAATAAGATCCTTTGGTGGGAAAGGAGAATAAAACCTTAAGAGATTTTGCCTTAGAAGAAAGAAGCCAAATATGAGACACCTCTCATGCAATTTTCAGCTATACCATGCAAGATAGGAGAGAGAGAGTCAAAAATGCAAGAACACCTTCCCACTTCGTCTCAATTTCAGTTAACATCAAAAGAAAGAAGAGATTTGAATCAAATGAATCACTTCATTCTTTAATTAATCATAAAGAAGCCAATAAATGAGAATGTTTCTAATTTGTCTTTAAGATGACTATATGAAAAGACTATTAACCTAAATGAGACATATCATTTTCAGTTTTTTGATGAAAGAAGGAAGAGGGTCCATCAAATGTTCCTCTTTCTTCTGTAATCCAATGAACACCAAAAGCTAACATTCTATCATGAAAAGACAATCATTAAACAATTTAATGATAACATCATTACTTCATTTAATGATGATAAAGCATGATAAAACCATCTTTAATATAGCAAATCAATGTTAAATGTGCAGCTGCACATTTAGCCCAATAAAACCGAAATTCCTCCTCCATTTATCTTTAATAACTTTTGATGGAGGTCCATCAAGCCAAGAATTAGTAGATGTTACTAATATGGGCTTCAATCCAACAAGTAGTGATGAAGAAGGCATGGTCGAAGAAGAAGAACTTGAAGAAGAGCCCAATCTTATTTTGAAGCGGCAAATCTTATTGAAGCCCTTTGGAGTTTTCCAGGCCTTGATTTATGAAGCCCAAAACCAACCATTTGAAGGAGTTATTTCGGCCAACTAAGGGAGTCTTTGCTGTACACTTTGACATGGTTTTCCAGCCCAAAAAGCATCTCAAGCCCAGCCAAAGTGATGAGAAGAATAAAAGCCTTTAATTGCTCATTTACTTTCCTTTTATGCATTGATCTATTTTCCTTTAAGAGACCTTTTATTTGCAGCCTTTATGATAGTAATTATGAAGGTTTTATTTCCTTATTTATGATATTTAATAGTAGTAATATGTGCTGATGAGAAACCAAATTTGTGGTTATCCTTCAAGACCCTTAGTTTGCCTTACATTTCCTTATATATGTAATTGTAATTTTTCTAACATGGACGATTATTCATAAAAAATTAAGAGAGAATTTACTTTTGCAATTTATTTCTTTCCTCGGGTTTTGTTAGTTTTCATAAACTAATAGGGTTTTGTTTGTTTCCAAAAACACTCATTCTTTTCATTCATTTCTTTATTCAATTCCATTGCCACACCTTTCCATGCATAGCCGAACTAAATCTATCATAACTTCTAAACCATTGATGCAATTGAAAAACTTCCTTCTTCAATGTTGTAGTTCACTTCTTAAACTTCAATTTATCTTCAAGAACTACCCAAAAATTCCCATATGTTTGCCCAGAAATGCACTTTGAAATCGTTAACTATTGAGCCTGTAGTTTCAGCACTTTCCTAATCCAGAACCTATCTATCAAGAAAATTCATAACTTTTTTTGTAGATATCATATTGTCACGATTCCTTCACCAAAGTTGTAGCACTCATCCTATTCTACAATTTTTCTTTAAGAATCACCTTCAAATTTCAAGCCATTTGTCTGGAATTTGCCTTACATTCTGCCTGTTCGTTTGTACTCAGGAAATTCCAATTTTTACAAAACTTCAACCATCATACCTAAACACCATAACCATCACTTCCAGCCACCTTAGACCACCACACTCCATCACCATAAGTTCTAGTCTTTTATCTAACATAAGTGAGATAGTTCAACGGGTAGTTGGTATAAATTACTAATGAACAATGTACATTCCTTAGATCACACTAACAGTTCCAGAATGGCGGCTGAAAATTTTAGATAGTTCTAAAATGTGGCCAGGGTTGTGGCCTTGGTCCAACCATTTCCAAATATATATAGATAGATAGTTACATGGGCACAGGAACTTTACAAATGTTTAATAATAATAAGGTTTCTTAAGCGATTAACCCTTTATCATGTAATTTAATTAAAGATTATTGGCATGTGAAAATTCCTATCTTATGTTATTTTCTTTCTCATGACTATCAACACCTAACACAAGGTTTATTAACTAAATTATCTTTCTAGTTAAAACCCTATGATTGCTTTAATTAATTTATGAATTTCACAATGAAGTTTGACCATAATATGGAAGATTTATGTCAACATATCATTAAGTTTGCATGTAACTCCTTTTAATTATGCTAGACTTATTCTTACAAAGAATTTCTCAATCTCAACTACATGAAATCATACATGAACTAATATCCAAAAAATTATTAATTCAAGTTATAATCAAAACATAAAATTGAATCCAATAAATCAAAAATCAAATTGCATTAAATAAAGAATTATATAACAAAGTCCATCCCAAACGCTCAACCCACTTATATACTAAACAAATATTGTTCATAAAAACAAAAAGAATAGTCAAGGATTTAGGAGAAGAATTAAAAATAAGATTTTTCACTATATATCACCTTTCTCTAATAAAATCCATTGACACTTTGATGAAAATATGCTTTCTATTTTGATCTCTAAGTCAATCTTTAAGATTGTGGTTAAAACTTGAACTATTTAATTGCCCTTCTTATTCCCCTTTTATATACTTTGAATTTAAGGTTTATGTATTAGATAAGATCACCCACACAGTTATGTGCAATGACTATGTCTCTAAATCTCACTTCAAAACTCAATCGTCATGTATAAACATGACTCCAACAACTTTTATGGTCTATGTTTACAAAGATTACAAAGATTTACAAATTCCCTCACCTTATCATGTCTATGTTCCATAGGGGTGTGTCCACTAATATTGATGTATCCTTTAAAAATAGTTTCAATTCTTCAGTTTTTTTACCTTATTTTGCCCAACTTCCTCTCTTTTCAATCTATAAAGGTTATTAAGACCTAAAAACACCATAGGAATGTATTAAGTACAAAAAATAGTTTTAAAAATATCAAATAAACATCCAAAATTAACTAACCATGGGACTAAAAGTATATTCTTAAGCACTTATTAACTATTAGAGATGATACTATTCAATATAGTAGAACCCTTTTACAATATATGTACTAATGCATCATGAAAATTGCTTTTAAGGAATCATACACTAAGGGTTGTCTAGAACAAATTAGTTTGGATCAAGCAACTATACCCCTATACTCTTTCGTCTTTTGGCTTCAATTTAAAGAGATACTAAGTCTTTTGGATTGGCTAAGATGATTCCTAAACATCACTTGTGTAATTAGCATAATGAATCTTTGGAGAATCTCTTTTTTAAGTGCAGTTACTTCTCATACATATGGACCGGAATTTAAAAGCTTTATAACTTACTTTCTTGACAGCGTGTAGTAACGCTAGTCAAAGTAAACTAGACAATTACTATAGTAGCGGTGAGTCTAGGTAGATCCTACAAAAGTATGTGTAAAATTGTTAAAATGAAATCAATCAGTGTTTAGGTTTTGATGGGTTTGGTTTTTTAAAAATAAGAAAATAAAATAAAGCTAAACTAACTAATAAAAGCAATTAAAAGAAAACATGTAAAAATGATAAAAGTGGATAATTTAGTAGGGCCTGGTTCTTTAGTTCAATCTTGGTTTACACCCTAATTAAATTTTTTTCAATGATTTGTTATTCTCAAACCTCTCTTAGAAACTATTAATCGTGGTTAATAATTAACACGAGTTTTCGCTTAAGTAGTGTTTATTGAAGATACGATCGTTAATTAATCATAACCACTAAATAACTGATAAGTGTAAATTGTATCGTGTTTTAGGGCATAGTTTGATATGTATTTATCCATTAATCCAATCATTTAGCATATGTTTAGTTTAGAATTGTGTTAGTTTGTTAATTATTTGTGTTTTAAGTTTTTTATGGGTTAGTACAAGCTTTTGAGCTTAAATATTATGTTTTTGAGGTACCTTGATATGTTTGCTAGTATTTTAAGATCAATATCAAATAATAGAGGAGTTCAGAAGACATTCGGGCCTAAACAACGGCCCACGATCGTGGCACAACAGACCATGATCGTGACAAAAGATATAGGCCACAATCGTGGCCTGCATGGCCACAATTGTGGCCTATGGCAGGGAAACACACAGTTATTCCCAAACTTCGTGTTTTGAGGGATTTTTTGGACCTTTTAGACCTTAAAAAAACCTTAGTTCAACTCTAAACATAAAAGAACATAAATAGAACAAGAAGGGGAAAAAAAAGAAGGAGCTTTTGCATTAGCCATTTTGGAGAGAAACCTTAAAGAGAATTGTTGAGAGATTGAGAAAGAGAAGAAGGAAGAGAGAAGTGGAGAAGAAGCCAACATGGACGTACTTCCCAGATTTGGAGTTTCCTGATATCCCTGCCTCCCGTCTTCGTTTAGAATCATATTTCCTGTTATTTTCCATGTTTATTATTGTATAAAATTGTGAATAGCAATTTTGATGATATGATTGTGAATGTTGAGATATTATATACTCACATTCAGATATTTTATCTTTGATTTAATAAAATCTTATTGTTTTATGTTTATTGGTTTTGTTATGATTGATTTATGTAATAGCATAATTCGATAATAGACTGAAAGGGTGAATCGAATGAAAAATAATTAAATTGAGCTAACAAGAATTAGGTGATTTAATTAATCGAATCAGTAATTGTGTGAAGAGAGATCTCATTTAGGTTCCCAGTAGTTTATAGGACAACTTCATATCTAATTAGGGTTTTGGATATATTATTAATTGAGAGATTGCAATTTTTCATAATTTAATTAGGGTTTATACTTTAAGGTTAATAATTATAACTCGAGAGAGAGTAGTCAACCCTAAGATCGTCTAGGACTAATAATCCAATAATTTATAAGCAATTAGGTTAGCGTTAAAGATAGGTAAAAGTTCCTCATTCTCTCATTGATAGTTCCTTTAGGATGATTCTTGAGTATGTGTTGCAACTGCTACTTTGTTAATATTTTCGTAATTGATTCTTTAGATTGAGTTGCATGATTGAATTAAATTCTTTCCTTTGTTTTGTTACATTTTGAATTATTACGAATTATTTTAGCCTTAGATTTTAGGATTAGATTATCTCTCCTTGTAGGATCAACACCATGATCAAGTTTTTGGCATTGTTGACAGGGAGGCAATTAGTTTAGTTCTTTAGTATAAGGTTTTTTCACTATCTTTTGTGTTAAAATATAATAATAATAGAGACAAAAGTTTGGGGCATCAAGTAGAGGCACATCAAGACATCTTAGAGTGAGAATGAGACATCTGAAGAGCTAGATGCCAAAAAGAAATGGAAAGAACAATGATGAATGATAGATATTATAGGGAGCAAAGAACTTTTTGCGAGCTACAATGCGGCACAGTATGGTTGGGGAAGTGACGATCCTTATTAGAACATGTACACTCCAGAGTGGCAGAACCACCCAAATTTCTAATGGCCTAACAATGTAAGGACTCGCTTAGGACATCAAGACCTATTAGGATTTCAGTAGGATGAGTTTAGTTCATAGGATTCTAAATTAGACAAGATCCTGGATAAGCTCACGAACATGGAAGAGGGCTAGAAAAGATTAGAAGAGAAAATTAAGCAAGTAATGAAAAATCATGCCTCGTCTATTCACAATCTAGAGATTCGAGTGAGACAGCTTTCCCGTGAATTTTGTAAGAGAAGTGTGGAAGACTCTTCGAGAAATATGGAATTACATCAACAAGAGAAATATGAGGCTATCACACTTAAGAATGGAGAAGAGCTAGAAGAACCAGTGGAACACCAAGTTGAACCCTACCTTATTAAAGAATAAGAGACGAAGAAAGAGGATGAAGAAAAGAATGCCAAGCCTCCTTATTATTCAGCAGTTCTTGATATACCATGTGTGAACTTTGAAAAATATTTGGTAGATGTCCATGAAAAGAACCTTATCCTTTGGATTAATGCTAACCAAGTGACATTCAACATGAATGATGTATTAAAGAATTCGAAGGAGAGTAGCTCATTCAGGATAATTAATGTGTTCGAATCTTCTAAAGAACAGATGACAACAGACATCAAGTTTGAAGAAGCTATGAAATTCTTTGTTCATGAAGTGGAAGAAGCAGAGGAGACGAAGGTGATTAAGGAAGAAAGAGAGCAACTAACCTTCTTACAGGACAAACTATTGGATTAGATGGAAGATTCAGGGAGTTTTGTTATTCCCTGTTTTATTGACAATTTTTTAGTGAAAATGACACTACTGAAATTAATTGGTTTTCTGAACTTAATCAATATTGTCCTTCTGATCATTTTGTAATTTATAGCTTACTCATAGGCTACAAAACTAAGATTGGGCATCATAGGGGGAAGCAACTACTCATAATTGATCTTGGATGAGTTTTAAATGATGAAGGTCAAGCTAATGACCATAAATTAGCATGTTTAGTAGTTAGATTTAAATTGTTGCGTAGTTAGGTTTGTTTTAAATTCCTAAATAAGTTTTGAATGGTTTGGAATGGTTTGGATTGCTAATTCTTTTACTCTCTAAAATCACTTATAAGATAGGGAAACACTCTTAATATCAAGCGGATTTGGTCTCAACACTATCACCATCACCACCTCAATAACCATAAACGATTTCATGTTCTAACCCTTTTCTTTTTATTTTTCTTAGTATTTTCTTCTTATATTTTTATATATTTTGTATTTCCCCTTGGTTTGTCTGTGTACCTTTTACATTGAGGATAATGTGTTATTCAAGTGTGGGAAGGGTTGTGTACCCAGAATTTAATTATACCCGAAATTTTTCATGAATACATGTACAATTATTTTCATATTTCATGTTGGGACCCAACCCAGAGACCGGACCCCAAGTAGGAGAGATAGAAAACAAAACGAAACACATTGAAAGATGAGTTAAATATATATGTACTAGTGAAAATTTGATAAGAAATATTGGTGTTTGGATATAATATAGATGGTATATGATATAAGAGGTGAAAAACATGATGAATATGTGTGGTGAGAATTTGAATATGTGAATGACTAGGATCATTTGGAAGACATGAGTTAAGAGAATGTATTACTTGGCGTTGGCTTAAGTATGAATTTCGAGGACGAAATTCTTTTAAGAGGGGGAGAAATGTTGGACCCCGAACTTTGAGTAGAGATTAGAAATATAAAAATGAAAGTAAATGAATGTTTTGGTATATAAATTGTGTTATAGATATTATTTGTGCCTTAATGAGATATGGGTTTATGTAAAGATGATGAGTTGAGGAACCTTAAGTATGAACTATGGTTATA
>JAOTIZ010000002.1:30792859-30840347 GCA_027123425.1 Erythroxylum panamense | reverse complement strand
GAACTTAGTGGACCCACTCGTTTACTGGATTGGGCACTTGCGATTGGTTCTAAAATGATTTAAAAATTGCATACTGAATTTTGTACCGTAATTTAATGTCGTAGCCTACCAATCTCGCGTGGCACGGACTCAGATATCACCCACGATATCGAGTTCGGGTCCTGCGGGGTCGGAGTGCTACAAGATACTTCTTCATATCTTTGGTGCCTTAATGTTAGGTGAGCAAATAGTAGTTTTAACAGTGTTCAAGCAAGTCTAGATGCCTTCTAAGTCTCTAGGCATACCTATTACCGTTAAGAGATTTAGATACAATGATTTTCAACCTATTAAAGACCAATTACAAAAGGAGCTAAAAAATTGGTGAAACAAAATTTTGAATTATACTATAAGACTTTAAATAATCTAAGCTACTGTTAATAGTATATGCTCGTTTATTAGACTTCTCACCTTTATCTACCTATAGAATTGATCGAATCAATTAAAAAGTTGATGGAGAACTTCCTTTGAACCGGTAAGATTAAAAAGGCCACAAGTTTTAAAGTTAATGGTTAGTGTATGTAAACAAAAAGGAGGAAGATAGGGAGATCAGATCCTCTGGCCCAGGTACTCTGTACCTAGCCTGTGTCAGAGGATCTGAGCCATCCATAAACAGGTACTCTGTATCTAACCTGTATCAGAAGATCTGAGCCATCCACTAAGAACAGAGTACCTGAGCCAGAGGATTTGAGGGCGAGGATAGGGGTCACATCCAGCAAGATTGTTAACAAAGTTTTGCCAACCAAGAGGTTATGGAAGCTACTAATAGATAAAGAATCCCTATGGTCAAGTAGATGAATTCATACTTTCTCAAGAATTAAAGCATTTGGAAGATTAAACCTGGATAAAACACATTATGGACAGTCAAGCATATGCTAGCTTTGAGAGAGTAGATAAGTAGATTTATTAAATCTAAAACTGGAAATAGAAAAATCACTTAGTTTTGGTGTGATAATTGGCATAATATAAGCCCTACATAAGCTCCCAAACTTTAGGAACTCATCAAGACAACATCCCTGATAATGCAAAAGTTGATATCTTCGTAGGAGACAACAAGTGGAGTTGGCCTGAGTACTCCGTAAGGGAGATTTTCTTACATTTTAGCTTTAACTTGAGCGTTGAACTGCTTTTGGACACTAATTGAGTTGTATCTCTACTTTTATGGCTTTCTTAACATTTTTTTTTATACTTATAATAGCTTGGTTGTACTACCGCTATTTTTATAGGACTTATAGTCCCCTTTAAGAACTATTCTTAATACAATTCATCTTAAAAAAAACGATTTAAAAAAATTTAATAGCTAAAATTGACAATTAAAGATTAAGTACAAGAATGTTGCTTAATTTGAGTTGATGGCCGTATAAGCCATCAATAGCTGTAATGGACATGAAATCTATGTAATTATGAATACATTCTATAACTCAATGCTTTTGTCTAATTTTAGCTTATTTAACCGAATTTAAACCCTAATCTTTTTTAGTTTGAAGTTAATCATGTTTTAACTCTTTGGTTTAACTATATGCCTGTCATCCATAGTTAACTTAAAATAGTGATGTAGAGAGCGTTAGAAATTTTGATTTTGACACACAACACGTGTGATTATAAGACAACTGTTTCAAAATGTTTGGAGTCTTTGTTGCTTGAAAACCTAACCATGTACGTTGTTGGAATGCTAGAAAGATCAGTAAGTTAGGATTGCGTGATGTAAATGAATCTAATCACTGTGGGGAACCCTACCTTCGGTTCCTATTTTTCGGAACAAGATCTTTTGTCTAATATTATCCTGTCGTATTCTATCTTATAAAATTTTAACCGCTTATTTTATGGGATCCATGTGGGATCCACGCAGGACTTACATAGAATTAACATAAATAAACATATAAAATTTATTGGACACAATAAAATACCATAATATTAGACAGAAGATCTAGACTCCTATTTTCCTGTCCCCTTTTCTTTATACTAAAGGACAAATCCAAGAACACATATCATTATTTTTAATCGCAGTTTTAGCCCAACTTTGTCCCATTCCCATCCACACTACTTTATAGAGGCCAGTTTTTATTTGGTACCGGACACGGAGAAGGCCACATTCAAAGGTGAAACAGAGATGACCATGACTCTAAAACATTGTTTAAGGGTCAACTAGCTCTACTTTCCTCGGTGCCTATCATACAACGAATGATGTCTTCAAAAACAAGAAGAAACCCAAAAAATACCGAGCCCCAAGTACCTTGAATCTGATCGAGAACATCATCGTCGAAATCCTCAAATAATTAGTGAAGAATGAAAGGCTTCACCATCTTTTTTGTCTTCACTTTCCTTTCTTCCTTCTCTTGTTCTGCTTTCGCTGCGGACACATTGTCTGCTTCTCAATCTCTTGTCAATGGCCAAACTATCCTCTCTTCAAGTCAGATTTTTGTGTTTGGGTTCTTCACTCCCCGTAATTCTGGGAAATGGTACGTGGGTATATGGTACAAGGACATTCCTGATCAGACCGTGGTCTGGGTTGCTAACAGAGACAATCCTCTTTCAAATTCCTCTGCAATAGTCAAGATCTCCAACCAAAACATTGTTCTTCTTGACCCGGGCGAGAATGTCGTATGGTCATCAAACCAAACCACCAACGCTAGTAATCCAGTAATTCAGTTGCTGGACACAGGAAACCTCGTCTTAAGGGAACAAAGTGAAAGTGACCGTTACCTGTGGCAAAGTTTCGATTATCCCACCGACACTTTGTTGCCAGACATGAAGCTGGGATGGGATCTAAACGCAGGATTTCAACGGTACTTAAGTTCTTGGGGGAGCATAAATGATCCTGCTACAGGTGATTTTGCTTTCAAGATAGACTACCATGGATTCCCAGAAGCGTTCTTATTGAACAAGAATATGAAAAAGTATCGTAGTGGACCATGGAATGGAGAAAGATTTAGTGGGGTACCAGAAATGCAGCCAGTTGACCATATCAGCTTCGATTTTATTGCTAATCAAGATGAGGTGTATTACTCTTTTCACATATCAAGCAAGTCCCTCTATTCAAGGTTAATTGTTAGTTCTTCTGGCGTTCTTGAGAGAAGAACTTGGATTCCAGATAATCGAGTGTGGAACCTGTTTTGGTATGCGCCTAAAGACCAGTGCGACTACTACCGTGAGTGTGGTCCTTATGGTATATGCGATTCAAATGCTTCCCCTGTTTGCAAATGCATGAGAGGGTTCGAGCCTAGTAATCCACAGGCATGGAATATGAGAGATGGATCGGGTGGGTGTGTGAGGAAGACGGATTTGCAATGCATGAAGGATAAATTCTTGCACCTAGCTAAGATGAAGTTGCCGGAGAGCACAGGGACGTTTGTGGATAGGAGCATGAGTCTTAAAGATTGTGAGCTGTTGTGCTTGAGGAATTGTTCTTGCATGGCTTACGCTAACTCCAACATAACCAATGGAGGTTCAGGCTGTGTGATTTGGGTTGGTGAGCTATTGGATATGAGGCAGTATGCAGAAGGGGGTCAAGATCTCTTCGTTAGATTGGCAGCATCTGATATAGGTAAGTACACAAAATTTTCAGTTGTGTTCTTGTTTAATTTTACAAAAATTAGAGACAATTTCGACTAGGTTAATTAGGAGCTCAAGCTTTGCCGCCCTTAGTGTTTCAGCAACCTGAGAGTCGAAAAAGTTTTAGCACATTTTTTCAGAGGCTATATAATGAAAGGTAAAGCGGTAGTTGTCTGCCTCACCTAACTTGCATTTGGCAGTATGCACGTAGTAGGTGATTTTATTGAAAATTATAATTTCACAATTCTCATATTTCCTGAATATCTAATTGATTACTAACAAGTTTTGCATTTCAAGACAAACACGTTTTGTCAAAACTTGAATTCTCTTATCAACCCATTGGGAAAGAGTCTAGATTTTTTTGTCTAATTTTATGATGTCTTATTGTGTCCAATAAATCTCAGTCATTCATTTATGTAAATCTCGCGTAAGTCTCACATAAATAAATACATATCACGCATAAATAAATGACTGAAATTTAGTGAATATAATAAGACACCATAAAAATTAGTCAAAAATCTTGTGTTATTGGAAAAAGCTTACAAAGCTTCGTCCAACCTAGGTAGAGTTAGGACCCACGTCTTGCTTTAACATATCACTCGGGGCTGGCCGCTTCGCCGGTTCGAATTCCGCGCCATGTGAAAATCTCAGTTCTGGCAGCGTGGGTGACCCCACCTCCACCCAATTCCCTTGGCGTGACAGCCTCTTGAATTCATTGCTAAAATGAAAATGAAATCACAGAAGGAGGAGGGGTCAGTTAATGTAAATGCTTTTCTATTGGTCAAAAGTTGGTTTTTTAGAATGGGGCGGCAAATTTGACTTGATGCGCCAGTCTAGGTTTTCTAAGACCGTCTCTTTGGGGGACTACAACTACAATAATGAATTAAAGGGCAAGTACGCGGGGATTGTAAGTCCATGGACCCCATCAAAAATCGTACGAGCATCCTTCTAGAAAGAGAATGTCATATTATGTTTAAACTTTTGGCAGGGTTGAGATATTGGGCTGAAGATTAATCTAATATAATGAGTCTAATATAAACTAATATTTGTATTCTATCCACCATGTTGCAGATTAAAAAACTTGCACTTATTCTTTGTGCCTTGTTGGACATGACTAAGCACCATCTCCCATTCCTTTTTATTAGGTAACGGCGGTCACGTACGTGCTGTCATTATTGGCATTGCAGTTGGCACTGGAATTTTGCTATTAGCTTTAAGTGGATTTTTTATATGGAGGAGGAAGAAATTGTTAAATGCATGTAAACAGAGCACAGAACAGAAAGGTAAGATCGACAATTTTGTTCACAGGTGTGTGGAGTTGGTTTCTATTTGGCTGTATTAAAAGTAAATGGCTTGCTGTCCCTAAAATCAGGACCTCTGGAGAGGAGCCAGGACTTTATGTTAAATGATGTGGTTGTCTCAAGCAAAAGAGACTACTCAGGTGAAAACAGGACAGATGAACTAGAACTACCCCTCTTCGACTTTGTCACTTTGGTAATGGCAACGGACAACTTCTCTGCAGAAAATAAAATAGGGAAGGGTGGTTTTGGTTCTGTTTACAAGGTAAATTCCTTGATCTTAGAGTAGACCCTAGAAAATATATGCATATGTAACCACTAAAACAAGCAAACCTAGAAGCCATGCATATCCTGAGTAGTGGCCCCTTTTACTTATGCCATCCTGACAAAAGTAACCCTGTCAATGCCAGGGTCAACTAGTGGAAGGCCAAAACATAGCAGTAAAGAGACTCTCGAAGAACTCTGGTCAGGGAGCTGACGAGTTCAAGAATGAGGTTAGGCTTATTGCAAGGCTTCAACACAGGAATCTGGTTCGACTTGTTGGATGCTGCAGTGACATGGACGAGAAGATGCTCATTTACGAGTACATGGAAAACAGAAGCTTGGATTCTGCTTTATTCAGTTAGTCTCTTTCAATCTCTTTTACATGCTTAGCTATTCTTTTTTTTTTCCTGCAGTTGACTTCAAGGCACTCATGTTGGTTGACTTGCTGTTGCAGATAAAGGAAGAAGTTCGTCATTGAATTGGCAAAGGCGCTTTAATATCATCTGTGGGATTGCTAGAGGACTTGTATATCTGCACCAGGATTCCAGATTTAGAATTATCCATAGGGACCTCAAAGCAAGCAACATTCTGCTTGATGAAGAATGGAATCCTAAGATATCAGACTTTGGCATGGCTAGATTATTTGGTGGAGATGAAACAGAAGCAAACACCAGGAGAGTAGTGGGAACATAGTAAGTATAAATGCTGAATTACTACTTGTTTGCAGGTTAAGAAAACAATTTCCCTTTTACTAATTGATTCTTTCGTCTTAATGTATATGTGCAGCGGTTATATGTCTCCGGAGTATGCAATGGATGGAATCTTCTCCATGAAATCAGATGTTTTCAGTTTTGGCGTTCTGGTGTTGGAGATTGTAAGCGGCAAAAAGAACCGAGGATTTTATCATCCAAACACTGAGCTTAATCTTCTAGGTCATGTAAGTCTGTCTTAGCTTATGACGTCCATTTAATTAAGAATCTGCATAGGATTCCTTGTTTCTGTCTCTTATTTATATTTGGTTCCAATTCACTTTTACACAAAACTGCTTTACTAATGACCAAGAAACCGTAATCACAATGCCGCAGGCATGGAAGCTGTGGAAAGAAGGAAACGGAGTAGAATTGTTAGACACATCAGTTGGGATGTCATATTCATCCTTTGAAGTCTTAAGATGCTTACAAGTAGGTCTCCTGTGTGTTCAAGAACGTGCAGAAGATAGGCCAGCAATGTCGTCTGTGGTCTTAATGTTAAGCAGTGAAACTGCAACAATGCCTCAGCCTAGAACTCCAGGGTTCTGCCTTGGTAGGAGCCCTTTTGAAACTGATTCATCTTCAGGAAGGCAAGACGAGTCGTTCTCAGTAAACCAAGTCACTGTTACAAGGTTAGATGCCAGGTGATTAAAGGGAAAAACCTCATCTGGCACGTTTGTATATCATCATTTTGTGGCATCCTTTCCCCTTTTCTTGTATTTTTTTAATTCCTTGACATAGTTCGCGAGTCTTATTTTGTCCAAATATTCATGCTTAGCTTTTACAGTAAATTTGTAAAAAATTGAGAGTATCGTTACTGCAAATTTCAATATAACTGAGCGTAGTTTAAGAAGATATACAATGTATTTGGCAGCTATTGAGCAAAAGAATGTTAAGTTTAATGTTGATGTCAAAATATTCTTCAAAAGGTTTAAATATTAAAAAAAGAGTTAGCATCTCAATATTTAAAATTTTGGTTGAATACATGCTTAGTGCAATTTATACTAATTTAAGTTGTGATTCTTCTCATGATCCAACGTTAGTGAAATAGCTTTTTAAAAAATTGTGAAATAATCTAATGAATATGCTATTAATGGAGAATCAAGGCTCGAAGTCAAAAACAAATCATGCAATGTAGATAGGAATTCCTTGAACTCCTAGTTCAGCCATATAGCAATCATGTAAACATGCATTTCACATTAGACGAGAAGTAAAGAGAAAGTGAACCTATATCAAATTTAAGTTGCAGAATAAAGGAAAACAACAATGAGATAACAGAAAATAAAAATTTACCAACTTCCATGAAATTGGACTTACAAAATCAGCTCAACGAGGACTCTTAAATGGTTGGGGAAATCAAAGAAAAACGCGAGGCAATTCTACCAATTGTAACCCTCGTTTACAAGTCATGCTAGAAGACACCTGATTATGAGTGTACTCAACAAATTGCTGTCAAAATATGCTCCAGAAGTTTAATAACTCCAGTTTGTTGTCTTATAGACGCTTTTGGATGATACCAACTGTTTCTCATCTTCGCAGGAATCCCATTGCCTGGTATACATTATTAAGAGTAGTCTCTGCTACTTCTGACGCTCTACTAGCGCCTTCATCCAAGACCTTATCTAAATAAGCTGAATCAGATATTATTTCACCATACCGAACCTGCAGAATTATAAACCTAGGTCTTCAGTTCAGATTGAGGACATCAACATTTAAACTGAAGACCAATTTGGCCCAGTTGAAAGAAAGCATCACAAATTAACAACGATACTAAAGAGCTACAAAGTAGATCTTTCCTATAGATAGTAAATGATGCTACATTCATCACCGAGTAGTATCAGTATTAATTATCTTCAAATCAAGTATCTCCTGAGAAAATCACGTGTTTTGAAAGAAAATAAACAACGAATTGTCCTACCAGCTCAAATCTATGAGAGCTATCAACTATCAATGACGGGGTGGTAGCATTGGCACTATCCGATTAGATAGGTTCTCAATGTCGGAGTACCGCCAGTGTAACTCTTTGACTTGCTAATGTTAAATAACATGGTTTTTTCACTTTAAGATGAAAAGTATAGTCTTCGTCCATTCATTTTCAAAGGCCACAACGATTTCAATACTTGCCATGAAATGAATTCTTTCCTGCTCATTCCTTATACAATTTATGTTTACCGACTAAAAATTGGAAAGAAAAATTTAGTGGAACCTTACAAATGGAAGACGGATGGAATTATAACATCAAAGAAAAGTATCTGCTTTATCATTTAGTACAAGAACATTATTATGTATAGAAGGTTTATTAACCTAATTTTTATAAATAAATGAACTAAACTTACAGTCCAACCATGTTAGACCATTGCATATGTTTTTCACCTTTCTCTGTCTTCTGTATCTTTGTTTTCACAATATATGAAAGTTAACATAGTATAAAATCTAATCTGACATAATTTTAGAACCAAATTATGATCCTGAGATACTATAAAATCTAATCTGACAGAATTTTAGAACCAAATTCTAATCCTGCGATCAAACTTCTATTTCTTCCTTTTAGGACTTAACGCTTCAACACTAAAACTTGAATCACTAACCTCTGTTTCATCTTTCTTCTTCAAAGCCTAAAGTTCATATCCTAAAACCTAAATTACAACCTTTGTTTCTTTTTCTTTATAATCTTAGTGTTTCATTTGTCATTGATATCTTGTGTCTTCTAGTAAAGTCCTCTCGTCTTTTTTTCTTATAGTCCACTGAGAGCATCATTACATCTGCTCTGTTTTCCCTTCCAATAGTCCATTGAGAGCATCAGTACTAATATGTCTTTCTTTCTAGTAGCCCATAGAAAGTGTCATTACCTCTACTTTTATCTTTCCTTCCAATAACCGACCTTCCCTCAATTCTTGTCTTTCCCCTTTTCTAACATACGTTCTATCTACCCTCATTGCTTCTTTTCCAGCAACTATCTCTTTTCTACTCTCTCTCTCTCTCTCTTTACATCTATTCTTCTGCAACCAAGATGCTTGTTCCTTTACTTTCAGGTTTGGTTTTCCTTTTGCAATTTTATGGTTTATTTTTAAAAAATTCAGCAATAGGAGATTGACTGTCCTTAAAAAACATCTACTTACAAACTTGAGGGTGACCGTTGAAACTTTACTATTTGATATATAGGTATTACTATGTATCCAACGTACGAACATTTTACAATTATTTAGATATTGCTTAAAATTTTTGTTATCTTTTTAAGGTACATCATACCGTCCACTATCATAGATAAACAGGACAAATTTAATGAATAAAATACCTTACTACCTTTTTGGTTTGTGTGTGGAATAAGTTTTACATTCGAACACATTAAATATATTCTTCTTCTTTCTCTTTCTTTTTTATCTCTACTTTTACATAGCATCAGGGCTAATTTGCAATATCAGAGCTAATTTAGCTAGTTTCAAAGTATGTTTAGCATATCTAATTCAAAACTATATTTAGCAGATCACATGCTAACAGAACTCTCATCTATCATAGCTTATTGTTTATGGAAAAATAGGCAGCATCCTTTCTAAATCAGGCTGCATTTGATTATGCAGGTCCCAAAACATGTGTTTATTATCAAGTTAATGATAACCATCTTAGCATGTTATGTTAACAAGCTGCATTTTCACATTTTTTTCCTCACAGGCTGAAGTCAGCTCAATCTCAGGTTCAGAATCTGCCAAAAGGAAATTAATGCCGCTAATATGATATGGTGATTGAAGAAATAATTGCACCTACTTTTTGTCCCCGCTAATAACTTGTGTTGTTTATCGCAAAACGAGACATCAGTTACATTTTGAAATGCAAATTCAAAATCCTAATCGACAGTAAATAAGAACAAGTCATTATGCATAAAAACCTGGATGGGATGAAGATGATCAATCAAGGCATCTGCCAGAATAGATTTAAATGTTCCCCAGTTCATATCTTGGCATTCCAGTTGAACTTCCTGCCATCCATATATACCAATGGAAATCGAGTGAGGAATATCTCAAGATAATTCAAGATAGAAAGTTTCAGAAATGGAAGAATTATAAAGCAGCTTAAGCAAACAACATATTAATTACATCACCTCCTTTGTCTTGCCAGAAATAAGCTGATATACTGAAAGAAGGTTGTTACATTCAGGCCTTTCAGGATTGTCAAATTCCAAGCTGTAAGAGTTGCAAGAAGAGGAAAAAGCAGCACTTGAGATTTTGAAACACAATACAGAATAGATCAGTAAGAAGACTAACAGAGGAAGGAAAAACAATTTCCCCCTTCTGGATGGAATACCATGAAAAGGAATCCGTTTTGCAACGTTTTATCTTGTTTGCTATCATCTGCAAATGTAAAAGGAACATAAAACGTCAAACTCAATGAGGAAGTAAAATAGAAATAACATTAGAATCTCTCATTAACAGTTTAGACAAGTTCTCACAATCAAAGATTCACGAGGGAACAAATTAACCACTACCAACCATAGGCATTAATCGAAATAGCAAACTTACAACATCTACAATATAACAGAAATAAACCTAAAATCTTGATTTCCATGCTTCACACTTTTGGGTTAAAGGATAAAATATCAGATCCCATAAAACATCAACTTCCAAACTCCAGTCCTTTGATTTGAAATGACTTGAGTATCCTGGATTTCATGCTTCCTCACCATTTATTGTTGATTCCTAAAAACTATTTAAGCTGTTTAACTACAGAACTAA
Organism: Erythroxylum panamense; assembly: GCA_027123425.1. Taxonomy (NCBI): domain Eukaryota; kingdom Viridiplantae; phylum Streptophyta; class Magnoliopsida; order Malpighiales; family Erythroxylaceae; genus Erythroxylum; species Erythroxylum panamense. Next base: position 30,829,721 of record JAOTIZ010000002.1, on the reverse strand, counting down.
AATACTCGGTTTCCCAATTCACTGAAGCACTAGACCTTATTGGTTTCCAGTCTCCAAATTTAACACTGATGATGCTTCATAGTCGCAAACATCTTTTCCAGCTCCCACTCACTTAAACAATCTCAATTGGTCTGGGTGGCAAGATTCTTTGGGGAAAAAGATGATATGAATGAGAAGATATGCTATAATTTAGAAATAAAATAACAGATTACAGTATAATTGGTTGATCTACAAAGAATAAAACAAATTAAATTACTGCAGTGGGAACATTAAAAGTAACCATTATTGCTAAGGGAAAAGATCTGTAGGCTTATATACTTCTACAATAATCAATAATTTTAAACACTATAGTAGTCAAATTACAATACATAGGTAAAGAGTGTGAACTCACATCTTTTGAGTCAAGAAGATTGATTCTAGATTGGTCAGAAGGTGACGATTTGGACATCTACAAGATTGAATCACAGGGAAATGTCATTAAGCATCTGAAACATGATGAGAAAAGAATAATTAGATATTTAGCAGTTTTCTATTTCATCAGTTAACATTTTTACATTTTACTGCTTACAGTGATCAACTATAAATTGGAATTAAGGACAAAAATCATGACTCACAGTTTGATAGAAAAAACAGGCACAGGAATATACATACAGTAAACTAGTAACAGCCAATCTTTTCATGGACAACATTGTCATAAACAGAATTGTTTCTTCACATCTTTACTTAAAAGATACAGTAGAAGGAAAACTAGAGCACACTTATTATTCTTTTCCTGCATGAAGTGGGGTGTCTTGGGCCATGGGCTTCACTTGGGGCAATCATCATACCCGGGAGGCTTCACATCCCTTATGAAGAATGGATGTTTGGGGGCTCTACCACTGATCCCTGACAAGATCTTCCAACAGGAAGTGTATAGAATCACTCCCAGCAATGGTCAAAAGCCAAATTTTCTTTTTTAAACCTATAATCAGCTTTTGGGAGTTTATGAAATCATAAAAGCTCTGAACATGACCAAGAACAGAACTAAATACCACCTTGGTTTCCCTTCCTTGTCTATTGACCATTGTAGGGCTAAATCTTAATTGCAACACCAATTGGAGAACTATGTCACACATGCCAGTTGTCTTAGATTCTTCTTTTCATAAATTGTAAAAGTGCAAATGCAGTAACTACCCAAAGCCCTACCACCTTGGTGAAGAATTGAACACCCAACTTCTTGGAAAAGTGCAGGGTGCTTTGCCACTGTGCTAACTAAATAAGCAAACATAAACAGCATACCAAGATACTACAGTGACTTATCTCAGGAGTCATGAAGAGACTTTTTCCATGAGGTAGAGAAAGAATAGTACAAGACTAATTTAATGGAGAATTACTTCCTCTACCAGTTATGCCTTGTGATTATTAAGGCAACTAAGGATCTTATATTTACAAAAGATGAGTATCAATTGAAATAGAAAAGGCAATAACAAGACGACAGAACATAGAACATATAAGATGAAATCTATCACGTAAATCTCTAAAATAAGCTTGAAGATACAAACAGCTGGCTCATTATCTAATCTTAGCAATTTTCAATTGCAGTAAGTGCCCCCAACAGTGTCAAAATAAACATAGTATGGCTACGATTTAAAGATACAAATCTCCAAATTAAAATTAATTGCAGACAACCTTTGCGAGTCCATCAGTAAGAGACATAACTCGAGCTCCAGCAGGTGGGATAAGTGGCTCAGGAACCTACACAAAAAAATTGACATTAAGGTCCAAAAAACTGCTTTAATTACTCCTTATTCATGATGACACTGGAAAGCATAAAATGGAAATAAAATATCCACCTTAAAGATGGGTCCTCCTCGCCTGATACCAGAACACCAAGTTTCAGTAAAAGTTAAATAAGGGCATCGCAACATATAATCTTTACAAGGAATCTCCAACCACATCAAAAAGTAATTGCTTACCCTCCCAATTTTTTCCACTTTCTTCCTCCATATAAATAATTAATGCGCTCAGCCAACTCACGAGTCAACTCCAGATGTTGCTTCTGATCCTCACCAACTGGTACAAAGTCAGACTGTGGAGTCACACTGCAAACACGTAAGGATCGTGCACTCCCAGCAAATTATCATTTCTTATAAACATCTAAACATGAATTGATGTGATTAAATCACAATAAGGTGCACTATATAAGACATTAAACTCCATGATTCAACTTCAATCATCCTCCTTTTCCATTCTTATTGTTTCCAAAACATGTAACCTTGGGGGAAAATCTCAATGAAATCTTCCAACAAACGCATAGCTTTTCATTTCACATGTGGAAAATGTAGCCACCTGATATAAAAGAATATCTGAAGCCATCAGAACAGGATATGTCAAAAGAGCAACTCCAACGTTTTCGTCTCCCTACAAAGATCAAGTGCAGATCATAAGAGTCGATCTCTATGAAATCAAAGATGACAATAGTAGAATAAACAGGAAATGTACAGATAACATTATTAACTACAGCTATAATGACATAGTGATTATGTTAATATTACAGGTAGAAGTAGAATCATAAGAAGTGAACACTATTTAGCTAAAAAGTTTTTAAGAATATGACTATGGCAAGAAGATGATTGCACAATCAAGGGCAGTATAGAAGCCACTGCATATTTACCATTTTAATGTATGAAAATACAAAACTAGATAGCTAAGGCTTACAAAGCCATTCTAGTGAATAGGAATTCAAGGAAACATGAGCAACTCAATATTACAGTGGAGATGAATACCCACAGCTTTCCTGGATTTCTCTTTAAACTGAATCATTCTATTTAGCCAGCCAATAGGAGTGGCAGAACTTAGGAGCCACATAAGTTCAACATGAGCACGGACATTAGACTGTAAAAATACAGAAGCCTGCAAGCAAAAATCAGAGAAATTAAATAAATACAAATAGCACCAAATTTGTATATTTAAATACTGCTTGCCATGAAAATTATAGAGGAATAATAGCTGAAAAACCTTGGAAGTGTCAATGCCACAAGCTAAATAAATTGCTGCAGTCTCTCTTGTAGCCTTAGCTAGTTGTTGAGTATCATATGGCAATGTAATCTACAATCATAAATGTAATAATAGTTCAAAATTAAGTGAAACAAGAAAAGTCAACTTACAGAATAAACAAAACTAAAGTAAAGGTTGAATCTTAGTCCTGAAGTTACTCCAAAACCAAGAAGAATGAAATCAAAGGTTAAGTGTATCCCTGTCTTAGAATGCAACACATTATATTAGCTCTTTTACAAAGTCATCCATCAGTACTAATCAAATTAAATTCCCATATATTCAACCCCGTAATAGTCAGGTAATTAATCCATATTGGAGTTTACCATTTTTCATAATAAAAAACGCAAGTAAACTAAGTCTAAAACTTAAAAAGTTTTTGCAACAGATTCTGTATAATATTTAGGCAGCTTCTTAAAACCGAAATGCTTTTTATTACATAAAAGGACTGGGATTTGACTAACTTCAAATTAGTTGGTAATCCACATAAGCAGCAACTTCATTTAGTTGCATCTCTCCGTCATGACGATTCAATTAATATAGCTCGACTACTTTCTTACTCTCCAATAGGCTACCTCAAATCAGATCCCTTCTTAAACAACCTTGTACATTGCTTAAGTTTCTTATCTCCACTTGATTGCAATACTTTGGCAAGGACATTAAACCATTGTTAATGATTGCTCCAAATGCATCTACAAGTACATTCTTTATCAATTTAAGGACGATCAATCTTTTAATCTAAGGAAACAAACATCACTTACGAGTTAAGCAATATTCCTAGCAGGTAAACAGAGCCCAAGAAAGAAATTTAAAGGACATAAACATCACAATGATTTCATAATTGTTACAAGGGTCCATTATGTCATCTAGATTGCACAATGCACAATGTTGAGCTTACAAACTTTAACAGATATTGAAACATACCGCGTGGAGGTCGACTATGAAGAAAAAAGTATCGTAAGTATCCTGCAGATCAAATACAGAATGCAAGCAAAATTAAAGGCCAAGAAATAGTTAAGGCATCATTTAGGAGTTCTCTATCATCACCTCTTGGATCAAAAGTTCAAATCTTTAAAAGAAAAAAAAATTGAAATAGCTATGGAGAAACAAAAAAGCAATTGCAAGAACAGATAACAGAAAGAGGAAGCAGTATTTAAAGTTCTACTTATGATGGGATCTGCTAAGAATGATGCAAACGAAACCTGAAATGCAATCCAATTCTTTATAGCACCAAGATAATTGCCAAGGTGTATAGATCCTGTGGGCTGGACTCCAGACACTATTCTTTTCCTGAAAGAGAAAGACGGAAACTTTAATTTGTTCTTTCACAGTTAAAAGGATATTTATCCAACAAAGGAGAAAGTATGAGAAAATACCTAAGACAACCAACATATCTATTACCATGCCATTCCTGTAGTTAAGAACTAGTCTTTCAAGTAACTAATCCTCCCATGGAAACCAATGAATGAACATTTAAAGGGAAAACAGAGATAGAGAGGAGAAATACTTTACAGAACTTGAAGGAGGAGTTATGGGTTGTGACAAGGAGAAGGTACAGTAGCGACGAAAGCGACGAACTAATGAAGGAGAAGTCATCAAACACTTTCTTGGAATTCCACTACACCAACTTCTGCTTGTCAAAAACTCTCACTATTCAATACCCATTTAGCAACTATAGAAAGAGAGATTGCGTATTGCATTTGTATTAATGAATGAATATTCTTACCCCATGGAGACAGCCAGCATTTTAGCTGATCGTCAACGGCGTTGGACGGTGGCAGGAGAGATAGAGTGTGTGGCTATGGGCCTTCGTCTGCGAAGTTTTATAAGGATATAGGAACACTGGAACAGGGTTGAAGATGGGAATGAACGACGTTGTCGTTTCATGTTTATATTTAAAGAGTAGTAATCGATTTGGATTCCTCCATAAAACAAATATTTAATAACTCATATGTAATTCAATTTTGGGTTCAGATATTAATATCAACCTTATACTAGTCACTATATGAAAGATTGATGCAAACAGTGACTTAAAAATAGTGATAAAAACACAAAGTTTTTCAACAATTTGATATTGGTATGAAGGAATTCCAATAAGATATGCTTCTTAATCAATCATATAGTGCTTTGGTGACATCTCAAAATGATTTGAAAGAAAAAGTAGTTACTTTCTTCTAGAATTGTATACGAACTCAAGCCTCAAATGCCTCATATGTGCAATTATTTAGGTTTTTATCAGCAACCAATTCTTTAAAGATGAAATAGAGATGTTAAATGATTTTGTGAATGCTTAAGATATTAAGAGAGTCGTTTTTGAGTTGAGTCTTGATAAGGCTCTAGGCCTTGATGAACTTACTAGTTGTCTCTTTCAAAAAGCATGACCTCTTTATAAAGAATATGGTGAATGCTGAATTCTTGAATTTTTTTGACAAAGGTAAGCTACTAAAGGAGATTAATAAGAAATTCTTATGCCTCATTCCTAAAGTTACTAACCCAATAATCTAGTATAATGCTTCTACCCATCCTTACTATTCTATTGCTTGCTCTAAATCTTCTTCTTTTTCTCAACTTCACTTCATTGTTCTTACTTCCCTTCCATCCAACAATTGTGGCATTCCTAACAACTTCACTTCCTAACCCATACTAAGGGCAATTTATTTTGTCTTTCCCTTTTAATGTTCAGGCCTTGCTTGAACGATTAGTTGAATCTCCCTTACCTAACACAATGGTTCTTTTCCTTTTTCATTTAAATGTTCCCCTCTTCTTCAAACCTTAGTTTGACAAAAATCTTTGGGAGGACACTTTCCACCATTGTACACTAGCTCCCTTCTTGTCCATGCCAAGTAGAGCTCTACTAATGCCTCCCTTGCCCCCTTCTCATGTTGTCTATTCTGTATGATTTTACACCCCTATCACCTCTCATGATTCCAATTCCTTCACCCATTTTCCTCACACTTATCCTTCAAAACTTTATGTTCTTATTTTAGTCTTGGTTAGACCACTAATATGCCTAAAGCTTCACTAGCTTAACATCAAGCTCTCCTTCATCTCTTATAACCCAGGTGCTAGTAATGAAGTTATTTCCCTACCCATTGAAGTGTTGCAATCAAGTGCCTTTAGGTAGTTAATATTATTGTTGGATATTTTGTGGACAAAGCTCTTTTTTTCTAGCTTTGATAGGTGTAGATTGCATTGTATTTTTACAGGTAATTTGATATTTGAATAGTGGTTAATTTGATTATTTAGTGTGTGTTTAGGTTAAGAATTATGTTAGTTCATAAATATTTGTGTTTTAAATGTTCTTTGGGTGAGAACATGTTTTTGAGCTTAAATTATATATATATATATATGAGGTGTTGTGATGAGTTTGTTAGCACTATAGGGCATTTAGAAGAATTTCGAAGGAGACTCAAACTAAAAATAGGGCCACAATTGTGGGGAATCTGTCACAATCTTGACAGAAGCACCAACATAGGCCCACGATCGTGGGGAATCTATCATGATTGCAACATAAGCTTAAGCATATGGCCATGATCGTGATAGAGAGAAGATAAATAGGCCACAATCGTGCACCAAGGGCCATGATCATAGTCTGCGAGTAGATAGACATAGAGTCACTTTCGAATTCAAGTTTTTGAGGGACATTTCGAACCCTAAAAGGACATTAGGGTTACCTTAATTGGTAAAGAATATAGAAGGATTATGATATAACCCTAAAAGGAGTCTATATTAACCTACATTTGGAAACCCAAAGAGAGAGAGAGAAAAGAAGAAGACAAAGAAGAGGAGGGTTTCGAAGTTAAAGCTTGTCGGAATAGCTGATCTCCCAACACCACTACTTTCCTAAACCTAAGTTTCATTTCCACCCCATTTACCTTTTTATTCATTTAATGTGTAGGATTGAGATGGGTTATATGGTTATGAATTTTGAGTTGTTAATGATGTTTTAATTTTTCCTTTGAGATTTTGCTTATATTTAATGTTAATCTAGTTGAATTGTGTTTAATTGATTTGGGTGTTTTGATTGATTAATGTTTTGCATATTTTGGTAACAAACTGAGAGGGTAAACTGAAAAAAATGATTAAAATGGATTAACAAGAGTTAGGCGATCTAATTGACCACTTAATCAATACAGTTCGTAATTTTATAGAGAGAGATCCCATGGGAAACCAGGTTAATCAATCTAGTTCGTAATTTCATAGAGAGAGATCCCATAGGAGACCAGATCATTTATTAGAGAGCTTTAGAACTAATTAGAATTGTGTGGTAATTTATGAATTGGCAGATTGCAAGTCCATAATTAGATTAGGGTTTACAATTTAGGTTATAACCCGAGAGAGAATAATCAACTCTATGATCATCTAGAACCGACACCTTATAAATGGAAAATGGCTAGATTAGCATTAATAATAGGTAAAATCTCCTCTCTCATAATTTGATTAATTCTGTTAGCAGATTTCCATTATTATATTATTTGTTAGTTGCTAGTTTGTTTAATTTAGTTTGCCTTTTAGTTTATTATTCAAATTTGAGTCTTAAACAAAGCACAATCTGAACTAATTGGTGCCTAAGCACAATCTCTATGGGATGATATCTACTTTTTACTACAACTAATGACCCGCATACTTACAATTTTTAGCATAAAATAAGTAGTTTGTTTTTTCAATCAACAAGTTTTTGGCACCGTTGCCAGGGATTGTTTTGTTTAACATCTTGCTTAGTTTAGGTGACTTTGATTTAAGGGTGTTTAATACTTTCCTTACATTTTTGCAAGTGCATGAACACAAGGAGCATACGAAGGCCTAACAAGTTTAGTGAAGACGAGTTTTCAAATATTACAAGGCTCGAAAGAGAGCTAAGAAGAGCTAGACGTCAAGACAAAATATAATAGAATATGGTAGAAGGAGAGTAAGGTGGAGCTGAGAGGACTTTGATAGACTTTATGAGGCCAGGTTTTAGTCCTCAAGGAGTAGTAAGGCCAACGATTCAAGCCAATAATTTTGAGATCAAGTCGGTACTCCTCAACATACTTCAGAACAGTGTGCAATTGTATAGGTTGTCCAACGAAGATCCCAACGCCCATCTTACAAATTTCTTGGAGATTTGTGATACGTTAAGGTTTAATGGGATGTTTGATGATGCTGTGAGGTTAAGATTAAGGGATAGGGCAAAGGTATGGTATAATTCACTCAGTGCAAGCCGAATGTAATATCCCATCTCTTAAATTATTGAAGGATCCAACGTGTTAGATTATTGAGTCACACGAGTGATATCATATAGAATGAATTTGGTACATTTTTATATGACTTTATGATTGTATTCATATGCATAATATTAGCATACACACATGAATTGTGATTTAGACAAATTGCACTCAATTGATATATTATGAGGTATGAAACTAAAATGAATGTGACATGAATGTGCAATTCCAGTGCCTTGTACTTTGGATTACCAATGATAAGAATTGATGGACTATAATTGGTAACTTGGAATTTATTGTTACAATTGAGAAATTGATGAATTAAAACGTATATTTAGTCTATGTAAAATGCCAAGTGGTAAGACAAGTGGATACATAGAAAATTAGGATTACAAAGCCTATAAAGTGAGTGACATTTGGCATATATAATTGAGTGACATTTGGCATAGAGATTAAGTGACATATGGTAGCTTAAGAAGAGGACATATGGTAGAATAAGAAGAAGGCATGTATGCCATTTAAAGGGAAGACATGTAGCTTGTTTCCTTATTGGACAAGTGTCCTTAAATAAGGAGACACTTATCTTAACTCAGCTAATGACACATGTATATGGCAAAGGCTTTCTTTAGATGTTTCTACTAGAATTCATTCTTCCTCCTTCCTCACATTTTCGAAATACACTCATAACCCTATAACTTTGAAATTTTACGTTACTTCTATTCATAATCACTTTAAGGTTCATACAAGATTATGCTCAAAGATAGCTATAATATGTTATCATCTCTTTGCTTTTACTAGAACCAATCTATTTCCACTTTGTGCTTGGATGATCTTGCATGCATGGAGAGATGAATTAGCTTAATATTTGACCTGGGATTTGAGCTAGACAAGTAAGTAAAAGATTGAAATTTATGGCACATTATAATAGAGAATTTATGATGATGAAATTGGGACGAATTTTATATGATATTGATGATGAATTGTGCTAGAAAATTTCAGTATGAACTTGGATACTTTTCTATTGTGTTCTTAATGTATGAACAGTAGGTTATGGATTGTTTTATGGATGAATTAGATTAGGATTTGAGGAATAATGAAGGTGAATTTATGTTAAAGAAAGGTGCTAATATAGTGATCTTGAAATGGCAACAGAACAAGGATATATAATTGATAGTGAATTATAGTTTATGTTTTAATTTTGATGTGTGAAAGATAATGATTTGTGAGTTATCTAATGAATGATTTTTGAATTGGGTTTGGACATGAATTTTATAAGGGATTGAAGCATGTATAAGGTAGAATTGAAGTGAAATTGATGGACTTTGGTGAAGGTGTGTTGGATAGAGTATGAAGGAGTAAAAATTGGAAGCAAAATGAAGGCTATAGGTGAGTGAACCTTCGATTCACTCATCCCACGATTGTGTGATTTATAAGGCTTCTTCCTACAGTTTTGGAAAGTACGTTTCAAGGAGAAAAGGTTGGTTTTAGGCAATTGTTAGACTATATAAGGTCAAGACACTTTATAATGGTGTAATTGGACTTGATTAGGGCTTGAAATGAACCTAGAAAGTTGCTTGATTAAGTGATTAAGTGTTTAATAAGTTTAAGCTGTTAATTGAGGTTATAAATTAAGGAATGGAATGATTGATATCAATGTATATGAATTTGAGAGGTATGAGTTTTTAATGGTATAAAGATGTTTATATGAATGCAAATGTGATTCAAAGGATATAAGCATGAATTGGGTATAATTAAATGAGAATTGGGAAATTGTGTGAATACTTAATGCTTGGAAAGAATTGATGAATGTATGATTGATGAATTTAGGGTAATCAAACTTACCTAAAGCATAAACTGATTGCAAACAAGTTATATACAATCTATGATATATGAATGAGCAAGATTTGTGAATAAGAATACATACCCGAGATAGTCAATTGAGCATGCATTGAAACATGATCAATATAAATGTGAATAACTGAGTAATCATATGATTGATAAATTAATGAATTGTGAACTCTGTGTGTGTATTGCAAGAAGACAGATACAAAAGTGATCGCCAACATTCGGACATTGCCAGTTCACTAAGACAATAACTTATCTGGAGCATACTGTGAGTTAACCTAGACGCTTTCTCATTATGATTGAATTGTTTTGATTAATATCAATTATTGAATTGTTATTAATATAATTGTGATAATTACAAACATTGATGGTCTGAGGAGCTTGACATTCGAGATTGTACTGGAAGTGCTTTTTAATGGTATATGTAATATGGAATGCGTTCTTAACTAAATGCTGAATGCCAGACTTAGATCCGATGAATATGATAGAAAACTAGGCACACTGAATGAAAGTTATTGATAGCATATTACACGAAATGATGCATTTCATCACATAAATATGCATGATTAGATAAAGGAGTTATGACAGGAGTGACTAACATAAAAAAGAGCTTAAAGCTCAGAACTATGCACAGAGAGCCACAGGCTCAATAATTAATGAGCCTGGTATCCACAATGGGTACGGGACAATATCTAAAATGAGTCTGGTATCGACAATGGGTATGAGACAATATCTAAAATGAGCCTGGTATCCACAATGGATAAAGACACTTAAATAGGCGCTCAGTCACAACAAAATAAAAATCAAAGTGAAGCCTCATGTGCATTTGAATATTTATATCATTACATGTATCATGTGAATGTTTGAGAAGAATGAACAAATTAAGTTGATATAATGATATGCAATGTTTGTGTACATGCTGATGATATGAATGATGGAAATAAATAATTGGATTATTCAAAAATAGACTACTTGAAATGTTTGTAGTTCATGATGTACTTATTGAAAAATGATGTATAATGTGAGCAAGTAATCAATACTTAATGATGTGATATATGAGATTTGATTCTAAATGATGCAGTATACAAAGTTGGGTAATATGAAATATTTGTGGTTAAATACTTGTGATATTTGTGTTCTTTTTTTAAGTAAGCATATCGATGATGGTTCACTTACTGAATTCGCAAAACTCATCAAAATTGCAAATGTTGATTTTCAGGTACTAGGGAGACCTAACTTATCTAGCTAGTCTAGTTGAAGTAGCCTTTGCATTTGGACATGGGTTAGTGTCAGGATCAGTTGTACCTGCAAATGTCTTAGTTATGCTGTATCAAGAATTGTATCTCTCAACTACTGTATATTGTTATGTGAAATTTATAAATGAAATGAAATTGATGCAGCTCATGACCTTTTAGAAGAGTTGCGAGTAACAATTGTATATGGTTAAATCAAAGAAGTAGACAAGGGTCCAAGGAGTAAAAAGGAATGATTCCACTTGACTCAGTGATAGCCTTGAAAGCACAAATTACTGCCCTTAACAAGTAGTTGAGCAACATGCAAGGAGCTTCATCATCCACAGTCAAGACCATGCAGTTACAATGTGAATTATGTGGGCAGGACAACTATAGCACAACTAAAAGTTTCTTGCTAGGAGCGAGTGGTATAGAACAAGTAAATTACTTAGGTCAACCACAACAAGGTAATAATCCATACTCTAACACTTACAATTTTGGATGAAAAAATCACCCAAATTTTTTGTGGAGTACTAACAATGCAGGTGGCCAAGTGAGAATAAAAGAACCTCTCGAATTTTAACAAGACCGACTTGGGTCGTTGGAGAACAAAATGGACAAGCTAATAGATGTATTGGTTCAAAGTTCTCAAGCTAAGAGGAAGGTTAAAAAAGACAAGAAAAGAGTCAGAAGAGAATGGAGGCAAAGTTTGACCCTATTACAAAGAACCACGCTTCATCCATCTATAACTTGGAGGTATAGGTAGGTAAATGTAACACCTTAATACCCCTAGGAAGATATACGGATGCCACACAAACAAACCTAAAACATACCAAGATATTCCATAAATTCATAGATAATAAGGCAACATACTTTACATTTCATAAGTTGCTGAATTATAAATAGAACAAAATATACACATTGTATTTATCAAATACATGCCTAAAATACAAAACCATCTTATATTATAGTTATTACAAACTATTTATACAAAATACAAATATGTATCATAATATTAGGTATAACTCAAAAACAAACATAACATCTTCCAAAACATAACACGCCCTTCTTTGGCTACTGCGGATGTCCTATCCTTAATCCTTTCTATCGAGACCTAAATGTAAGAAAAACTATCGTACTAAGCATATAGCTTAGTAGGGAATAACTAAACAAGATACAAGATGACAACTACTTTTAACAGTCATCTAGCATTTACATGTGCTAATTCATGTCATATCGCAAGCAATCTTTGATTATCCATATTATAGAATAATCTGATTATTAATTTCATCATAACATAACAGAACATAATTGCATCATAACGGAACATTATTATATTAGATCATAACATAATTGTGTCAAAATAGGATATAATGCATTAGAACAGAAAAAATATAACAAATACAGAATTGCCTGCTAATCCTTTTTCAAAAGTGGTTAATGGGAACAGAACAGAAGATATCTATGATTAGTATCAACAGAAACAGAAGAGACTTAGGTCTCTGAAACAAAAGACACTGTAGTATTTAAGAACAGAAGATACCGTAGTGCCTAAGTACAGAAGCAGGTGTAGACCTTTCTAAACATGCCTATTTACCCACAACTAGGACTTGGCAAGTTTCCAATTTCCTTGCTATGTATTAAGGATTATAGGAGATAGTCAAAGCTAGAGTAAGCTTTAATGTGGAAGGCTTTGAGTAGTTTAAGTGTGTGAGGAAGCTTATATAGGTGAAGGAATAGATTAAAACCTTATATAAGACTCTAGTGAATAATAAAAGCTTAGACATTAAGAAGGTTAAAAGGATATTAGACTCTACAAAAAGCAACGTATATATGGATCCCTAGAATGATAACTATAGAACTAAGGAGGAATAAGCTCATGAGAACTACATCAAAGCTTTAGATGCACAAAACTCAATTATGTGAAAAAAAAATTAAGAGTTGTCTTGGTTATAATAAGGTGATAGGTACTTAATTTTCCTTTTTTTTGACAATCCTTACAAAGAGGAATTTCAATAAGATCACTTGTCTAACTAAAGACTCAGGGGAGAGAGTTTAGGGATAAAAAGAAATCAAGGACCTATTTCTCGTGTGCTTCAAAAAGTGCCTGAGTTTAAGTCTTAAATATAGATCCTTCGTGCAAACTCTTAACACATTCATTAGCATAGTCATTTCTTCTACTCAAGCTATTGAACTTGTTAAGCTTATTAGTGTTAAATATGTGGATAAAGCCTTAAGGAACCTTAAGTCTAATAAGGTCCCTCAACTAGATGGACTCATTGTATATTTCTTTAAACAATCCTAGACTAAGGTTCAAACCTATAAAGCAATCTTTGAGTTTTTCAACAATGAGATATTGCTAAAAAAATCAATCTATCACACATTTGTGTAGTCCCTAAGATACCCAATCCAAGCTCTTTGATGGATCTTAGACGCATTTCTTGAAGCAATGCCTTAAATAAAATTATTTCCAAGATATTGGTGTCGAGGCTAATAGAGGCGATAGGCTCCTTCATAAACAAAACCCAAGGAGCTTATATTGAAGGAAGTATATTAGATAATATTCTCCTTGCGTGAGTGTTATTTTAAGGTTAATAAACAAAGGGCTTAGGCAAGCTTTGTGCATTGAAAACTGACTTTAGAAAGGCCTTTGATTCAGTTAATTGGAATTTCTTGCTTCATTGCCTCGAAGATTTTGGCTTTCCAGTTAAATTCTTGAGTTGGATAAAGCAATATGTGACCACTATTTCTTTTAGTGTGCTAGTTAATAGTAAAAAACGTAAAGATAGGGTCAAATGATGGGGTCTCCTATCTTGCTACCTTTCTCCAATGGTTTCTAATTGCCTCATTTACCTCTGTCTTCCTGGTATCATCACCTTTGCTCCTTTCACCCTCCAATTTTTCAAGTTCCTCTTATCACTAAAGCTTCATGTACATCCTTCTCCAAGGCTCGACCCTTCCTTCAGCAATTCTTCCAGGGATTAAAATTTGTCTACAGAGTTGATTACGTCCTTACTAATAATGGTTAATGCCACTAACTCTGTCACTTTCTCCAGCGACTAGCAACGTCAATTGTAAAGATTCATCATGAAAAACATTTATAAATAGATATCCATAACCTAATATAGGGGACATACATCTGATGGTTTTCTATATCTAAACCAAGACTATGGGAGCATGCAATTTTATATTTCAAAAACTTAAATTCAATTTGAAGCATGCCATAACACATTCTAAAAAAAAACAAAAGCAAGGAGCAGGCAATGGTATTTCAAAATCATAATATATATTTATAGAAATAAATTTTCCATAAGTTACTTTATACGTTTTAGTTTTCAAGTTGAAGAATGAAAACCAAAAAAAGGGGCATACATTTTCGTTTTATTTTTCAAAAAATTAAAACAAACCCTAATTAATTTTTGCTTTAATCTGTATTAGAGAATTCATTAAAAAAGTTTTAAAATCTTAATCATATCAAATCAATAATAATTAAGCAACTTTAATCAAGTTAAACAATTAAAAGAGACTCTTATATCATTGATAGGAAACTAATCATGATCTAATCATGAGCATAGTGAAAAAAATTTATGACTTTCTAATTGGATCTCAATAGTTAAATAACTTGAAAAATATAAACCATAAAAGGTAATTGAATTGCACATATTTCAAATTCCTACAATAACTTTTTCACGGGGTGCTAATCATAAGTTGTTCAAGTGTCTAGCCTATAATGGTATTTACAAAGAAGAGAAAAGGAACTTAACTTTTAAGAGGTAGGAATGCTAGCTAATTTATACCTTCCTCCTATATATAGAGAAAGACAAAAGAGCTTCACCCTTATTAAAATTAAACTTCCTAATTAAAGTCAAACTCTACTTATAATTATAATTAAATTTTAATAAAATCAAATATCTTATATTTGATCCCTAAAATTTTTCAAACTTTACAATTAATTCCATTTTAATTTAAATTAAATTTTCACTTTTTAACTTTTTTTTTATGTCTGACACATTTAGGTTCCTAATATTTTGGAAAAGATTGTAAATTATAATCCTAATTCACAATTAGAATTATATAAATTAAAACTTCTTTTAATTTATTTTAAATTTTCTAATTAAATTTATAACCATAAATCAAGATTGAAGTTAGCAATAAGTCCCCAAATAATAAACTCCAACTTATTCTTAACTAACCACTTAACAAATTCAATAATACTAAAAATAATAACAAATAAGAGAAAAATCAGGATAGTTATCCAAAAAGTAATAATAATATATAAATATTAATAGATTTCTAAATCATCCAATGATATTTTAAGAGAAAGTATAGATACTAGCAAATCATGATAATTCTATTCTTGTTTTGAGCAAATATTTGTACTTCTCATATATAGGTGTAACGAATAGTTTCTCATATATAGGTGTAACGACGAATAGTTTGTAACAAGTGCTTAACAAAGCAAGTATCTTACAATTGGCGAAGAAAAATATTAAAAGTGATCAAAACCTGACATCTAAACGAAAAGTACTCATTTTATCAACAACATTATGTTTAAAAAGGGAAAGGATGGGAGCTTGTTGAATCTAATAGGATTAAACATTTGGTGTTGGTTGTCTAACCAAAATTAGTTGTTTCTTTAATAGGTTGATTTATTCTTCCAAATTTGATGTTTTCCAAAAAGACAACTAAAGTCATTAGATGATTTAAAACCTTAATTAGCTATAATTAGATTATATAAGTAAGTGCTTAATGGGAAATCAGGTAAGATCTAGTCCCATGCATAGTAGAACATAACTGTACTTTTCCTTATAATTTTTTGAAAGCTAAAATCACTTTAAAATTATACAATATGATTACATATAAAATAGAATAAAACATGAACCATAATTTATTCCTTATTATGATGTTTGATTATTTTCTTATTGTTTCTGTTGAACGTTCTTGAAGTTAGTTTATCTCAACCACCATAACTACACATATGCTCAATTTCTAATAATATCCACAAAAACATGTTAAGAGAACTCTACAACTATTGTAGAGAGTGTTAAGCAAAAAAATACTAGCTCCCTTTGAACCTAAGTCTATTTATAATAAGTTTTAGACCTCTTAGTAATTTAATTAAAAATATAATTTTAATTTTAATTAAACTTTAATAAGAACTACAATTAATTCTAATTAAATATTAATTAGGCCCATATAAAATCTAATATCTCATATTGAATTTTATTTATTAGATATCTTATATTTAATCATAAAGTTTTTCAAACTTTACAATCAAGTCCAACTTAATTAAAAATGTCTTTTCTCTTTTTAACCCATTCTCTATTTGTAACCTATTAAGTTCCTAAATATGTTGATAATGAATATAATTTATAAACCTTAATCATATTCAAGGTTAGATAAATTAAACTCCTACAATTATCTTTAATTCTCTAATTAAACAATTTATATACATTGATTAAGATTGATGTCTATCAACTTATTATGTCTGCCTAAATATTTAGAAATGTCAAATTGGCTTTAACTAACCTTTTCATGCATGATTTTTATATATAATTTAATCTTTTTGTCACACATTATTTTTATTAGATCTAGACCATGAAATTAATGTCCACTATATTTTAATCTAATTATTTTAGTTCTCTATCATTAGTAATTGATTCTATATATGACATTTGTAAACTACTTTATAAAGTGTTATCTCACCTTGATCGATAATTTTTTGAATCAATACTAATCAAGAATTATGAAATATCTTTGATTACTTTAGGGTGATAAATTTTATATTAAACACTTAATTACCTCTATACAATTTATGTTATATCTAATGATTACCAATTGAGCTATCTTTACTAAAATAAGTCATATGTAGTATCAAAATATAACAATTCTTATATGAGATAATTAAGTTATTTTAAGTCAAAGCATCAATTATATAATCATCAGAATGAGAATTTCTATATACATACAACTAATGTTTGAAATTAAATTTTTATATGGAGTCAATTCAGTAAATTTATTATCTACTAAACATGCACACATTTATTTAAGTATTTTCATACTTTATTCAAGATCAACTACTTTATTCATAAGGAACAAACATAATGTGTGTTTATCTTTGTACGCTTAGTCTTAAATCTTAATAGAACAATAATTAGAAATAATTTAAGAAAAATACATTAAATGTAATATAAATCTCATAATTATAATTTAATTTAAATATACATATGAATATATATGAGATAAAGAATACCTTTAAGAAATTACGTGAATAAACTACAACTAACCTATTGATTGTATTGTAAGACATAAACCGATACCACCACTTTCTTGTTATTAACAAAAATATTAGCATACATTAAAAGTATTGAATAGTTCCCTTTCTTCTTTATTTCCCTTTCAGCTTCTATCTCCATGGTAAACTTTCTCTCCCACCTGAGTTTCCACGTAAGAGAAAAATCCAACCTTTTTACAAGTTTGATTCGTGACAGTGATCTTATATTCTAGATGAGTACTTATTAACATGCCATTATTGCATAGGACAAGCCATGGCCTTTGGTTGCGGTGCCCATGTTGGTTTACAGTGACAGTCTGAATGTGTCTATGGGCAGAGTGAAATCTAACTTGGTCACTTGATATTTAGGAAATCCTTAGTGACATTCGGAGTCTTGTCGGTGAAAAAAGAGGGAAACAGCCACTATTTCTCAGCTTTTGATCTTCAGAGGTGGTCGTCCCACTCCAATTGATGGTAGGACCTGTTCATTGAAGTTTTTCCCTACTAAGAATACTTTATTTATCGTTGTTGGGATTAGGTATGACCTTTGCTGACAATACATTAGGGAAGAAATTTGATTTTTGCTTCTTGATTAGCGAGACAATGTTTGAGCCTTTATTTTCTAGAGAAAAGTTGAACGCTCACTGGACAACTCCATTGTTACGGATTAACAAATACCAGTGCGCATCCCATAAAACCGGCCCTTCGCACTCTCAGATTTCGCTGCCCATGGGAGTCAGGGTTCTGCATTAATTCCAGAAGAATAATTATGCAATTTTTGGTCCTTTGCTTCAAGAAAATTGTGTAATCAGATTGACTAAAAGCCGAAATCAATTCATTTCATTCTCTCAAGTGACTATTGGGGCATTTTATTGAGAGGACGCTATGGGACCCAAATATTCAACAACTCTGCACTAGAAATATTTTTTTGCATTCTTTAAACAACATGGGGGAGCACCGAGAAAGATCTAACAACTTGAATTTGGTATTGTTAATGAAATGGAAGATGATGAAAATTATAGGAAAACTAATGGGCAAGGAATTGTTTCTATCTGTTTGGTCCGCCTTGATACTTCTGTTTCCTGAACACACTAATGCAGCTGACAAGATTATTCCTGGGCAGTCCATTAATGACAGCCAGACCATGGTATCAGAAGGTGGTAAATTCGAACTAGGATTCTTCAGTCGTGGAGATCCTAGTGTTCGATATTTAGGAATATGGTATAAAAGTATACCAATTCAAACAGTTGTCTGGGTGGCAAATAGGGATAGCCCACTTGTGAATTCTTCTGGAATGTTAACGTTCACGGTTGATGGGAATGTTGTCCTCCTCAACCAAACAAAAGACCTATTGTGGTCTTCAAGTTCTTCGCATGCTGTAAGAAGCCCAGTTGCACAGCTTTTAGACACTGGAAACTTCATTCTGAGAGATGATAGTGATAACAACAAAAATAACTTCTTATGGCAAAGTTTTGATTATCCATTTGATACACTGCTAGCTGGCATGAAACTGGGTTGGAGCAAGAAATCTGATCTGAATTGGCACCTGACATCTTGGAAAAGCTCTAATGATCCCTCCTCAGGAGACTACACATACAGTGTGGATCCTGGGGGGCTTCCCCAACTCGTTCTTCGGAAGGGATCTACAGAGCAGTTTCGCAGTGGACCATGGTATGGGAATCAGTTTAGTGGTATGCCAGCTCTCATGACAAACCCAGTTTTTCAACCCACATTTGTCTCCAGTGGTGATAATGTGTACTATTCCTACAATATCATGAACAACCTCACGTCAAGGTTTGTCTTGAGTCCGTCTGGCTTGGTCCAGCATTTCTCATGGAATGATAGACTCTCAAGTTGGAACCTCCTGTTCACTGTCCAACAAGACCGTTGTGACACTTACGGGTTATGTGGTGATTATGGCGTCTGTGATATAAATAATCCCACCATTTGTTCTTGTATGAAGGGCTTTCAACCTAGATCACCACGAGACTGGGAAGTGATGGATTGGTCAGGTGGATGCACTCCAGTGGATCCACAAATTTGTGGCAATAAAGAGGGATTTATGAAAATAGCCGGATTGAAACTGCCAGATGCTTCAGAATTTCGAGTGAACGTAAGCATCAGCCCTGATGATTGCAAGGCAGAATGCTTAAAGAACTGTACTTGTGTGGCTTATGCCAAACCTGACATTGAAGATACTGGCAATAGCTGCGTGACTTGGTCCAGAGGTTTGATTGACGTTAGACAGGTAGCCGAATTTGGGCAAGACCTTTATGTAAGAGTGGCAGCTTCGGAACTAGGTAAGAATCTTTCTACTTCTTTTCTTCAGATCTCTTAATTTCAGGACAAACTAGTGCTAGCAGATGACCTCCACTGGTCATTGTAGACAAAAGATTTTCACTGTTTTCTAATGGCCAGTGTCAATTATAAGAGATTTGATCAACAATTCTGTTGGCCTAGGAACCAGTTCAAATATCTCTACTCTTGCTAGGGTGGAGACCTGATCTTGCGTTTAGATAATCAACTGCACAATTATGACCAATGTCTGTACCTTGTGTAATTGGTCAATGATATAGATTATTATCCTTCATCTGTGGTTGTCAGAGGCCGATGCTGCTGTTCATGTTAAACAAAAGAATGTGGCAATCGTCGTGTCCATATCATTGTCTTCGGCACTTATTATCTTGATTTTAATTGGCTCGTTTGTGGCCTGGACTAATAGAAGAAAAATAGGTGAGATTCTTCGGTTTTTCAATTCTCATATTGATAGTATTTTGGGGTTTCTTTTTCACTAAATCCGACGTTGTTCACGTTGATAGAAAATCAACCAAATAATGAAGTCAATATCAACAGAATTGAGAGTCAGAGGGATGATCTTGAACTCCCTGTGTACGAGTTTACCACCATCCAACTTGCTACAAACAATTTTTCTGCTGCTAACAAGATCGGCGAAGGTGGATTTGGCCCAGTATACAAGGTAAGAGTTGTTTCTGTCATGATATTGTATTGTTTAACGGTCTTGAGCTTTTATACCCTTCCGAACATGGACATTATAGTAAAAAATATAAAAACAAAGGAACTGATTAGAGCATAAAAAATTATCTTCTGTTTCATGATAGATTTATGCAGTTTCCAAACGTTGGAAAAAATTAAAAAAAAACGTGCAGGGAGAGTTGCAATGTGGACAAGAAGTAGCAGTAAAAAGACTGAGAGAGAACTCCGGGCAAGGCCTTCGAGAGTTCAAGAATGAAGTCATTTTGATTTCCAAACTCCAACACCGGAATCTTGTAAAGCTTCTAGGTTGTTGTATCCATGGAGAAGACAGGATGTTAATCTATGAGTATATGCCAAAAGGCAGCTTGGACTCCTTCATATTTGGTTCGTATCTCCACTTTACGTACAAGCATTGCCCTCTTTATCATCGGCTCTAGAAATAGTCCTTCATGCTTCATAACACAAACTGGATCATTTGCCCTCTCCAAATCTCCAGTTAAAATGCAACGAGCTAATATTTTATGCAGATGAGACGATGCGACCATTACTCAAGTGGAAAAAGAGGGTAGATATCATTGTGGGAATAGCACGAGGAGTTCTTTATCTTCATAGAGATTCAAGATTGAGAATAATCCACAGGGACCTGAAAGCTGGTAATGTTCTGCTAGACAGTGAGTTGAATCCAAAAATTTCAGATTTTGGAATGGCAAAGCTGTTTGGTGGAGATCAGGTAGAAGGCAATACAAAGAGGATAGTCGGAACTTAGTAAGAAAAAACACAAAGATTTGGATTATTGTCATTTCTCATATCAGATAACTTTGTTACTGAACTTGCATTGCTTTTTCGAGGGATGCAGTGGTTACATGCCTCCAGAGTATGCCATAGATGGACATTTCTCCTTAAAATCTGACGTTTTCAGCTTCGGTGTCATACTATTGGAGACGGTGAGTGGCAAGAGGAACCGGGGATTTTTCCATTTAGACCACAAACTTAACCTTTTGGGCCATGTAAGTGCAGAGAATGAAAGATTTCTTCAGTATAGAGAATATTGATCATCAGCATGCAGGAAGTAGAAGTATTAAAATTTATTATCTGAGATGAACTTTTACAGGCATGGAAGCTGTGGAACGAAGGAAAGGCCCTGGAATTGGTAGATCAGTTGTTAGAGTGCGAGTTTTCTGATACTGAAGCAATGAGATGTATCCAAGTAGGACTGTTGTGTGTCCAACAGCGTCCAGAAGACAGACCAACAACGGCTTCGGTCCTCCTAATGTTGGATGCTGAGGATACGTTTTTGCCTGACCCTCGGCGACCTGGATTCTGTGCTGAAAGATGTCTTTCAGAGACAGAATCAAGTTCTCTCGGAAAGTTGATATCCAATGAATTGACTGTGACATTGTCAGAGGGTCGCTAGGATATGCTTTTTCACCTCTCAAACCTAGTATAATATTAAAAGAATCTCGACAGGAAACTAGCAATGATCCTCACTTTCTTCTGATTTCTCGTTGGGATTATGATTACGTTAATCTTATATCTTTCCACGTTATTTCTTTTTTTTCGATATGTTGAATATATAATTTTGATAATAATAAAATATCAAAATAGTAATAATTTGTTAGAGGAAGGGAAAAGCATTCTCGTCTATCAATCCGTAACTAGTTGTTCCACATGATTCTCCTTCTATGTTAGTAGAACTAGGAAAGATTCACACCTGCCCGCACGGGTAGTTCAATTAGTCATTGGTAAGGTTAACTTGGGACAAGGACCAGGTTTGAATCCCGGCAACAGAAGAAGTGGGTTGCTTTGCTGAGAAGCTGGCTGAGATCAGACCGTAATTTACCCCCTCACTATTTTGTCGGGCTGGGGTGTGGGGGCGCCTGAGATGGACGATTCCACCTTTTGGGACAAGGAAAGATTCACGCCTGGATTAGTATTTCATTCTATTCCTTCAAATCTTCACTTTGCATGTTAAGTAGTAGAACATCATTTAACTTTTAACATTATTTTCTAAGTGGAGCCCAAGGCTAGAGATGGGAGGTTATAAAAAGAAGGATTTACAAGGAGGCTCCTTTCGACTGGTGAGTGTTCTCTAACTTCCTCCCCTGAAATTCAATTATCAAAGAAAGTTAAAATGTGATGAAAATTTAAAGTTGGTACTTAAAGGCTATTTGAGAGAGGGCAAAAAATAAAGTGTTACTTGAAGGTTGTTTCATGCTTTGAGATCTTTGATTAAAGATAATTGCTTGGAAGTTCAAATATGTTGTATATATTAAGACAAGTTAGAAGCCTAAAATAAAACAATTAGGAACAACCACAAGAAGTAATATATTTGATTAAGTAAAAGCAAAAAAGATATATTTGGAAACTAAATTATAGAACTATTTGAGTGACTAAGCTAGTCGAGAGTAATCGGTGTGCCGACTAGCTCGTCAACTTTACTGTAAATTTTAAGTTAAGAGTCACTACTTTTGTATATGCACCCTCAGGGCACACCTCGATCATCCTAAAGGATATAATCGAGATTAGCCTCTCGTGATTAACCATGCAATTTGTAGCGTTCTTTTCTTTTAATAAAAAAAAACACTTGAGGTTAAGATGTCTGAACTACTGTTCTGTTTAAGAATCGTGACTTAGTCAACGTCGTAGCATCATCATTTTCTGAAGCTACTAACCAAGTGTAAAATTTCAAAGAAATCCCTTACATGTACCACTTAAAGGCTAGATCAAAGGAAACAAATAAGCGAGCTCCTTGCACGAAAGTTACTTTTTATATCACCAACGAAAGTTACTTTTTATATCACCAAATTCATTTCTCATATCATAAAGATGTTCACATGATGCACTATCTTAAAATCCCTGATAATGCTTTTAAATACTCTTTGATTTCTCTTCCACCGTAAGCTCTAAACACCTTATAGCCATTTGGAAGAACTTCACATTGTCTTTGTTTTTTATTTGATGTTTGAATTTGTTTGAAGATCTCTCAATTTGTTGACTCTACAATTAGCTTCATACCTAGTTTGGATACTTAGCATAGAAGCTTGAAAAAAGCAAAATTGAAGAACAAATATTTAATGGATTTGGGGAAAGCAAACACAACTTATATGAGAGGTGTTGAGCAAGTTTTACCTATAATAAAACCCTCAATATCTACAAGTATATGAATCGTAAGTTTATAGTATTAAAGGTATCGATCCTACAAGGAAGTAACTAAAATTAAGTGAGCCTAACTTTGTATAAGGTTTAAAAAATATGATTTGAGCGGAAGTGAATAATAAGAAATCAAAACAATTAAATAAAATTGAGCACTTAGTCACTTAACAATTTAGCTATCACAATAAAACAAGGATGATAACCTAGGATTCATTATCGTTATTTTGTTCCCTTAACCACTAACTCAAATGGGTGTTGATCCTAGATTTCTTAAGGGTTTAATTACTCTCTCTCAAGACCAAAACATTTAATCCTAATTGACTATGAAATTTCAACTTTTGTAATCTCTCGATTCACAAAAAACAACCAAACGTTTTTAACTAGTTCTTAAGTAATATATTAAATAATCGATTTTTTACATAAGATCTCTCTTCGTATGATCATCAATTCTATATTTGTGCTACTTATTAGGTTAATAACTCTCATTACCTAACATAATCGTATTACTTTCAACTCACTCTCTCAATTTATTGTTGAAGAATAAACAACCACAAATATCAAAACATCGTAAGATTGTATTGAAATAAAAAAATGATTGTCACAAAATAAGTCAAGAACAAATCCTAGTTTAAAATTAAAACATAATAAACGTGTATAGCACCTTTAATCTTAGGTCATGCATCAAGCTTAAAGAAAATACACAAAGGAAAGAACAAAGAACTTGATGTGGACTGATCTGCTTGGTTTTCTCTTCATATGTTTTTTTTTCTTTCACAAAACTAGGTTTACTCCTTCTCTAAACCACTTTTCTCTTGTAAAAACTCATTAAACCCTTAATAAACCTTACTATTGAAGCTTTTCTCAATATTACAATCATGACATTAATCATTGCTCCCTTCTGATTCATCCTTTCCAACCCAATGATTATCAACTCTTTCGAGTGCATTTTAAGAGCTTAAAAAACTCATTCATAACTTTTTTAAGCTCCATCGTGTCACAAACATCAAATCTTCAAGTTGTGTTTGAAGGGTAAACCCCAACATTTAAATTCAAGATTTTGAAAATTTCTTGCTTCCTTCTTTCATTAATGCTTAAATCATATTACTTTATGTTTTTAGCTTTTTTACACTCAATTTCATTAAATTGTACATAATGTTTTATATTTATGAAACACCATACATTACTATTTCAACTTTTTAATTATTTAGAGATTGGTCAAAATTATTTTTTATTGATGAAATTTGAGGTTGAATTAATGTATTTGTAAAATCAATTGCATGAAAATATCATTAATCTATGTCGAATTTGTGTTTTTGGCATTTTTGAATAATGAAATTTAGGATTTTCTAAATTTGCTTAAAATTTTGAAAGGTTTTTGGCAATTGATGCATAATTTTTGTAATTCAAACTATATTTTATTTATTCTAACACTTAATTTTTATCAATTTTAATTAATTTTAATTTTAATGGAAAAACATCATTTCAACACATTAAAGAATTTGAAAATTTTTCAAATTAGGAATTCCTTTGGGTCATTTTCATCAAATTACATATTCTTTTCTGCAAAATGCTCTAAAACTTTTTAGTTTTAGTTGCTTAATTAAATGATTCAATTTTAATCCATTTCTTTCAAAGATCTTGATTTTTTAGTCGAACAATGTTTGTATACTATAAAACAAAACTTGGTTCTGAAGGATTAAGAGTGAAGTTAGTGATATTGCATAGACTTGTTCAAGTGGTCTTTAAGTGACCTTACATCATTAGTACCCATACTTAATTAGAACCTTTCTTAGTTACTTTCTTACCTTGTTATCCAGTGTCCTTCATCTATCCTCATGTCTAGAGCTAGAAAGTCCAACCCTATGTCTAGAGTATATAATCGAGGTGGAACTAACCTCACCCCACTTAAGAGTCGAGCAAGATCTCCAAATCCTCCCCCATATTCATTCCACTAATAAGGATGAGTATTTTTGCACTCTCTCACCTTAGTTTATTGATTATGCTTTATGAGAGTTATATAAAAACCATGTGATTACCTCCCCTTATATAGACCAATTCAAAGCCTACAGTCTTATACATTTTTTCTTTGATCAATGATAAGAATCCCCACTTATAAAGGCTTTTCATATCAGCCCATAAAACATTATCTTGTTTTATTATAACCTTCAACCTTAAGTAATTTGAGATGTCATTCACCTATTTTATAGATTTTAAGGTATAGACATCCATCTCACTAGTGATCTTATAAATGAGATTTTGGATAATTCAATTTTTGAAAATCCTACCTATTATAATTATTGCACCAAATATCAAATTTGGCTTACTTTGTTTCTAATAGAGTCAAAATTATTTTTAAGTTAGGTTTCAATGCAAAACAAATTTAAAAAACCTAAGATGTTCGTGGTATCAATATAAGTCCAAGATTTCATCATCTTTTCTTCAATTACAACTTTCTTTCTTCTATACTATGACCTTTGGTTCTACTCCACCCTCATGCTAGGAGGGAGAATTCATATTGTTAATTTCATTCTACACAATATGGTGCCTAAGAAAATCACTATGCACCATCTTGACAACTTGTCATTTATTCAATCTTGCTTTCCTTCTCCAACTAACTAATTTTTTATGCTTTCAAATATGAGGAGAGAAACTTCATGATGTTAGATTTAGTTGCAGTGATGATATTTAGAATAAGTGACTTTTATATATACGGTATTTTATGCTCAAGTAAATTTATTTTATTTATATGTACGGATATCTCTTTTCTACTTGATATTGAATATAGATTTTATCTTAATATTCAATTATGTTTGATGCATGAATTAAGAGAGAGCTAAGAATTTATATGATATGGACAATTATTTATACGCTTAATTTTATTATTGCTATCTAATTTCACAAATATTTTGTCATCATCAAAAGAGAAGATCATTGAACTAAGGTAGTTCAAGTTAATGTTTTGAATAACAAAAATATATTTACTACTAATAAGTTTATTATCTTGATAAGAAGCTATATAAGAACAAGACATAGTTGTAGATAACTCGAGAAGATACTTTATAAAGATGATAAAGAAAAGTTGAAGTTTAAAACCTTTGAATTCAAAATCAAGTCAAGAATAAAAGAAGAAGAAGACACATCAAGGTCATTTTACAGTCTATAATGTTAATTGTAATGTCATTCTATTACTTTGATAATCTTAAAGTTTCTACATCAATTCATCTTACTTTATTATATAAGTATTTTCATTCATTAAGAGACATTACATCTTTTGATTTAGAAAAGTCTCTTGCTCTTTCAAACTATTGGGGGATATTTTGAATGTTATTCAAATTATAGTTGCACTAAAAAATATCAAGTTTGAACATTTAAAGTTATTAAAAATCATATTTTGGGGGCATTTAATGATCCTGTATAAGTTAGTAGTCAATTAATATAAGTTAAATGTGTATCATGGGTGTTCTTTAACACATTGATCGACTATTAGTGTGATATTGTCAATAAATATCCTCCAAATGAAATATTAGTCTTATAATATTTCCTTGTGGTCGACTAATGTGAAACGGATAGTGAATATTTGCATTGAATGTATATGGTCCGACAATACGACCTAATAGTCAACCAATATGTTGGAACTAGTCATTGTAATAGTTAGTTTTTGCGTCCAAAAGACTAGTAAGATTTTTGAAACCATATAAATAATATTTTTCATTAGTTCTTAGATTGAAAATTATTAGGATTTCTTATAAATACACTTCTAAGTGCTTATAAGTATTTGAACATTTATTATCTTATATCTAGTGAGCCTTTTTGGTATTATTAAAGTGATAAAATGAGATAACTTGAGTTGTAAGTTTTATTAGTGTTTTATCTATTATAATTAGCGAAATTTTGAGTAGAAATAAGGTTCCTTTAACTATTAAAGGAACAATATGAAAGATTACTCTGTGTCTTGAAAGAAGAGTTGTAATATAATTCTTAAAAAAGTATTGAGAATGGACATAAATAATAGTTGTTTATTGAATCACTGCATAAAAAAGTATTGAGAATGGACATAAATAATAGTTGTTTATTGAATCACTACATACCAATTTACATTTCTTTTCCCTTAGTCATTTTACATTATTATTTTAAGTTTTTTATTGAAATTTATTATTTTATATCATATTTTCGTCATTTATAAATTGTGCCCATTATATTTGTATTTATTTTATTTAAATTTTATTAATCTCAATTTATATTTTAAGGACTAACGGAAGATTTATATATTATTTATATTACTACTTAATAATGCAAATTATATTAGTCCATCCTATCTATTTGTTTACTTGTTACAAACTTTTTGTATTTTCTTAGGTGAATCTTACGTAGAAATATATATAACCAAAGCCAAATTTGAAGATGTATATGTAATTAATTTAAAAGACTAGAATTTATCATATTAAAGATGTCTATGTAATTAATTTACGAAAATATAAAAACTTTTTATTGTATAATCAAATATAACATGAATTTGAGTTGAATTTTCTCCATTGTTTTCTAAATAGAAAGAAATTATTTCTCACTATCAAAATATTTGAAAATTCATGAATTTAACTTAAAAGATAGAAGATATAAACATTTCATATGAATTGCATGATTCCTCAAATCTTTCCTATAATTAATATTTAAAAAATCATATCTTATTAAATGAACATATACAATTTTTTATAATTTTATTAAACTAAAATTAGAGTGCATATGTTTTAACAAAATATGAGTATTTTATATTTTTTAAAAAAATAAGTCAAACTATAAAGAGACTATAAAGAGGTAATGTTACTTTATTTCTTAAAAAAAACATCATTAAATTTAATGATTTCCTGAAACGAAGAAGCCCTAAAATACAAAACAAAGTTTATACAGAATGACGATTCAAATAGGGATTAGGGATATGGATTTATAAATTCAGGCATGTGATTTCGGCACTCTAAAAACAATTCCAAGTTTCTAACATTTTAAATGAAATTATTAATCTACATTCGAGAACTACGTGCCTTTCAATTCTATAATGCCCACTTGTTTATTATCTTCTTAATTTAGAGATTTTTAAAGTTTAAATTATCTGCAAAATATATAAATTTTAAATAAATCTTGATTTAATTATTAAATTTTATTTAAAATAAAATTTATTTTTTATTTTAATAAAATATGTTGGTAATTTTTAATTAATATTATACAATAGATTAAAATAAATTTATTTAACTAAAAATAATTTATTTTTAATTTTTATTTAATATGTAATTATTATCGGTAATAAAAATATAACTATATCTATATTAACAATCACACATATTTTTACTTTTATTTAAAAGAAAAACAAAAATACCCAGTCCTTACAATTTTTGACTACTTGTAAAACACGTGTGAATCTTAGTATCATTGGATTAATCATTTAATTGATTTCTTTTCTTGGTTACAACTTCAGGTACTGTATTTTAACAATTATGAAGGGTGCAAAGTTGGAAAGCCAGAAGCCACTTCTGCTACTTAAACTACTGTTTCGCTGGCTGATCTGTTGGAAAGATTTTCAATCTACGCAAGGTCATCCAATCTTGGCAGTAAGATTAACATTTCTCTTTTTCACGAGTTTATTTAGCAAATGCATCTCATTTGGCCACCTTGGAAGGAATATCATTATCTTCTTATTGGTAGTATTGACATATATCTCCATTAATATACATGCAATGCCTCCATCTCCGGAAGAAAAAACACAATCATAAATCACAAGAGAAAAGAAGCACAAAGCCATCCCTTAAAACACAGAAATCATGTATTATTCATCAAAGATATGACCGACTAACTATCATACAAGAAACATTACAAGGATGGTGAAAACATTCTAATTGCTCCAGAAATGTGAACTAAATCTGCTGAACTTAAATCTGTATTATTAGACTGTAATATTTGGAAAAACCAACTTCAAAGAATTGCTAAAAGGAAGTTAGCCTTAATTCTTAGTATTAGAGAACTGACGGAAAATAGCGATCCAGGTATTTCATTTTCTGAATTACTTTGATATGTTTTTCCAGGGTACAAATGTGTAACTCACCTCCCTGAACAGTAATCTAATGACAATCTTTGATAATGTATTTCGATTAAAGTAACATCAATTTGTCAGAACAAAGCAATCAGTTTGTTGCAACTGTTGATGTCTGCACAGGCACTGAATGACAAATCTGCTTTCAACAAGTTCGTCGAAACTTCCAATGACGCAGGCATGGAAGCAAATTGCCAAGAACATGATGCTGGTTTAAAATCATTCATTCTGAACAATCAACTCTAGCTTTTTTCTCCTATAGCCCAGTCGATATTTTACGAAAGCATCACCAGTCCGGGCAAGTTTAAACTATTTGGATAGCCTCACTTCTTGACCAATCTCAGCACATCACCCACGAGATGTAATGAACCCGTCACGAGAACCTGAGTAGTTATTCAAGGAAAATTTAAATGGTAAATAAAGGAGTATAGTACTTGTCTATTGTTTGCCAAGACTAAAATTTTCTTAAGTTTGGGATAACTTCTAAACTAAGCAGATTCTAAGACTCAAATAGAAAAAAATGCTTTGAAAGGTACCTGTAAGCGAATAGATCGGTGGTGTTGGACACTGTCCCGAAGCCATTTAATAGCCGATGGCAGAGAAGGAAAGACTGCACTATTTTCACATGTTCGAACAGACAATCCTGAATCATCTTGAAACTCCTCACAAGCAGCATTTTCATTCTTGACATCCCCTACCAAGAGCAAGAAGTTTAAAAAAATGTCACCCGTATTTCCTGCTAATCAAAGTAAAACTTCAAACTCTATTCATTTGGGAAATCATTTTCCAAAAAACATAACTGCAAATATTAAAACTTGAAAATATTACTTCCACACCCATTCGGTGGTGCTTCTTCATTCAATATTAGGATTTGTATCATAACATGTATTCTTTCTGTATTCTTGAAATCCTTTCTAACTTTAAAGATATCTCAAATTCCAGAACAGATTTTACTAGCTACAAGTGACCGAATATAGGAAGTGGCCTTCTTGTGGCGACTCATCAGATAGTTATCGATTCTGCACAGAAAGCTAGGTAAGAAAATAACTTTACCTAGCACGTCGTGATGAGAACGTCAACTGCACTTGCATAAACCAACACAATCTTTAGCTTCTCTAACATTAAACAGTGATAGTGAGTTAGCTGATACCTTTATCACCCTGGATGAGATTTTCCCAGAACTTCTGAAGGGTGAACTGCCATGACAAATCAACTTGAGAACTGCTTGGCGGTAAAGCACGAGAACCAACCTTGTAATACACAGATATGTTTGGTACAAAGAGTGCCTTTGTGAAGGAGACGCCTATAAATTTAATTTGAGGATGAGTATCTTGACATAGCCTAACAAAGTCAAATGCTAAGTGAATTCCTAACTTGCCAAATTGTTCGGAGCAGTTTATTTCACTTTTAATGATAAACAGATTAATGGAACCATCCTAACTTGCCAAATTATTCGGTGCAGTTTATTTCACTTTTAATGATAAAACAGATTACTGGAACCATGTTACTTCAAAATGAACAACAAAAACAGTTATATCCACACGATTCTAACTCAATTACTTACCATGACTAGCACATGTTTTGACCAGAGGAGGAAGAAGTAGTTCTGGATCCCGCACTTGCATACAATTGAACAATAGTATCTAAACATAAAGGAAAATGTAAAATTAAGTTTACAATGAGAATACTTATAAATTTCAAACATATGGAAAATGTAGACACTAAGATTAAATATAGTATCATGTAAATAATTATATATCTACACTATTAAACTTTTTTATGAAAAAATCTTATAAATTCTACTGAAACTCCAATTCAATAAAAACTTTAATTAGAGTTATTATTGTATTTCCAATATACATGTTGAACAAACTCTAAAGGAACTTTAACATAATTTCCTGATAAAACTAAAATTTATATTTTAACACTAATAATACAATTAATGCCTTCTAATAATAATCATTAATTGCATTGATAAAATTGCTGATATAAGTGTAAGAATTTGTATTAAAATTAAGCTTATCTACATAACGAATTGCTAGACAGAATATGATTCATGTGAACACACGTAACAGAAAGACAAGTCTGCTAAAAAGACTAATGGCTGCAGAGATATCCAAGATGGCCACATCATAGTATTCTTGCAACTTCTTACAAAATGCGGGAGACACTGATCTTCCACTTTTTACTAATCAAATACTCATTATCAAGTCTGCATAGACATCTCAATTCAATACATTCGTGAAAACAGGATACTAATATAAGGTTGAAAGTTCAACACTTACCTGCATTTTCTTCGTAGATCCACCAATTTGGTTTCTCTGTTGTAAATCAGCTGGGGATCCAGAGTTGTTTTGTACCAGATGGTTCATCTGGTTTTGCTGATTGTCATCAGCGATGGCAACAGAAAACCACTTCGCACATATATCCATGCTTTCAGGACTATGGGCTCCATCCAAGTAAAACACGAGATCACCGTCACTTCCATTGTTGATATAATGATCAGGAACAATTTGAGCACGCCCTTGTAAACTAGAAGTTGTCAGCCCCTTAATGAACTGCTCAGGAAGAGAGCTCTGTTCCAAACAAATGCATTACAAAAATAGTCACCAAGACGAATGAGAAGATTGTGAACATCTGGATATTAAACTTACATTCTGCTCCAAGTAATTGACTTCGAGGTGACCTGTTTTCTGAAGCCAAGTAGAAGAAAGTGCAACAGCAAGACCAGCATTTACAAATTGGTGTTCACCTTCAAGTCCAAGTTTTAGACCATTTAGTAAGTTAACATCCAGGGGCGGTGCTACTTTAAGTGGTACCTGTAGTTGGAATGATTTGTCAAATAATAGTTGGAAGGCTACGACTCTAAGACCTGCATGTATTTGGGAACCATGAGACGAGGTTTTGACTTCAAGTAGGGAACTTGCTCATATTATCAAAACAATGATTGAATGGCTTGACTGACTGAAATCAACTCTAGAAGGGTAGAAATTGCAAACAGTGTAAAACTAAAGTAGATTTGGCTCACCACAATTTGATAAGTGCCACTTTGTAGTATAGAGAACTTATAAATTTGATGAAAAAGCTATTTTCTGCAAAAACTCATTTGATAATTAATAACATAAAGTTATTAAAATTTCAAAAATGTTAGAAGGCAATAAGTTTTGTACCATTATAATTAGCATGTAATGTTATATGCATCTAATAATAAGTGATACAAGAAACTGTAGATTTTAAAGAACATGTAGCATTTAAAACACATATAAGATGATACTTGATAAGTTATTTTGTTAAATATTTACGTAATTTGAATACAATAAGCAGAAAAAACAAAAAAAAAGTATTAATCTCTCTTGTTATGACATATTGTAGTCTCTTATTAAGCATGTTTTGTTAACTAAAAGCCTATACTTGATTTCTTCTATATATAGTATTAAATAAAGTTTATTCTTACAATTCAATAATGTGAGAAGGACAGGAGAATTCAATTATTTTAATTGAAATGTATGGTATAATAAGAATATGTACATATACATATCTAGATAATTTAAAATGCAAATTTTAATATATTAAGATCTTATACAATAACAAAATTTGATATATTATCTAAGCCCTTGCATTTTATGAGGGCAAAATTCAAGTAAATTATATCTCAGAATTACTTCATAATTAGATATAAGGCTTGAGTGTCAAAGTGAGTTATTAACCAACCACACCAAATAGCAAGATGACTTCTTATGTTGATGAGTAAGGATGATTACATAACAAATTATTCCACAAGTCAGCTCTAAATATTCGGGGACAGAGTTGATGGATGCATTTTAATTTGTAAGGCAAATTACATCTCCACAGTATGAGAGAACTTACCTCTAATTTGGAAGCCTTATCTTCAAGTACATGCATAGCTTCATCAAGTTGAGGCACAGTAAATGCTGGAACCGCATGCTGCTTGGAAAAAGTGAAGTTAGATAAAACAATAATGGATTCATTTGATTTAGAAGATACAGTGTATTTTTACTCCATTTAGAACAATTTGGTCAAACGGAAAATAGTTCTATATAGCACCTTAAAAATACCAGCCTTCTCCCCAGCAATTTCTCCAAGAGTATTTCCTATTTAGAGAATCCACCAAGAAAGGAAAACAAATGCATCAAAAGTAAAGCTGTGAAGCAGGATTAAATCCACATAATAAGTTACTTAAGAGATCCCCATAAAATCACACCGCAAATGTACATTCATTTCAATTGAGTGAGACATGCAGCAAATCCTCAAAGATAAAAAGAAATGCTATTCAAGACCGTTCCAATTAACAAGCTTTTACTGAATGCATTTTTGAACAAGCACTTTCTTTTAAGACAAGAAGTTCCTCATTGTTTCATACACATCAGGAAGAAGACAATATTGAGTGCAGACTCAGAAAATTGACCATAAACAACTTAGCCATGGAGTTGTTGTGAAGCCCTGCACAAAAGTTATGCATCAACCATAATCGAAAATGAAATTCCCACCTGCACAAAGTTTTGAAACCAATACCATCAAGTAACCGTAACAAGACTTCATATCATTGTCAAACAGAAAACTAACCAAGTATCTCCATGTGGTCATACCCGAGGGATGCTATTCCACAGACAATAGGTTTTTGAACCTGAAACCGCAAAACAAAATTCGTAACATCCCAATTAGATAACTTATTCTTGAAACAAAGAGTGCACATACCACATTTGTTGCGTCAAACTTCCCACCTAAACCAACCTCCAAAATAGCGACATCAACCTGCACATAGTGAAGATCTCTCAAATTCTTTTATTTTAAAACAAAGGAAATGGTTGAAGATATAACTTGTAAGAACCTGCTCAGCTGCAAATATCTTGAAGGCAAGCAAGGCAAGAAAGCGAAAGTAAGTAGGCATTGGTATGTCTTCCGTAGTTTTGTCCTACGCATCCATAAAATATGTAAAATTTACAAAAGTAAGACGAGTTCATCATCCAGAGAATGAAATAAAAAGAAAGTGGTACCGTGGATACCGAGAGGGGGAGGAAGATTACAATATGAAGTGATTAAATGGAACTCTATCTTCCGCTTTAGTATTTCAATAGCAACATTTTGAAAATACAGAATGAGAACACAACTTTATACGTGCACATGAAAAGCATAAAAAGACAATGCCACAGTTTCATATCATTAGTGTATGTCCAATTTATTGCTCTTCCAAGTCACTTGTGGAGACAGCACAAGAAGAAACATAGAGCAAGTGAAAATTTTAATTAGACGCGGGAGTAAAGAAGGTTAAATGTTACCTTGAGTCTATCATAACACCACCAGAAATAAGCCAGAAATTTCTCTTCACATATGTCAACACTGTAGTAGGCAACAAGAAGGGGAACTATATGAAGTCAGATGCAAAAAGAAATGACAAATTCAATAGCAAATGCCACAACTATGCCGGGAGAAATAAGGAAGAAAGAGTTGAACATGAAGTAGGAGGGGGACATTGTCCTCATTGCTATAGAAGAGTTAGTAAAACAAACAAAGCAAAACACCAATACTAAAAAAGTGCTTATGAACAGAACATATACAGCTAGAAAGGATTGCTTGATTCTGAGAACAGGAAAGGAATAATGTTTATGTGTTTAACAGAATAGCAAACTCACCCATCCAAACGAAATCTCTCACGGACATCAATGAGGTGAGGAGATGTAAAAAGCCCAGTGTGGAAGCCACAATTACGCAGAATGGATTCAGTGAAAGTACATGTGGAGCCCTTTTTTAGAGAACAAAAATATGTTTAGTCATAGCAGACACATGGAAGAACGAAGGGCTGGTAAACAATATGAAAGTACCTTGCCTTTGGTGCCCGCGACGTGGATGATTTTCATATCTGAAATGGCATCTTCCAAGTCCAGCATCTACAAACCCCATGAACAAAAGCAACATATTCCGTTTTAACCATCTCAACCAAACACAACTATCAACAACAACAATAACAAACACCTTGATGTAGTCGAAGAGTAAATCAAAGCGGTCGCCTTTGTTGGATTTGTCAGCACGACTGCGTTTAGTTATCAAAGAAGAAAGCGCATCTAATGCCTCCACATAAGCAGCGCTCTCTGACCCTTTCCTATCTTCTCCTACTTTACATATTCAATGATCATTGGAAACAAACCAAATGAAACCAGAAAGTCAGTCAACAAGTACGAGGAATTCATAAATACGGAAGCATGTACCTTGAGCCATGAATGCAGGGAAGAGGTTTCTAGATTGGGAAAGAGTGGTGAAGCTTAGCTGTGCGTATTTTTTGGTGCGTTTGATGGCACCTCTATGCTCCTATAGCATGCGCTTTAGTAACTTCTTCACCAAACCTAAATGAGAATAACACAGTGTTTAGTTACTGTCCTTATAGGTGGGGACAGTGGACGGAGACACAAAAAACCCGTCTCCAAGGTGTTTGCTTGTGCTTGATGTCTCGACGAATTTTATTCCCGTCTCAGGAATATAGGGACGGTGATTTTGTGTACCTGTACAGACCATGGTACAATAACTCGTCTGAAAATACAATTACTACGTTACCCCGTTACAACATCGAAACCTATCCCGTTTTCTCTCACCTCTAACTCTTACGATCTTGCTTCATGCTTTATCTCACCTCTATTCCTTAAAAAGTTCATATATGAGTTGTTTATGAACAGACCTATAGAGTGACCAAGCCAAAGATAGACGTTTATCCTTTTAAAGTTGAGGTTGTAATTAAGTATAATATGAGCCAATTTACTTGGGAAATCAGTCCCTTGGTCACAATTGATCCAAGCCTTTGCTTTAGTGTTACAAAAGAATCGGTTTTAGATATGTGATATCTGTTAAGTTTGGATTAAAGAACCAACTTTGCTCTAATTATCTTAGTATAAAAAAGCCCTTTCTCTATTGCTAGTCATATATATAGTTATTCCAACTATAATTCCTCTAAGCTTCACCATTTATTTCAAGAACCAAGAAAAGGATGATGTTTCCTTTACTTCCCGTAGGCTTTTATCTCTTTGAAAGTATG
This sequence comes from Erythroxylum panamense, assembly GCA_027123425.1. NCBI lineage: Eukaryota > Viridiplantae > Streptophyta > Magnoliopsida > Malpighiales > Erythroxylaceae > Erythroxylum > Erythroxylum panamense. Next base: position 30,792,865 of record JAOTIZ010000002.1, on the reverse strand, counting down.
TATATA
>JAOTIZ010000002.1:30777934-30792759 GCA_027123425.1 Erythroxylum panamense | reverse complement strand
GATGATGAACTCGTCTTACTTTTGTAAATTTTACATATTTTATGGATGCGTAGGACAAAACTACGGAAGACATACCATCATTTGCTAGAAAGTTGAATTATAAAGCTATTAGGACTCCCCTTAATGTTAGTGATAAATTGTCTGTTGGTAATGGAGTTAAGAAGGATGTGTTTCTAAAATGAGATATAGTTAGATTTCATTATCCAGTTCACCAAGGAAGAACCAAGCATATTGAGATATAGTTACCTTTCTATTAGAGAAAGTGTTTCTAAATGAGAAATAAAATTGAGTTAGACATTGGAGAGCATCCAATAGATAGATTAACAAAAGTTTTGCTAGAGAAAGCTACAATAGTTTTACATAATGGTTTCAGTTTCTCTTGCTTGAATTGTTAAGAAAATGCTCAGTATAACATGCTGATATGCGCAATTGTTAAGAAAATGCTCTGTTATCATGAGGTTTCACCATGTACTGCCTCTTACAATTTGTACTTCTCGTGATAAGTATTGAAAGGGAATTAATGATCTAGAGGTTTATATTGAAAGCATCATTCGAAATAGAAGGCAGGGCAGAAGAGAAACAATGGAAGCAAGCACATGGATAACAGACCATATACAGAAACGCAGGCAGAAGATAAATAGAGCATATCATCTGACCATTCCATTGCATGGCTTACCTGATATGCTATCGTTCTCAAATGTTCTTGTAGTTATCTCTTGATCCACCTGAAAAGAGAAATAAACAAGCATCAGTCATTTCCTACCCATGAGGACAGTCGATAGAAATATCAGACACGATCCACTCCAGAAGCACAGCAATTATCATAGTATAATGGGAAGAGAAAAATCCAAATTTGTAAAACAAAAAGAAATCCAGCATTGTCGAAATGAAAAGCCACTAGTGATAAAGATTAAGAAAGAGCAAGGGGAATATGTGAATCTGCAAAACCACGTAAAGTACAGTAGTGAAGAGATGAACTATGACACGTTATTTCAGATCTGAATCTCGCAATCTGAAACCAACGGCACTAAATTGGCATTCAAATTTTGGTAAAGAAAACATATAAAAGTCTTCGATTAAACGAAACCAAAGATTCACCAAACAGAGACAAAAAATTAAAACAACAACAGTCAAACACTTCTTCGGGTCTGAATCTCCCGATCCACAAACAAGAAGAAGAACCAAAATATATGAAGAAGACCACAAGACAGTAACCCAGATCCAGATCCACAAGACAACGACAACAAAAGAATAACGACAGATCCAGACGCACAAGAAGACGACAACAAAATTATAAACGGAAGAGAGAAGAGAGGAGACCGATCCCAAAAGGCAACCACAGAAGAAAGACCAGTGCGATTTGGGAGAAACACAAAACTTACCTCAGCCGCCACGAACCACAGACCGGAGAAAGACCAGTGCGTTGGGAGAAAGAGACGGTAGCGATTTGGGAAAAACCAAAGATAGTAGAGAAAACGGGATGACGTGATAATTGCATTTTCAGATGAGTTTTCGTCACACGGTAAAAAATTATACTATAGTTTGTACAGGTACACAAAATCATCATCCCTATATTTTTGAGATGGGGATAAAATTTATCGAGACATCAAGCAAACATTTTGGAGATGAATTTTTTGTGTCTCCGTCAATTGTCCCCACCTATAAGTACAGTAACTAAATACTGTGTAACTTTTATATCAATTACACAATTAGATCAACAAAATCTATTTTAGTTTTATGAAAAAAACTATACCAAAAATAAAAATAGACTTATCACTCTCGATATACAAGTGCACACCTAAATGGTCCTCTCCAGTGTATTTTTCGTACATAATTTAATAATAAATTTGTAAATTCTTTGCAATAGATATAGTTATCAATGAGCGGCCTATGTCGTAATTACTTACAAATTATACAAAAATATTTATATAAAATAAAAAATATAAAATATGAACTAATAAATATTTATTAAATTGATAATGTTGTCATAATTATTCCCTGCAAAAACGAAAATTTAATTTTAATTTTATAATTTTATTATAACAGTTAATTATAATGTAAATGTAAAAAAGTTATTATCTAAGTACAATGAATTTATTTCAAATATTATTTTATGTGACAGAAAGTAGATAAACTGACCACAATCATACACTAAAGCCCACAATCGTAGCTTGCACGCTGATAGACGTAAATGACCTTCCAAACTTAACATTTTTAAGGACTTTTTGGATTTTTAAGGAATTGGAAAATCCTATATTTTACCCTAAATGGACCATATTACATAAAGAAAGAGAGTGGGGCCTAGAAGGGGGCTACACAATCCTCCACTTTTGGAAAACTTCAAGAAGAGAGATGGAAGGAGCAGAGAAGTTTTGTTATTTTCTTTATGCTTAGCCAGTTTATTTCATTTTCAATGCTCTATTTTCATATGTCTTAATCTATTCATTCCAATAGTTTAGAGCTTTCTTAGTGTTAATCACGCTTTTACATGTGCTAGAATATTTAGAATGAATGTTTGATGAATTTTTATAGTTGAAACTTATAAATTTTTGTAATGAACCTTTGTGATATATCAATGGATGTTTATTCCTGCAATTTTCTAGTTTCAATCTTGATTGTTTGAGTTTATTTATGTATTTTTACATATATGAATTTATTGGGTATTTGGATGTTTAATGGTTTATATTATGGGTTTTTTTTTATTTGTGATGCTTTTGATTAATTGGTGCTTAATAGTTAGGATCTACGCATGTTCTTAGGTTTAGGATTAATTAATTTAGTTATGTGTGCTGGAATTTTCACTTTGACACAATTATTTCGGATTTTGTAATTTGAGTTATAATTAGTTATTTGTTAGCATAAAGAATTTTGATTTCTATTAAATTAATGTTGAAGCTTGGTTTTTACTATTTCGTTTATAATTTCCAGCCTTCGTCTTATTTTAGTAAGTATGAGTTTTGTTTATTTAATGTCTGTTTTGCTTGATATGAACATGTGTAGTTAGACTAATTGGGGGTTTGGAGATATTATAAGGGTGAAGGGATGGAAATTGTGAGAATGAAGTTGAACTTATCTTGGTACTTGTAGGTCTAGGTTAGTTTGGGATTTAGGATAAATGTCATGAGTTAGGAATTGCTTGTAGGCTTGATCACCCTTTACGTAATTTTCTAATTTGAAGGCTAAGGTTGAACGTGTAATATGTAATAATCCATAGTGATTCCCGGAAGTAGCAATAGGTTAGTTGAATTTGTCAGGATACTTAATCAACTAATTTAGGATTCCATACATTTAGGTTACACCTTTCGAGCTTATGAGTAGGTGGCCTAAATTAGTTATTTGTTAGTACCTAATGCATCTTCACTATTGAACTTAAAGAGCTTATTCTAAGTTATAGTGGAGATTGAGGGCATTTTTAGAGCTTATTAGTTTTGCCTATTTTCGAGAAATTAAGGGTTCGAGAGCTTAATCGAGTCCATAGGCTATCACCATGATGAGAGTAACTTTTATTTAGATTCAAGGATCAATGAACATCCAGGAGTCCCAAAGATATCTCCAACCCACTTCTTTACCATTGTTAGTAGACTTTTTTAAATTTGCTTTGTGCTTGTCTTTTTGGTTGCATTCATTGCATATTAGTTGTCTCGTCTTCATCATTTCAGGGTGTTTTATTTTCTTTTGTTACAACATTTGAAATAGCATTTGCTTCCCAGCTCTCTGTGGTTTGGCCCTAGCTCACCATTTAAAGCATAATTTGGTAGTTAGGAATTTATTATTTGGTAGTTAGTGACAGGCTATCATAGAGCATTCTTAGAAAATAGGCAAATTGGTAACAACATATTGACTGTTCCTCAAAGGGTATTTAAGGAGCAATTTCACTCCAAATTGTACTATTAAGGTGGATTTTCATAAAGCTTTTGAAAATATAAGCTAGGATTTCTTACTGAGGTTGCTAGAGGTGTTTGGATTCCCGGGAATTTTTATTGGTTGGAATAAGGGGTGTATCACATTTGCATCCTTTTCTATTTTGGTAAATGGTAGTCCCCTATTGTTTCAAAGGAGCAAGACGACTTAGGAAAGGGACCCCCTTTCTCCACTATCTCTTCATCTTTTCATGGAAGCTCTAAATATGCTTATAAGCATAAAGTTGGGTTGAACTCCAATTTCCGATTCCACTCCAAATATAGGAAAATTTATTTAATAATAAAATTTATTTAACTAACTTATGTTTTAGAGATGATCTTCTATTATTTTGTAGAGTTAGTATGGATTCACTTTAGACATTAATGAGGGCCTTAGAAACTTTCAAGTGTATATCTGGATTGTAAATCAACTTTAACAAAAGTCACTTCTTGATTTATAAGGGAGCTACTTATATGGAGTCACATATTGTTGTAATCACTAGAATACAAAGGAAATTGCCCCTATGTTGTATTTAGGACTCCCAGTCTCAACTAAAAGACTCAATTTTAATGACTACCTCCTACTTATTGAGAAAATACAAAGAAATATCAAGTCTTGGATGAACAAGTTTTTGTCCAATATGGTAAACTTCATCTAATCAAATCAATACTTAGCTCTCTTCACATATACTAGACCTCACATATGTTTCTTTCAAAAAGTCTTATTAAAACCCTTAAATGAATGTTAAAGGATTTCTTATGGAGTCATTTCAATGGTGGGAGGGGAGATGTGAAAATCAAACAGGTTGACATTTGTTTCCTTAAGGAAGAAAGTGGACTAGGTTTTTTTTGTCAAAACTACAAACCTTTCATAACTGTTAAAAGATTGTGGTGGATACTTAAGGATAGGGACTCCATTTAGCTTAAATGGTCGCATTCTTACTTTCTTAAAGGAAGTAGAATATGACTCATAAGAAAAAGCTGCTCATTTTTACGCTTTTTGAATCAGTTGTTACAGTTGAGAGATATGATACAACCAAGAATTTCTGCAGAATTTGCAATGGAAGAAATTCTTCTATGTGGTTTGAAAATTAGTTTGTGTTTAGACAATTAGTCCACTCCCATAAGACACAAGAGGCTATGTTGAATTATCCCATATATGCTAAGGTCTGTACATTGATTAGTGGAAGATCTTGGTAAGTCCCTTATTGCTTAGGGGATCTACAACCTAATTATTCTCCTAATCCCTTAACTCTTGATAACTACTTCTGGAATGGTAAGTCAGACCACAATTTTTCCAACAAGTCCACCAAAGATTTGTTAAAAGGAAGTAAGCCTACAATTGATTAGCATAAGATATTATGGAGCAAGTGTTTATTACCTAAAACTTCATTTCTCTTATAACTAGCTATCAAAGATAGATTGAATACCACAAACAAATTGAGATACTTAGATTTAGATAGAATTTGCACTTTATGTCTGAAGTAAGAGGAATCTCGTGATCATCTAAACATATAGGAAATAGTGAAAAGAAAATGTTAGTGGTCCATCCAAAGAAATTCATTTTCCCTCATTGTCCAAGAGCTCACTAATCAGACAACACTTCCAAGATCTTCTATATAGATTTACACCATAACTTTGGGGTCCTGCTTGCAAACTATATGGAAAGAAAGGACTCTAAGAGATTTGCAAACAAGGTTACTTCTACAAAGGTTTTAATTTTAAAGGTGACCAATGGAAGTAGGGAATTGATTTCGCTTAAAGACATTGGCAAAAAGTGTAACCGAATCTAATTTCCTACTTGAGAATCTAAATTCTAACTTTTCCCTTAATTTTATGCATTTAGTACTTTGGTAAGGCTTTGCAATGAAGTTGTAAAATTTGGAAAGGTATCCCCTAGTCCTTTATGTATTGTTTTAACACTTTCTTATTATTAATGAAATTATTTAATTAAAAAAAACAACAAAACAGAGACTCTAAATTGATTAACGAGTAAAAGATAACTGCTATTGATTATACAAAAGCTACAATAATCCATAACTCCCTTATGAAGCAAAGAGCTTAGGTTTATTAGATAAAAAAGGGAGATAAGAATACAATATTCTTTCATAATTCAATAAAGGTAAGGAAAATATCATCAGGATCAACTCACACCAAGTTAGATGATGGAGAAATTACCTCCTAAGAAAGCCTCAACGAAGAAGCCTATAATTTTTTAAAAGTTCTTTAGGCACATCAACCAATAGTAGTTCATTAGTGCACTTGTTGAGCTTTTTTATCAATAACTAATTCAAAGATTAGGAGATAGAATTACTTAAGAGCCCTTTCTTGGTATAGGACATTTAGAGACTAGTATTCGAGCCCTTTCTTAGCATAGGACATTTAGAGACTGTGGTTTGATTTAAATGCCTATAATGCCCTAGGATCTGATGATCATAATGGACAATTTTTTCAAAAAGCTTGGTCTTTAATTAAAGATATGGTTATATGAGCCATTTTGGAATTCTTTTATAAAGGTAAACTCTTAAAAGAGATAAATAGGACCTTTATTTTTGTAATTCCCAAAATTCATAACCTTGGTTCTTTTGGAGAGTATAGACCTATAACATACTATAACTTCATTTACAAAATCATCTTTAAACCATTGGTATTGAGATTAAAGAAAGTAATAAACCTCTTGAAAAGTGATAACTAGCGAGATTTTCAAATGGGAAAACCAAGAAAAATTCCTAAAAAAATCTTCAATGAAGGTGGATTCTCACGAAGCTTTTTCTATAATTAGTTGGGACTTTATCCACCAACTCTTTTTGGTATTTAGATTTCCTAGAAAATTCAGTAAGTGGGTGAATACTGTATAACCTCTACATCCTTTTATGTTCTCATTAATGGGGAACCTACTAATCTTTTTAAAGAAGGTATAACCCTAAGAAAATACGAGCTATTGTCCCATTTTTTGTTCATTTTATGAAAGGAGGAATTGATAAGACTAATTAAGCTCAACATCACCTTAGATATAAACTTCTAGTTTCATAATAGATGCAGGAAGCTAGATTTGTTTAGCCTATCTTTTACTAATTATTTAACCTTGTTATATAGGGCACATGGTAGATCAATAACTACATTAATGAACTCTTTACATAACTTCAAAAATCTTTCGGTGCTAGTTATTAATCACAACAAGAGTCATTTAATTATCTTAACCAGTGCTTCTCACTCTGCTAAATGGCTCTCAAGAATATCAAGTCTTCAAATTAGAGACCCCTCCCCCTTTTTCTCTACTTTAGCCTCCTATATGAACCAAAAGACTCCTTTTCAAATAATACCTTCCTCTAGTTGAGAAAATATAAAAATATTGTGGAATTAGTGCAGTAAAGACCTTTCCTATGTAAGTAGACTATAATTAATCAAATAAGTCTTATATTCACTTCATACATAATATGATCTACTTATATTTTCCTTTTTAAAAGCTTGATTAAGTCAATAGAAAGGTTAATGAGAGACTTCATAACGTCTGGTGGATAGAATGGCAAAACTAATGCTTAGATAGAGCAAAGCTTGTAGACCAATTAAAGTGGTTCGGGAACCACACCATTCAACTTATTTAATAAGTTGTTTATGGGAAAAAGGTTATGGAAGATATAGGAGAACAAGGACTTCTTGTAGATTAAGTGGATATATACATACTTTCAAAGAGATAAAAGCCTACGGGAAGTAAAGGAAACATCATCCTTTTCTTGGTTCTTGAAATAATTGGTGAAGCTTAGAGTAATTATAGTTGGAATAACTATATATATGACTAGCAATAGAGAAAGGGCGTTTTTATACTAAGATAATTAGAGCAAAGTTGGTCCTTTAATCCAAACTTAACAGATATCACATATCTAAAACTGATTCTTTTGTAACACTAAAGTAAAGGCTTGGATCAATTGTAACCAAGGGACTGATTTCCCAAGTAAATTGGCTCATATTATACTTAATTACAACCTCAACTTTAAAAGGATAAATGTCTATCTTTGGCTTGGTCACTCTATAGGTCTGTTCATAAACAACTCATATATGAACTTTTTAAGGAATATAGGTGAGATAAAGTATGAAGCAAGATCGTATGAAAACAAAACTTTCCTAAAGTTTTTTTTTTGTTGTGGTTAGCAGTCTAAAAGAAATTGCCAAAAATAGATAGGTTGTGGTGCCTCAACCTAACTGATCTTTGCCCTTTATGCAAAGAAAGTTCTAAAGTATACATTTTCTTTTTATGTGAATTTTCTGTAGGCATATGGATAAACATCGAGAATATATGCAATTTTGAGAGAACACATCTAAAATATGATGAGATTATCTAAAAATAAAAAAGTGTTTAGCTATAAATCATGTTCAAAAGAACAAAATCAAATGATTAAAATAGATAAATCATGGCTAAAATAAATCTAGATAAACTCTCAGTTTTGTCAAAAACTTGATTTACTAAGATAAAATTTGATTCTTGATTCTTTAGTGATAATAGCTTTAAATTAATTTCTTAAGGGTTGAAGAAGCGTCTAAATAGCTAACACTAGATTTTTAATAGAAAAGGATGTGTCTAATGTGTCTTTTATTTAAAACATTGGTGAATTGCTTAAAAGTAATGGATTCTAAAATTAAAAATATTTTATTTTCCTGGGCATGGTCTAGGTCAAAGTCAAAGATTAAATAGATAATAGCTTTCTATTAAAAATTCAAGGGGATTATATTAGAGAAAATGGGATACATAATGGATTCCTTGCTTTTTAGTTATTCTTCTGAACTTTTGGTGTTGGTTTTGTTTTATATGTTTATGAACTAAATTTATTTAGTACCTAAGTATGATGGACCCTAAGTTGGGATTGTTAATCATCATTTTATTTTGTTTATAATATTACTTTTGTTGTCTTACAGTTGTTTGGTGGGACTAATTCAAAAGTGGTATTCTAAAATTGCAAAAGTTTGTAATTCAAATTCTAAGTCAATATGTGAGTGCAATAGGGTATACAAAAAATTGAAGCATATTTGAATTCATCCATTTTAAGAAAAGGAATATATTAGAATATGAAACATTGAACAACTTAGTCTTTGTTTGATACAACTTAAAACTTCGGTTAAGGTATGCTAGTATTATTGGTAAGTTGAATATAATTTATTGTAATTTTTAATAATTTATTTATTATTTATTTGCTACGACTCTTAATAAAACAAGTAGATTTTATATTCAATTTATCTTAATCATATCGCTCTTTTGGCAGATTGGCTTTTTGAGGAATTGAGTTTGATAGATAAGAGTGACTTTGAAGATAATCTTAGTCATTTGATACAATGAATTTAAATGATGATAATGAAGAGGCTCCTTTCAATGATGAAGATTTTGTCAAATGAGAATAAGAGTGAATGCAATTTGAATGGATATTTGATTAAATGAAATTCTAATTTTTCATTTATTCTCTTCTTTATTTATTGTTTTCATTGGTAATTGTTTCATAGAACTTCATTTTTGTGGAAAGGGTGAGAGGTGACTAAGAGATTCTATATTTTATTTTGGAGTTAGGAAAGGGTATGTTCTTCTCCTTCTGAAGTTAATAAGGGTTGCCTGATGTTCTTGATTGACTCATGGCTGGTTAAACTCAAATTCCTCGTATTATTTATGGGGGGAACATGAAAGATGAACAGCACATTTATAGTGAAATGGAAGGAAGAAAATTAATTAGTTCCCTTGAATTTCTTAACGATGCCAGCAAAATACTTTCCCTGATGGAAAGCTAGCTCCAGCTCCAGCTCTGTGGGCTGCCTGGAGCCATTTCCAGCATAGGTTCCTGCGCCATAGGGTGTACCTCCCTTCACCTTCTCCATCTCAAACATTCCAGCTCCAAATGTGTAACCAATGGGTACAAAGATCATTCCATGGTGCACAAGTTGAGTGATGGAAGTTAAGCTGCATTTAAGCAAGAGGAAGGCAACCTTTTCACTTAAGGCTTTGTCTGTCTTCTTGTTGTATTTAGAAATCAAATGGATCATAAAAGAAGGGAAATTTTGTGAATAGAACTTACGGTGTGGTCTCCTGTCCCCCTCCCTGTGATCCAGTGCTGTAGAAGATCCCTGCTGGCTTGCCAGCAAGTGCTTGCGTTCTCCATAAACCTCCAGTAGCATCCATAAATGCCTTAAACTGTGCAGCCATCATCCCAAATCTAGTGGGGAAGCCGAAAAGAAATCCATCAGCCTCAGGAAGTTCAGTGGGCGTAATGACAGGTAAGTCACACTTCGGTGGAGCACCCATTTTGCCAAGAGCCTCTTCTGGCAGGGTTTCAGGTACCTGTTCCAAGAACCATTTAAGTAATTGATATAGGAAAGAAGACAGTTTTTTCATCCCAAACCTGGGGTTAGGAGTTAGCTTTAATTGAACATATTCAGAAACCTCCCCAGGAAAATCACAGACCTGCCATAGCGTCACTTCCACTCCTTCAACAGACGCAGCTCCTTTCTTTATCTCTTCAGCTAGTCTTGCAACGTGTCCATACATGGAATAGTAACTGCAAAAAGCATCATCAAGTTTATAATGATCACTTCAGCTCTGGTGTAATTACTTCCACGAAATTAATTGTCATTATGCAAATTATTAGTTCTCAGTTTATTCACTTTTAATCAAGAAATTTGTATATCTGCTTGCAGGCTATTATCATCAAAATGATCTCTCTGAAAAGTAACGTGGTATTTGAATTTGTTGGCAAGTTGTGTCAATGCTGGATATTGCCAAGGAAGGCAAGGCAAAAAACCCTAAAATAGAAAGAAAAGCTTTGCAATTACTCTCAAGTAAAACCAGCCACAAGGACCCATTACTAAGAAAGAGAGGCACATACCTCATTCTAGGTGCACATGATATTGCGCCACAAGTATAAATGAATTTCCGAAAGGCATGGTGTCATCATTTTCATTGAATTAATCATTTATAACCACTTAAAAAGAAATCGATAGGAAATTAGTTTTAGATTTTACCCTGATCCGAGCCATGACCAATTATAGCCTTTGCTGATGAGAATTAGTGCTAGGACCACTTGCTCAGAAACATGGACCTAGCATTCTTATTCCCATTACAATTTTCAAAAGGTAGGTCCAGTTTCACAATCATTTTCTTATTTTCGTAGAACCAACTTAGAAGTTTGATGTTCTCGATCTTATTATTTACATTTCTAGCTTCACTTATTGAATCTACATTATCTATGAGTAATGGGCAAGTGTTGTTGTAAACTCACCACGGAGTGCCAACAACTGAAAAGGAAGACTTCTGCACTTATAGTCATTCTTAAACAACTCTTACAGTTGATTAGAACAGAAAACAAAAGGAAGGGAAAATGCAAACTAAAAAAAAAGAACCATTATTGGATGTTCAGGCACTAAGTTTATTCTTTTTCTCCGCTATTTCTCAACTTTACCACCCATCAATTCCTTACTCGATTGTAGAATTCTAAGAATAGAAGAAAACAAAAAAAAAAAAACCACCCAAAATAAAAGAAACATATAGAGACTTTTTTGCCCCCAACATCTTCTGAAGGATGTTATAAGTAAGAAGATGCCTTACAGTACCTAAATGTATTTGTGAGAAACTGCTTTACGCATTAATGCCATATTGACCTCTCTGTTTCGTAGTAGAGGAAGCAAGATAAAAACAGTCCACAAGTTGTGAAGCAAGAAAGTATGTCCCCTTTATTAAGAACACATGACTAATTGTTAATCATGTTTCTACAACGATTATCCATGGAGTCTTCTGATGGTATTACTGAACAAAATTGCTGGAAAGCTATAATAAGAACTACAATAAGACTAGCACACACGAAGCTGGAATACAGCGCCATTGACAACAACTAATAATTCACAACATAGACACAAACAGCCAGAAAAGAAATCCAAGTTGTCAAAACAGAAAATCTCACCATCAAGGATTTGAGAAGAAAAGAAAAAAAATAAGAATTAATGCGTAATGATCATCTTGAACACACGGACGAAGAAGAAGAAAGAAAAGAAAGAGTTGTAATGCTTACACAATATACACTTTGGTAACCATGGTTGGGGTGTGTCTCTGCGGGAGCTTCTTTTATGAGAAAACAGAAGAGAACGAAAAGCTGTAAACTTGTATTGAAACTTGAAAGAGAACGACAGGCTTATATTTATATACACTCGTCGAGAATGAGCTGGGGGAGTTCAGATCTTCTGTCCAATATTACGGTGTTTTATTGTGTCCAATAAATCTCAGTCGTTTATTTATGTGAATTTTGTGTAGGTTCCGTGTGAACTTCATATGGGTCCCATAAAATAAATAATTAAAATTTTATAAATAGAATAAGACAAGATAATATTAGATAGACGATCATGAGCTGGGAACTCTTTCCCTCTACGTATCTCTTTGTCGCTTATTCACGTAAGTCATTTTTCAGTTAGTCCCACAAGTTTAGCCTCATATTACTTCATTTTGAAAATCTTGATTAGTCACTGATTACATAAGCCACTGTCCAAGATCTCTTGATTTTGGACAACACGATCTTCTTGTAGTGTTCACACCAGCATAAGTAGTTAATAAATAGCATAGTTGGTTTAATCTGAGGTCAACTTCTCTCCTTCCCAAGTCAGCATTTCTTCTTTTGCATCTTATTATGTATTATATATTCAGTACAAAGTCATTGTTAATTATAAACGACTCGATTGCATCGGGAAGCAATAAACAAGGGACGATGCAACCTCGATCATTACGTTATAGACAGGTCAAGATCATTGAATTCAAAATTTGGTATGAATTTCTAATGTTTAGGCCTGAGCCACGTTGTTCTGATAAATCTAACTTTATCTAAAAGATGACTGTGAAGATAAACTAATATTTTGTAACATCTATGACTTCATTTTGCACGCAAATCCAACTGTATAAAACCTGCAAAAGGGGTAGATTAAAGTGTATTGACTTCGTAGTTTGTTCAGTCTATCATTATCATCTGCAAGTTGACAAATAACGATTAACAAATAGTAACAAAATCTTCCAACAGATCAGCGTAAAACAACGTTTTTGGCAGTGTAAACCTAATCAGTACGTATTCTCCACTTTCTTTAAGCTTAAATTAAAGAAGGATAATATAATACTGTCACGAACGGAAATTTTTGTGTGAATTTGTCTTTCCTGACATCAACACGGTAGTAGCCAGTGACTCTTGAAGAAGGGCTCTGCTGCTTCAACTCCCCGACGCTGTCAATCCTCAAATTTCATCCTCTTTAAGCATCCATCATTCTAGTCATACAATTATACATGAATCCAATAATGATGGGTCTCGTTTTTGCCTATGGTGCAACTTCAAGCCTTGTTTGCTTCCCTTTTTGAATTTTTGCTTTTAGATTTAATAAAACAATCAATTTATTCAAATCAATTTATTTATGTTTTTATTTCTTTAAGTTTTCACAATTTTTAAAAATTAATTTATATATTCTATCTTTATTTTTTTGCCATAATCAAATTTATTATCAATTAAATATTTTTAAAATGAATATATATGATGTACTTATTTAATATTAACTACTAATAAGAATTCTAGTTGACATAATTTAATATAATTTAATTTTATAATTACTTTGAACGTTATTTTATTTTCTAAATTTAATAATTATTTAACAATTTAAGTTAAAATAAATAAATTTTGAAATAAAATTAGTTTAATAATTAATATATATCAAATAAATATTCATTTATAAATAATTTTCCCATTTAGTTCAATAAAAATAATGAATGTTTATATATTTATTAATAAATATTATGAAAGCAAGTAAAATAAAAGTATTTACTTAATCATTTCATAAATTAATTTAATTTTAAATTCTATATGTTATTTAATTGTAATCAGAAATAAAAATACTAAACAAGTTTTTATTTTTGTTTGAAGAAAGAACATAAACCAAAAATAAGAAATGAAAACAAAAGATTACAATAAAAAATATAAGAGAAACCAAATAGCCTCTTAATTGATTATTTCTACTTCTATTTTTATTTTTATTTTATCTTTAGATTTAGTAAAATATTTTTATTTATTTTTTATTTTTGCTTATTTTATAATTTAAAAAAGGAATAAAATGTTATTTTATTTTATCATAATCTGATTTTGCTATTAACTAAATATACATTATCTGTTTATTTAATAGTAATTACTATTAAGAATTGAATTAATTTATTTTATAAATAATTTAAATTTTACAAATAAAATTATTTTGGATAAAAATGTTAAATTTGGATAATTATTTAACAAATATATTTTAAATTTAAAATATCATCAAATATATAAAATTTAAGAATTAAAAAATAACTATTTTTATAACAAAAATATTTTAATTTTTATTCTTAAGTAATTATATTGATTTGAACAATTAAAATATGTATTAATAAACAGATATTATTTAAAACAAAAAATCGATTAATTTTTAAGAATAAATATTTTATGATAAACTAAAATATATTTAATTATTTAATTAATTCATTTTATCTCAAATTTTTATTTAATATTTTATTATTTTTAATAATAAAATGTAATTACATTTATAATGCACTATCATTTCAAGACTTGGAATGAGGTTAAAGACACGGTTATAGCAGCCCTCTTGAGATGCTCCTCTAGTAGTGTCAGAATATGGTAAAAGGAGGAAGATCAGGATCCTATCATATCCTCGATAGGATCAGTCAAATATCTCCGAATTAGGGGCATGATCACAGCAATTAGAATTAAACACCTTTCCTTGTATAGCACTCGTTGTACCTATATTTGTAGCTCTGTAAATCATTCTAAGAGACATACTTTCCAATACCAAACTAAAATGGTATCAAAGCATGGTTGACAATCCTACAAGGGATCTGTCATATCACTGCTCATCATCTACCCAGAAAGCCAACAAACATCCATG
>JAOTIZ010000002.1:30713551-30736651 GCA_027123425.1 Erythroxylum panamense | reverse complement strand
TGAGGGTAAATTGTGTGTTCTGAGTTCAGAAGAAATTCTGTATTAATCTATGATGATTTTGACCAAGATGTCTTAATGAAAGTTATAGATGATCCTCTTAGCTTTCCGACGCTATAAAGTTTGTAAGTTTTGGACATCGGAATGAAAAGATATGATTGTTACAAGTTGTGATGTTGCATAGGAATTGTGCATGATGACAGCTATGGTAAATGATAGGAAATGGTGGTTTTGATGAACCAAATGAGTTGGGATTTGAGAAGTTTGTGAAATGAATTTGTGGTTTGGATTGTTATGAAGTGTTTAGGCATTAGAAGAAGTGAATTTGTGAAGATTATAAGTGCATATGATGTTAAATTGGAGGTAGGAAGCATTGGAGAAGGTTTGGAGGGGTTTTGGAAACCCTCATGTCTGTTTAATAGACATTTACGGGTCAAAAAGGACCCCATGCATCGCCCATGTCCGTTAAAAAGACTTGGTGTACGTTTACCGGACTCTCTCGGGTGAAAAAGGGCATTTTGGCCCGACAGTGTCCGTTTGACGGACTCACGGGTCAGCTTTAGTAAATCGCAATTTTTGACCATTTTAGAGGCAGAATCTAACTTTGTGATCTTCATGAAAGTTTTAGATCTCGAAGTATTCTTTCCACTGGTCTAAGAACGAAACTAATCCAACATTTTTGGTGAAAGTTATCACAATCGCACCAAGACATGTTACTGCATGATTGAGGTTATGAACATGTTAGGTTCTTTCGGTCATAACTCACTCATCCGACTTTCGAATGAAGTGATTCTTAAAGCGATAGATTCCTAAGACATGAATTTATCTCTCCATGAAATTTGGTAGCTTTTGGTTTTGAGATGAAAAAGTTTGATCGTAAGAAAGTGAGAGGCCAGTTTAGAGAGCATGATTGAGGTATTAACACGCTTTGGAATTTTAAGCATATCTTGAGCTATACAGATCCGATTGAGGTGATTCTTGCTTCAAAACAAAATAGAGGCTTAGAGCTAAGATTTATTTGAAGAAGCCAAATTGAAATTATTTTTTGAAGATTTCCAAATTATGTTCACAAATAGGAGAAATGAGTTTAAGCATGGTGGCTAATTTTATGTGGGCACGCCATTGAACAAATTGTAAGGAAAATTATTGGGATTTTATAAGAATGAAAATGAACCGATGAAGCTCAAGTTTCATGATCCGAAGTTGGGCTCCGCAAGTGGGATCCTACAAGTATGTTATCAAAGCAAGCTCAAGTTTCATGATTTCGCAAGAGTTGGATTCCGGAAACAAGCAGGGTCCAACACATTAGCTTTCCCCGGGTGGTACTCAATAGTGTAGTCATAATCCTTCAGTAACTCAATCCATCTCCTCTGCCTCAAGTTCAACTCCTTCTAACTCAGTAGATACCTCAAACTCTTATGATCTGTGTAAGTCTAAAAGGTCTCTCCATAGAAATAGTGTCTCCAAATCTTCATAGCAAAAACAACTGCAGCTAACTCTAAATCATGTACCGGATAATTAATCTCGTAAGACATTATTTGTCTCAAAGTATAGGCAATCACCTGGCCATACTGCATTAATACACATCCTAATCCTTGATGCGACACATCACTATACACCACATATCCTCTAGTCCCCGATGGTGTAGTTAACATCGGTGCCATAGTCAACTGATGTATCAGCTTCTCAAAGCTCTTCCGACACTCCTCATTCCATCTAAACACTACATTCTTCCTCAAAAGTTTTGTCAGAGGGGCTGAGATAAGAGAAAACCCCTCGACAAACCTCCGGTAATATTTGGCCAATCCTGGGAAGCTTCATATTTCAGACACATTCCTCGGAACTTCCCAATTCATCACTGCCTCAATCTTCTTTGGATCAACTTTTATGCCTTATCCGGTCACTATATGCCCCAAAAACACTACTTGATCCAGCTAAAATTTACACTGACTAAATTTGGCATACAAATACTTTTCTCTTATAATCTGTAAAATGACTCTCAGATGCTCAGCCTGTTCTTTTCTGCTTTTCGAATACACCAACATATCATCAATGAATACAATCACGAATCGATCTAGGTAGGACTGAAACACCTTATTCATCAAGGCCATAAATGTTATCGGGGCATTAATTAACCTAAACGGCATGACTAAGAGCTCGAAGTGCCCATACCTGCTCCTGAATGCATACTTAAGTACATCAGCCTCTGCTATCATCAACTGATAGTACCCTGATTTCAAATCCAATTTAGTGAATACCTGAGCTCCCTATAGCTTATCAAGCAAATCATCAATTCTAGGCAGCGGGCACTTGTTCTTCACTATCACCCGATTCAGCTGCCTATAGTCAATGCATAACCTCAAAGTCCCATCTTTCTTCTTCACAAACAACACTGGAACTCCCTAAGGTGATACACTGGGTCTATTAAAACTCTTTTCTAACAACTCCTGTAGCTGAGCCTTCAACTCCTTCAGTTCTACAGGTGCCATCCTATATGGAGGAATAAATATAGGAGCAGTACTTGGAACTAGATCAATGGTGAACTCTGTTTCCCGATCTAGAGGTAAACTAGGTAGCTCATTGGGAAACACATCTAGGAACTCCCTAACTACGAGAATATCTTGTACACTCTACTCAGCTCTAGTATCAATAACATGGGTCAGATAAGCCTCACACCCTCCCTGCATCAATCTCAATACACTCATAAAGGATATCATCCTAGTTGGCACCGCTTGACCAACTCCTCTGAATACTGCCCTTGGCTGACCAAGAGATTCTAATACTACCTCCTTAGTATAACAGTTCATAATAGCCCTATGAGCAGTGAGTCACTCCATACTTAGGATAACATCTATCTCTCTCAGCTGTAACACAATCAAATTTGCCTCCAACTCTGCTTGATCAATCCGAATCAAACACCCCTTGCAAACCTCTCCTATAACTATAGTACTACCTATCGGTGTACTCACCTCTAGCTCATACTGTAGTATCTCTCTATCACAATGCAGCCTAGATGCTAGATGCGGTGCAATGAATGAATGCGTAGATCTTAAATCTAACAATGCAAATGCCTCATAATCATAAATAAGGAGCACACTTGCAACAACATCTGGTGAGTCCTGAGCTTCCTGCTTGGTCATAGCATAGACTCGTGCTTGGGACTATGGTCGACTGCTCCGCACCTCAGTCCTAACAGAAGGGCTCCCGGATCTCACTCTGCTTCTACCTCGACCTCTCTGACCGAACCCACTACCTCGGCTCTGCTGGACCGTAGCAGCATTCCTAGATCCCCCACTCATACCAGACTGAGCTCCCAAAGTAGCAGGACAATTTATAATATAGTGATCAAAAAAGCCGCATCTAAGGCAAGCTCTAGTCAGTTTCCAGCACTCTCCACCGTATCTCTTCTCACAATACTCATACAGGGGCAACTGACTCTGTACTGTACCTCTTTAACTGCCTGATTGTATAAAACCACCCCTCTGCCTGAATCCTGACCGCCTAAATCCTGACTGCCCTGCTCCAGCTAGTGGTCTCAAAGCTCTGTTTTGTTGCTTACTGAATCTGTCACCAGAACCACTCCGACTCTCATTAGACCTCTTCATTCTAGACCCTTACCCAGTCTCTGCTTGTCTCTCTCTCAGTAGCTGCTCAATTCTGATCGAAGCAGCTCTCAACTCAGTGAAACTATTCAAGTTTGAAAGCGCCAACCTTGTTCTGATCTCCATATTAAGCCCATCCTCAAACCTCATACACTTGTCTTCTGCTGTTGGGATCAAAGCAGTAGCATAGCCCATCAACTTATTGAACCAAATCTCATATTCTGCCACTGACATCCTACCCTGCTTCAAATTCAGGAACTCCTTCATCTTCCTATCCAAGTAGATCTTGGGCATGTAGTTTTCCCTGAAGACCCTTAGAAAGTCTTCCCATTTCAATTGGCAAGGCCTGGTCTTATTGCCCTGGACAGTCTTCCACCACTGGTAAGCTGGGCCCTGTAGTAAGGACACTGCATAGTCAAACCTCTCATCAGACTTGCAGTCCATCTGATCAAAAACTCTTTCTGTCTTCTCTAACCATGCTTCGGCCTCAGCAGGGTCTGTGCTACCATAGAAATCCAAAGCTCCCTGCTTCTGCAACCTATCATACCTCCTTTCCCTTCTTTGGGGAACTCTATAAGGCATTTCCTCTGATCGAGATGTCAAGGACTCCCTACTGGCTCCTATAGATTCTAGGTTAGCTAGTTCCCCCACTTGATCACCTAGAGCGGATGACTTATAATAAACAATAACTTCAATTATTATCCACTTTTCTCACGATATTTCATACTTAACATTTCTAGATATCCCTATGAATGCCAAACCATGCTTTGATACCACCTAAATGTAGCATTCCCTTACCGTAGGGTATATACCGGCGCACGCTTAGGACATTCCAGTACATATCGTATGATAATAGTGCGTTACACTGCTTGTACGTCTATCAGTAGTTAGAGTCATCTCTCGATCCTAAAAAGTCAATGTTGCAATTTTGGTGAGTTTTGCGAACTCAATGAGGTAACCATCATCGATGGTTCACTCAATTCATACAACAAATCATTTCACATAGCATATATTCACATTTTCGCATAATTACATCTCACATTTTCACTTACATATAGACAATGTTGCATTTCAATCAATCACACATACTTAACAAATGCATATGAAATGCTCATGTGACTCTTTTCCAATTATCACGTTATTGTGACCGAGTGCCTAAACTGTCCCGTATCCATGGTGGATACCGGGATCATTTATAACTTTCCCTTATTCGTTGGGAATACAAGGCTCATTTTACATAATAAGCCTTTGGCTCTTATATACTTTTTGAGCTCTAAACTCTTTTTCACATTTTGAGCTTTAAGCTCTTTTGCGGTAGCTACTCTGGTCACAACTCCTATTATCTGATCATGCATTCATATATGGAATGCATCTCACATTTTCAATCAATCATATCATGAAACACTTAGTTTGCCACATTCACATGCAAGTAGCACTTTAATATCTCATTCACATTTCACAATCATCGAACCTTCTGTCCAGAAATCAACACAATTCAATTCACATTCATGAATCAATTCAAACATATTCTAACACAACAAATAATTGAGTAAAACCATCTAGGTTACTCACAAGTTGCTTCCGAAGCTAATGCCTGGAAGTTCCGGCAACGTATGTAGGTTGACGTTCTAGTTGCTCCTCTATATCAAACAACATACACGTATATCACAAATTGCACAAGTATAAGTGTTTAACAATGCACATGTATGTAACAAAATATGTACAATGCATGTTCATGACAACCCTGAATATTTATCCATTAGTGTCATCACAAAATCAGTACCATATCAAGACTTATTTAAGTATAATTTATACTTAGGTTTATACCTCACTAAAATCATTAAAATCACAATTCATATCTCATTGGCTTACTTTCAGAATTTTTTTCCAAGACACTCTTTCGGGTCTACTGTTCACTTTCAATCAGAAGGTGAAAATAATGTAATTTGGTCATACTCTTTTCTATAAAATTTTTCTCCCATCTCTTAAGTTTCTAATGACATCAAAATCGTTCAATTTGGTTCAGAATTCTAAAAGCTAGGGCCCAAACATTTTTAGGCTAATATTAAACTGAAACAGCACACTATATCCAAATTCCATCCAAAAATTGTAAGTCTTAAGGACTGAATTATAATTCTATTCCTTCAGATCATTGGTAGATATATGTCTCTAGTTTATTTAGAAATAAGAATCATCTCATTTGGAGATCAGGTGACGTAGTTATGACCGAAAGAATCAAACAAGGTTTTGTCCTCAATCATATTGAACCTATTTTGGGACAAATTAGTATAACTCTCTTTAGAGATATCAGATCAAGGTCATTCTTAGATGGTTCAAAATAGGACTTTAAGATCTACAACTTTCATGAAGATCTTCAAGATAGATTCTATCATCTATAGGGTCAAAATTGGACCAGACAATGTAAGATGAACAGTGCATAGAAGATGTTTCAGTCTAAGACCTATTTTGGAACAATTAGCATAACTGTCTCTAGAGATATTGGATCAAGGTCATTCTTAGATGGTTTGAAAGAGGACGTGAAGATCTACAATTTCATGAAGACCTTGAAGATAGATTCTATCATCTAGAGGTCAAAATTGGACCAGATGACGTAAGATGAGCTGTGCATAGAAGAAGTTTCAGTCTACTGTATATAGAAGAAGTTTCAATTTACAGTGCTTTAGAAGATATGCACCAGAAGATGAGCACCAGAAGATATGCACCAGAAGATAGGCACCAGAAGATGTGCACCAGAAGATATACACTAGAAGATACAGAAGGTCAACCATAGAAGATACAGAAGGTCATCCCTAGAAGATACAAAAGGTCAACCATAGAAGATACAGAAAGTCAACCCTAGAAGATACAGAAGGTTTCAATAGTGCATAAGAAGATAGGTTTCCACAGGGTCTTCCTCACATCACCAAAAGTTCTGAATCACTAACTACACTCATCCTAACACCATTGTATGGATCATCCTATTGGACCCTGATTTTCTTCTAAATTCTTACTAATTGTCTAGTTATTTATTTTTGTTTCGTTTGTTTGTTTAATTTTTTTTATTTTTTTAGAATTGGGTCATTAATTAGAAATTAGAAATAAGTGTTAGAAATTAGTAGGCTTATGTTAAGTGGATTAAAGGAGTAGAGCCATAAAAGACAAAGGAGGGGCAAAATTAGAAAGGGGCAAGTAAGTGAGGGGCAATTTTGGAAGAAAGACCTACGGATGAGTCTTAAAATTTGAAGAAGAGTGGGAGATGTCGTGAACAACCAAGGAGGATAAGAAAAGAGAGAAAACGGGAGAGAGAGAGAGAAGAAGGAGAAGAAAATTGAAAAAGCTAGAGAAGGAGGAGGAAAATTGTGGAAAGAAGAGAAAAATCAAGCTTTTTTAAGGTAAGTTCATCATCTTCTTTTTGTTTAATGGGAAATGGGTTGTGTGATGAATGAAGGAGTTTTAGAGAGAGAAAGGGATTTTTGTGTTGGGAATGATTGGAGGAAGAAGATGGGTTTCTATGCTAGGTTTTAGGTTTCTCAACTTAGATGGACTATGGATAGGTTAAAATTGAGCTTGATTTATGTTAATTTCATTTGTTGTGATTTTGAAGTTTTAGGGATTATGGAAATTTGGGAGATTTCCATTTGAATTGGAATTGAATGGAGATTTTGGTTGTGTTAGGAAATCAAGAACAACCTACCCAAGAGCAAGAGGAAGGGCTCAATTGAATTTGGATTTTCAAGAGTTTTAAGGTGGGTAATTTATTTATAGTTATTGTGTAATGGGCAAATGCCTTGTGTGTGTATGGTGTGTTAAATGACTTGCTTGAAAGGTGTGAAGTTGAAATTGCATTATGATGTATGACATTGTGATAAAACAATTAAATTGTGTGTATGATCATGTTATGCCATTGCATTGAGTCTTGGCATTTTGTATAAATAAAAGCATGAGAATATGAGATTGTGAATGATTGAATTGAGCATGAAATTTGATTGTGTTTGGGTGAGAGAGGAACCGTTTTGTAGTCACATACACGTCGACAAAAAGCCTTCTCCTGACTGCCCCCTTGTGGCCCACGAGATCCGAAATGTGGACTCGCTTCGTTTACAGAGCAAACCTCGGTTTCTCTGTTTTGTTCCACGAAACCCTCAAGCCAATTGTTTGTGCATTTACATTTTGATATGTTAAGCTATGAGTTATGAATTGAAATTGTGAATGTTGAACTTGCATTGCTAGACTAAGAGATGACATGGTTGCAAGTATGAATATTCATATATATATATATATATTTGATTGTGTGGCTTGTTACTAATAGCTATAAATATCTTAGCCACTGAGCTGTGTAGCTCAACCCAATATTTTTTTCACTCTACAGGTGCAGATCGAGAAGATCAGTGATCCTTGCAAGGCAATTGGATAAATTCTAGGATAGTTAGCTTTTGTACTAAGTTAGTGGCTAGACTTTCAAATAGCTTTATAAGCATATTGAACATTGAGCATCCCATGTATTTTTGTAACTTAGGTTAAAACGTTGATGTAATGTCGATATGTAATTAAAGCTATGTATGGAAGCTATATGTGCACTTCATTTTGGGTTTGGAAATGAATTGATAATTAAAGAAGTTCTGTTGTGGATGTGGTTATTCCCTTGTAGTGTACATTTCATACTTTAAATTTTCCATAAGGATAGAATTGTGTACTGACTTCGGAGGAAAACTTGGAACTATCTAGGTAGAACTGGTAAAAATAGTCTTCTTGGAAGTTGTAGATGATCTTCCCAGCTTTCCAACAATATGAAGTTTGTAAGTCTTGGATATTGTGGTAGGAAGTTATGATCTTTACAAGTTGTTATATTGCATAGGACATGTGTATGTGGCAATAATGGAAATCCGTGTACTGACTTCAGAAATATTTCTGGGTTGATGTGAGCTGATTTAGGTGAAATTGTCTTCTTGGAAGTCGTAGATGATCTTTTCAGCTTTCCCACGATATAAAGTTTGTAAATTTTGGATATCGGAGTTGAGAGATATGAGCATTACAAGTTGTAGTATTATATCGTCTTAGTTACTGTTCAGTCTAAGATGATGTTATCGTCTTAGTTACTGTTCATCTAAGACAAAGTTACTATTCATCATCTTAGTTTGTATCGTCGTCTTCTTTCCTATTTCTGATCCTTTTAGAGGCAGAATCTTGTTTTGTGGCCCTCATAAAAGTTATAAATCTAGAAGTTTCCTTTCAAATGGTCTAAGAACGAACTCAATCCGACATCTGTAGAAAAAGATATGGCAATTGCGCCAAGAGAGGTACAAATTGATTAAGGACATAAACATGTTGGATTCTTTTGGCCATAACTTTGTCATCCGACCTCCGAATGAAGTGATTCTTGAAGCGATAGATGCCTATTGAATTTTTCTACCTCTCTACGAATTTTTGTTGCTTTTAAGGTTGAATTGAAAAAGATTGATTTAAAT
The DNA here is from genome assembly GCA_027123425.1 of Erythroxylum panamense. Classification (NCBI taxonomy): domain Eukaryota; kingdom Viridiplantae; phylum Streptophyta; class Magnoliopsida; order Malpighiales; family Erythroxylaceae; genus Erythroxylum; species Erythroxylum panamense. The sequence goes on along the minus strand of JAOTIZ010000002.1, from coordinate 30,727,587 downwards.
AAAATGAGGGTTCATTAGAATAACCCTCCAAGGAAACTTGCTCACGCTTTATAACTTTATAACTCTGGATGGATTGTTGGGCTTCAGAAATGGGGCCCAACATCTTGTAATTTAGAAAATAATCTTGGATGAAAAAAATGCTAACATGTCATTTGGTGCAATGAATTTGAATGGTGGTAATAATAAGACTCATCTCAATGATGAAATTTTGTACCAAGTGATAATTGAGATTAATATGGTTTGATTGGATCAATTGAATAAAGTTCCAAGTTTATTTCTTATCTTCTTTTAATTTTACTTATATTTGATATATATGTTAAATTTTATATATGCAATATAAATATAACTATAAATGTTTTTGTTTCAAGTTTTGCTTCAAGTTGGTTGTTTCTTTGGTACGAACTTTTGTTGTAATGCTTAGAGAAAAATGGATTTTTATGATTCTTTGTACTTGATGTCTTGATATAATTATCATTTATTATATAATATAATTGTAATATTTTAAGTACTTTATATTATTCTTAATTAAATGATTGTTATAATTTTTGGAGACATGATTGATGTAAAATTATAAATTATAGAGGTTAATATACTTAGGGGTTATTTGGGTTATTTTGTAATTTTAAAAAAATTCAAAGATTATTTTTAATTTTAAAATTTTATTAACTATTGTTAGTATAATACCGATACCAATATGATATTCGTAGCATTAGTTGAGAATAATTAACTGCAAGCTAACTAGTTTAGCTTAAGATAGTCGATCCATCCATTAGTAGTTTATTTATCTTTTCATTATTTAATTCCCAATCTTTCTTAAAGACGACGGTTCCTGAGATGAATTGAAGCATAAAAATGAGAAGTGAACTCCGCAAAAGTGCGTAGAATTTAAACATGAGTGTTTAAAACATTTTGGTTAATGAAAATTTGATTGATTATTATTAAGTAATTATTATCAATATAAAAATAAAAATAAAAATAATTTTTTTATTAAAAAAATATTGTTATTAATTATTAAATAATAATTACCTAATTAATTCTTTTGATTAATATTTTTAATTTGCATAATTTAATTAAGTTTGACTTTGATAAATACGTTATGATAGTACTATTTAACATAACGTATTATTATTTACTTGGCCACCTAATATTTGAACTAATGTAACTGGTTTAAGTAAACCCGCAATTCCGATTCTCTGAACCATTGGTATAAATTAGGAGGATCATTTGAGCCCGCACGGGTAGCTCAGTTGATTTTTGGGAAAGAAAGTGAGTTCAAAATTTTGGCTTCGAGTCTCGGCAGTAACAGTGTGAGAGTTTATCCAATGTGATGACTCCTTGTACATACCGAGCACTGAACCGCCTTTCTAAAAATTGGCTGAAATCAAACTATAATTTATCTCTCTCACATAATATCGGGCTAGAATGTGAGACGCTTAAAGTAAGCGTTCCCCCTTTTAAATCCGAGGAGGGCCATTTGATTTGGATCTGTCGGCTGTACATATCGGTATGGCGATTGTTGGGATGTGGCGTGCGATGATAGTAATCACTAAAGAGCGTGCTGGGAAATCGCGTACGTCCTTTTGGTTGTCTCGCTTTTTTCCACTGGGCCGCCTTCTGACATCCACCGCCACATTCCAAATATATAAACTAACCAATGAAATGAGATCCACTCATTCTTTGATTCTGAAATTACAATCCAATTCACCAATACAATAATACTCTCTTGTTCTCTTTTCATTCTTAAACAACAATATAAAAGGTGGCGACATTGCCAGCTCTTTATATATATCTATATATCCAGCCCAAATAGCAACAGGAACAAAAGGCATTTTGAACAACACCCCTTCTGCTAAATTCAGCTGCTAACAACGATAAACATGTTATCAGTTTAACCAAATTTAGCATTTGTTCCTGACGCTGGCTCACTCTTTGAAATTTTACTATTGACTAATACTAGTTTGTGTTATTGTTGCTGATAGAATAACCTAGCTATGTATATTCTTCTCCAACGGTTCCTAATCATTTGCTAGCCTACATCATTCTGCTTATATTTGGCCCCAGCTCTGTCTGTCCATCTCTCAAGGGTAGCGATCAATTTCCTTTTCCTTTTTCCTTTGTTTACTTTGGCTTTTTGCTCGTAACAGCTAGCACGGCAAGTCAGCTAAGGCAGTTCTTAATCTCCTTTATGTATTGAAGTAATCATTTCCCATCTTGGTTGGTTTTGACATTACTTTAACACCATTTTTTTTCCCCCGTACATTCACTTCCTTTTGACACGAACCGCTGAGTTTTTAACATCTATCGAACCATCTCTACCTAAAAGTGGCCCCAAATGTTGGTGTCCAGAAGTCAGCTGTAGTCTCATGAGCAACCGGAAATGTGCTTGAGATAGGCACCAGACATAACCCTCGGCTTCTTAGATCTTGTTTTGGCCCCTCCAATTCCATATTATTGTCGAAGTCCTATTAATATTGCACAATTATTCCAAATTCTACCAAGAAATCAATGTCTTTGGACACCAAAGTTCATGAATATGCACTATAATGTGGTCCAAACGAAATATGAAGAAGAATTGTCTCATATCTACCTGTTGATGCTGAATGGGTTTGCCATTCTTCATATATGGTGTGCTTAAAACCTGAATTAACCAAAAAGAAAACACTCATCAGATATAATAAATTAACTAGGGTTTCCTTCAAATTAAATCTACACAAGAAGATAAAGAGACGTACATTAACTTGATCATGAAGGAACTTTATGTAATCGATAGCCTCATGGAGAACTGATGCAGTATCAGTCTGTAAAAAGATAAAGTGACTTAAAAGATGAGTTTAAAAGCAAAGAATAAGCTATCATTTAAACCATAAAGCGTAGGTTTATACAGTATTACGGTCATTGTACTATTTGCATAAAAGTAGAAGAAAAATCCAGGAACTAACCTTTCCGAAAGGCGAAACCAATTGTTGCAGGGCAGTTATTCGGTCCCCTAGCTTCTCTTTCCGGACCTGATAACAATAAAGAAGTTCAATTTTTTTCAACTCATGTTTTGAAGAAACCAAATAAATATGTTAACACAATAGAAGTCCAAGTTCCCGATAGTAAAAAGTCTGTAGGCATACCTTAAAAGTTGGTAACGGAGATGGCGTTTCCGGTCGTGGCTTCTTAAATGCAGGTTCACTTCCTCTCTTAACCATCGATCCCGAGCCTTTGATTTCTTCACAGCACTTAGCCTGCAATATATGTAAACATGAAAAGGATTAGTTGGTTTTTCAAATTCACAACCCTAATCACCCATCAACAGGATCATGTTATCTTCATCGATTCTCCTTACCCTTTTTTTCATGTTGGGGCAATTGGATTTCTCTTCAAGAGTCGGAACAAGAAAATGAGAGTGTAAAGAGGGCATGAAGCTTGCTTTAACATCAGCTATCGGAGTCGCTAAGACATTGCAGAAGGGAGTGTTGTTAGAAAACTGCAATATATTACTATGTTCTTCCTTTGGCAGCGAGGATTTCATGAAAGGAGATATCTTCGCCCAAGATGTCGATAATTCATTCAAGTTGGTCGCATAGTTAATGGACCGATTGTTGAAAAGTTGTTGTTGTGGTTGAGGGTGATCAGGTTCAAACAAGCATTGTACCAACGATGAAGGAAATCCATAAGAGGTTGATGCTGAAAAGCCAGTTGATGATAACCTTTGGCAAGCTGGGATAGAGTTAGCATATCTATTCATAGGACTTAGCCTTTGTTGGTCTAATGAGAAATCTTGATTTATTGCTTTAAAAGCATTAACAGATGAGTCATCACTTGTGCTTGTAAAGCACTTTGGACTCCAGTCCTTTTGTATCTGAGAAGCGTTCATTCCTTTTTGTTGGAGCACGGAATTGTAACTGTTTTCAGCTCTTCCATTTCCTGAACTGCGAAACATTAAATGGAAAAAAAAAATGATGAACCCGATTAATAATAGGAAACCATCACCTGAAAGAAAGAACTAATCATTATCATATTGACTGGATCACTATACCCCTAAGAACCAAAGGACAAAAGTCACAAGTATTTATCTTGTTGATGAAGTTTTGAATATTTTAAAGATCGTGTGGTCTATAACAGTAAATCCATGAATTTCTTTCCAGTAAGAAGTAGAACTTTACCTACTTGTCTATATCATGGAGTTTTGTACTTCAGTTATTGAGACTTACATTAAGACTTGGTTCCAATCAGATGATGTTGAAGAAGAAGATAGCCCCAAACCCATCATTTCCAAGGTAGAATCTATCAAAATAGAGCTACCACCACTGTCAGAATTGGCCTGTAGTTGAGACTTCTGTGAGTCTTGAAAAATCACAGAACTTTCTGATACAGAGTCAATAACAGACTCTTTGCATGACCTAGGCTTCAATTCCGCAGCATCTGTCATCATCCACGAACCATAAGTTCCATATCCCATATCACTTGTAGCCCCCACAGAACAAGGAGAAGAGCCGCTCATGAACGCGCTCCTCGATGAATTCCACCAGCTTCCGCCGCAAATCCCGCCCTGAAACTCGTCTGCCATGGCCACAGAATTAGTACATAAACCAGGAACTGCTCTACCTTTGTTCCAAGTGTTTATTTTTTGTATATTTAACGCTGGAGCTTGTAGGAGTCCCAAGTTATATATGCGACGGTTGAGGGGTACGGTCAATGGAAATTACCAGAAAATTTTTAGTTTGACATGTCGAAGGAGATGATTGGACAGATGAGAGGAGGCACTTTGAATCGAATTTTTTCTTATTTTGTCGTCATCGCTTTAGTCGTTTTAACTTACTGGAATTTTAATGTATTTTAATTGACAGGTATATGTTGATAGTCCTCAGTTTCACTTAACTAAACTATTATTATACAGCAGTGTCCATTATCCTCTTCCAAGCCTGTGAACTTAAGGTGATTTACCTGAGCATGAAGGATATACTTTACCATCTTAATTTTTATAATTAAGGAGATGACATGGCTTTTTCATATTTTATTAATGGACAAAATATTCTTGTTACTTACAAGATAAGGGTTCAGTTTGGTCTATGATCGATGATGCTAATGATGGTGGGTTTTGATCGACATGACAAATCGGGAATAGCGTACTCTTGTTGCTGACTATAATATTCCAAATAATTTATATAAACCAGAAGATCAGGACCATATATGGATATGGTGATTTTGAGCCTTGGGTTCCATGTGTATAATTTGCGGAAAAAGCAGGGTGCAGAGTAACAGGTTTATACAAGTTTCTTATAATCTTGAATGTCACCAGTCAATTGGAAAGCTAACCGAATATAACTGAAATATGTTCTTAAATACACTATCCAGCCAATTGGATGCACCAAAATGGCAAAACCCACTATCTGTTTTCCCTTGTCTAATTATAAAGCTAAAGCTCTATCTATCTTACTTTTATACGTGAAGTATTACCAATCTCTAGCATTTAAAAACATTAACCTAAATTCAGGGTGTACGTGAGTTGATAAGGGGCTCTCTTGATTTAAGTCAGGTCATAAATTCGAATTGTCCTCATATATGCAGCCGTTTAAAACTTGGGACCAGAGCTTTGCCTTCCGCAAGGGACCTACTTGATTCGAAAGGGAATTAGTCTGGGTGTGAATGATTTAAAGGTGTCTTCTCATAATTGGGACCCTTCTAGAACATATCGTGAGAAACTAAAAACAAAAACCATTAACCACGCATATGTACTCTCGATGGTTATTGACTGGGGAGTGAAGTTAATGTTGGAAAATCAATTGCGATTAAGTCATGGTTGTCGCAATAAATTTTTTTTTACAAGTTCTTAAGGTATTTCTTGATTTGAATAATTTAAAATTATGAATAAAAAATAAAATAAATGAAACATACTTAATTTAGAATCCTGCAAAATGTTTTTCAAAAACTATCAACCATAAACTACAAAAAATTGACTGTAAGAATTGCAGTTTTCCCTTCAGTATTGATGTTTGACTCGAAAGATGGTGGTATAATATTTTGAAAAGTAAAAAGTTGGGAGACTACCTTTTTGTTTTACTACATATTTGTATAGTCTTATAATTATTATTTTACATATAAATAGTAAAGGAATTAGCTTTTAATTCATAAATAAGTATTCATATGATATTATTTACTAGTTATAAACTTTATTTTATACACAAGATGAAGACGTTTTCTATAAGGAATGTTGAATCTCTATTTTAGTTTGTTATTTTATTTCTTTTTATTTATTATCAAACTAGAAATAAATTTTATTATGCATCATATTAAAGTTCCTTTAAAGCTATATTTTTGTAAAATGATATTTATGAGTTTTTGATTATGTAAATCAAATATATATCTAATTATGTCTAAATAAACCATTACAAACATGGAAAATTCTAGGTAGCTTAGAAAATGTAGTGATATTCATCAATTCCTTCTTCAAAAAATTGCATCCACTTAGTAAGTGAAATAAACTTTACTTTTTGAAGGTAAACGTCAAGGCAATATAATAAAATCGAAAGTACATTTCATCAAATGAGATATGAAATTAGATCTTGTTATACTCATTATTGATATTCTACTAGTATATACATACATATCTATGAAAATATATCCAAAGGATCAAGTTTAACAAAAAGTTCATGATAAATGTAAATTGCATTGTATTTTAGGGCATATTTTGACACGTGTTTAGCCATTAATTCGATCATTTAGTATGTGTTTAGGTTACAATTGTGTTAGTTTGTTAATTATTTGAGTTTGAAGTGTTTTATAGGTTAATACAAGTTTTTGAGCTTAAATATTGTGTTTTTGAGATACCTTGATGTATTTGCTAGTGTTTCAAGGTCAATATCGACGAATGGAAGAGTTTCAAAGAGAATCCAGGCCATAACACAAGCCCACTATCATGGCGAGCAGGGCACAATTGTGACAAAAGCTCTAGGTTTGGGCCACGATCGTGGCTTACATGTCATAATTGTGACAAAAGCTCTAGGAATGGCCCACAGGTTTAGATATAAGCCACGATCGTGGCCTGCATCGGGTAAACGTGCAGGCGCTTACGAACTTCATAGTTCGAGGAATTTTTTGGACCTTTCAGACTCCCAAAAAATCCTAAGGTTACCCAAAATATAAAAAACTATTTAAAGAACAACAAATAAAGAGAAAAAGAAGTACATTTCATCAATTGAGATAGGAAATTAGATCTTATTATACTCATTATTGATATCCTAGTAGTATATACGTACATATCTATGAAAATATATCCAAAGGCTCAAGTCTAACAAAAAGTTCATTTGGTCAAAAGTCTCCTAACAGTATACAATACTGAGATAAGCATCACAATTTTACAAACTCATAAATTACTATAAAAGTAATTAATAATTCTAAGAATGAGGTGACTTCTTCACCTATATTCTTATCTCACTAAATTATTACTTTTTCTTTGTTTCTCACTCATTTGATCATCAGAAACTATACACTAAAAATTATATTGATGTTAGATTTTGCAAATCTACCAGAAGAGCATGCTAAATCTGATAATAAAATGTCAAGCTCAAAAGAATCCAAATACTTAAGATATATATTTATCATTTAGTGCTAATTATGGGCCATGTTTTATTGATCTTAACAAGCGTGCAATTAAAGATCAAATACATTTCACACTCTTAACAACAAGTAGAACTACTATTACCTCCTATTTCTCCTTTACAATGGCCTTCAAACCTGCCTTCTCCCCCATCATCAATGCTTTCACACTTCAAATATGCAAGCCTCCCATCAATAATTAAGAACATTTAACAATAATTACTGTCCATAATCACATCTCTTTAATCTAGACCCGCACCTATGAAAATTCTATAAGGTTAGATCTGAACATCCTCTATAGTAACAATAGATAAAATCGATAAGACAAAGCATACCATAATGAACCACATGTTAAAAAAGGTTTGTAAATCAGAACAAGATCATCGTAGACTTGCGTCACCCTACATGTTGCAAAAACAAAACTAAGAGCTTATTTATTGATTTTGACATCCTGTTCAACAAAGGCATACTACTTAATCTATTACCTTTAAAATTTAAACTCCTACCATTAAAACCTACAATAACATGAAAGATATGTGCAACTATGCCATATGGTCCATGAAAATAATTGACCTATACGTAGCTTTAAATGCAATAAAGTATCTTATCTTCTTTGCCATGCCTAACAACAAACCAATATAAAACACTTTGTACAAGTTCAATAGTTAGCTTTAGGTAATTAAAGAATTAATTCAAGACTCTCTTTTTGAGTAACTAACACAAACCTCATAACTTAGTGATTTTGTTTAAAATAACACAAAAATTTGGAGAAACTTTTAGAGATTATACCAAATGATTTCAAATGGAATTTATGCAAATACTAAATTTCAACACCTCCATTATAGCCATCATTTTTTAGAAAGTGTAATCCCTTATAGAGATCCCTTCAGATAGACAGGTAATATACCTTCGAGAAAGTATAAGATCATGCTAGAAGGTAAATCAATTTGGAGGAAGATAAGTTATTAAATATCACGCAAATATGCCCTTGAAGCGTAAACAACACCTCATACGTGGAGAGCATTATGCACTACAAACTAAAGTAAAACATAATAATAGATCTACTAGGGGAAGCAACACTATATATCATCTAAAAAATGAGAGCATCCTTAAAGGGTGAGAAAAATTCAAACTAGTCCTTTTAAACCCATATATGGATCACATCTTAAATTTCATCAAGGAATGGGATCTAACAAACCCTCTTTAATCAATGACATTAGGGAAGCGATCAAATGTGTTAGAGTAGTGCTCTAAAGGCAATCACCTTTAGAACAAACTTTATTTTGATCAATAAAGCAAAAAGTAATTTTCATTAATTTGATGTTCATTTATTTATGAATTGATGTTGTTCTTAAATTGAATCAATGAAGTCCATGATACAAAACATGGCATGAAGGAAATCATGATGAGATCATGATAATGAGATTCCTATCATGTACAATTATGTTAGTATCTAAATTATCCCTAGCCATAGGATTAATAAGATAGGATATTGTTAATTCGAATAGACTAGCACATGTTATACTCCTTAATTTGATCAAGCAGTGGATCTCATAAATTCTAAGCATGAGATATTTAGTGTTAACATGTGGATGCTTACTAAGAGTAGTAAGTACATCAGATGACTACAAGATTATCATATGGATGATTTCTTAAATTTCAGTGATTTATCTCATCATAACAATGGTACAAATATCCTTAGACTTAAGGTACTCAAGGATGTCTTGGATACTAATACTGTGCCTTGACATCATTCTTTGTTGCCTTAAGATGAGGTCTTTCATAGGGTGGTGATTGGGTATAAATATTGGCATTCGAAGGTAATTGAGTAGCCAATAAAGGATTCACCACTCCTGATAGAAGGAGATGACATCCACGACCTCTTGTTGGGGTCATTACTCGGGAGTCTCTGGCCAGAGCAATTATGTGCTATGAAGAGAGTCTTCAATGACACATAGAGTAATGAGATCCAAAGGATAAGAACTAATATCACTTGGACTAGATCTGACATAGTTAGTCTAGTAGGAGTTGACACATAACCCATTATCCGAACCAAGTGGAGTATAGGATAGTGAAGGGATGAATTGTACAGTAATTGACTATGGAAAGTTTCTTAAGGTAGATAATTAACTATGAAAGGGTTTGACTGTTAGAGACTAGGGGTCTAGAAGAGTTCTAAAAGTTGAGAGGAGTGATCTTGAGATTTATTCAAGCGATCTTAAGCAATTGTTGCATGAGATTAATTGCATGAAGCTTGGTCTTGATCTAACTCTCACTAGAGCATCTACTTGAACTCATCTTTTTTGGTTCTTTAACCACCCTTACACACTAATTTTTCTTCATCTTTGCGTGCTCTCTAGAGGCCAAGGAAGGTGTTTGGTGTTTGCTACAATCCAAACAAGGAGAAGATTCAAGAAAGGAGAAGTATTTACAAGGTACATATGATGTAATTTCATGTTCTTATAATCTGTTTATACATGCACATAGATTATGGATTGTTTTGGAATGTCGTGGTGTTGGAATTTTGATTCTGACACTTTTAATGCTTTGCCATGTATATGATGCATGAATCTATGGCTCCCTAACAGTGGTATTAGAGAAACTTATGCATGTATAAGGTGATCTATTGAACATGTGTAAAATGTTTGCTGGGTGATGTCGATTTCAAAAAATTCATATAAATTGTAGAAAAATGATTTTTCTGATTTTCTTGCACAGATGATGCTATATTATCTTTTTGTCAAAGAAAAGTTCAATTGAATTTCATTTTCTATTTTATTAAAATTAATCTCCAGTCTGTTCATATGTTGGTTTCTAGGAATTCCTGGAAAATATAATGTATATGTTGATTTTGAAATTTTCATAATAATTCTAGAAAACTTATTTTTTTAATTTTCTTTCACATAAATGTTTATAAGATGTTATGTAATTTTTTTGTCAAAGGAAAAATGTAATTGAATGTTATTTTCTATTTTATTATGATTTTAGTTTCAACCTTATGCATGTATGAAGTTCTGGGAAATTCTGGAAATCTGATGAATATACATTCTTGGAAATTGCAAAATAATTTTATAAAACATTGTTTTTATGAAATTTCTTCATGAAAATGCACATATGATGTTTCCATGTGTATGAGATGCATGACACCTATTTTTGAAGTGATTGATTATTTATTCTCAAGTTTGCATGCATACTGGTGGTATATGACAAGTGTTAGTGGACATATGATATGCTGGAAAATTTCATTTAGTTTATAAAGAATTCCTAGGAATTAGATTCTAGAATTTTTTATTAGCCACATTTAGAATGTATATATGACTATAGAATTTTTCCAGAATTAATTGAACTTGATTCAATTAATAGATCAAGTCAAAGTCAACACCAGACAACTGTTTGAAAGTTGATGGGGCTAACTTGTTTGATGACTTATATGTATGTGTTTTGGTTATAATACCTTGAAATTATTTTTATGAGATAAGAAATGTATTATTTTTTATGCTAGTAGCATGCTAAGTGCATGTGCTTGAAACTAGGGTTTTGAAAAATTTTTGGACATCAAATCAATCTCTTTAGTGTCCAGTCGGTTAACTCATTTATTTTGATAATTTTGACCGTCAAGATATTTTTTGGCTTGTGCTGAAATTGTCTTCATAAATTTGAGATGACCTAGGAATGTTTTAGATGACTAATTGATATTTGAAAATTTTGGAAACCCTAGGGATTAATTTAGAATTAATCCAAATAGAGCATAGCATTTCTAGTATGACTAGAAAAAAGACATGTATACTAGAATTAAAGTGTTTAATTTGGACATCAAAATAAATAAATTTTAGGGTTCCTAATCAAATCATATTCATAATTCGAATTAGCCAAGACTAACACTAGTACCCAATTTGGTTTAAGAATTGAATCGAATCATGAACATTAGATGCATAGTTAAGTCACAAACTAAATTAAACCTCCTTTGTGTGTGTGTGTGTGTGTATATATATAATATGTCATCCAAGTATTTATGAGTCCTAAGAATAAATCCCTCAACCAAAATATTAGGACTTATGCGTTCCATTGATATGACAAGAAACAGAATTCTTTTAGTGTTAGGTTATTAGGCAAACCCAAGCTTGCTCGACACAAATATGTTCAAACAATATAAATTAGATTTCCAAATTAATGTGTTTGTCCTAACTGGAAGTGTTGATTTGTTGGGCAAACCTAAGGTCAACGTGGACAGAGGCAAAGTTGGGTAGTAGACATGGGATGTATACGCATCAAGAGTTGATAACCCAATGAGTATGCTAAATCAACAGTTGATGGCACAAGTTGATCATTGCATAATTGAATGCAATTGGTATGAATGATACCTACCGATTGACCTAAGGTGGCTTGTTCGGCAAACCCAAGGTCATTCTTAGTGATATTGGATATTGACCCACTAGGAAAATTATATTTTTCTCGGATTCTTAGTGAGGGCTACGGATTTGGATAAAATAGTGGGACCTATAATGCATGTGATTAAAGTCCTTATCGATATGCATTTATATACATCCTAACGCTTTCTTTCATTCTTCTAGGTTATTAAATTGTCGCGATGTCTTTATTCAGTGTGAACTTACGTTCTCTACTTGAATCCAACAAACTCATGGAACCAAACTTCTTAGATTGGCTATGAAATTTGAGAATTGTTCTTAAATCTGAGAAACTAGGATATGTCTTAGATGAGTCACTTCTCAATCCCCCTATTGCCGATGCTTCTAATAAGGATTAGAAAGCTTACAATAAGCTACTAGATGATAGTGAGCTGGCTAGCTGTGTTATGCTGGCCTCTATATCATCAGAATTGCAAAAGCAGCATAAGACTATGGATGCTCATTCCACAGTCTAACATTTAAGGGAACTTTTTGATGAGCAAGCTCAATCTAAAAGGTTTGAAACCTCGAGATTGCTTTTTTTCTCTAAGATGGCTAAAGGATCGTCTCCACTGTAGAGCATGCTGAAGATGAATGGATACATTGAAAGGTTAGCCAGTTTGGGTTTCATAGTAGATCATAAATTAACTATAGACTTAATTCTAACTGGTTTGATCGATAGTTATTCACAGTTTGTGCTTAGCTATCAGATGAAATAAATATCCACTTCGATACCTAAGGTGATTAATCTACTCAAAAAGATTTAGTAAACTATCAAGAAGGACAGTAAGGCTATAATGCTGTGGACTCTACTTCTGGTTCTCGCAAGAGGAATCAAAAGAAGAAGAAGAAATCTAAGAAGCTAGTAGGAGGCATATCCAAGAAGAAGATAAAGGACAATGCACCAAAGGGAATATGCTTTCATTGTAATAAGGAAGGGTATTGGAAGAGGAACTGTAAAGCCTATTTGGAGTTGCTGAAGTAAAATAAGGCATCAGATGCTCCACCGTCTACTTTAGGTATTATTTGTCATTAACGTTTATACTATTTCTAATCATAACATCTGGGTATTAGATACCAAATATGGCTCACACATATTTGCTAATATGCAGGGTCTCAAGGATAGTAAACCACTCAAGAAGAGAGAGATGGACCTACATGTGAGAAATGGAGTAAGAGTTGCTCCATTAGCCATAGGAACCTATGTTTTTTATTTTCCTAGTGGGCCATAATTAATTTAGGATAACTGCTATTATATACCTGTTGTGATAAAGAACATTGTATCTATTTCATGTCTTAATAAAACGGGATTTTATTTAACTTTTGCAACCAATGATTGTTCAATTAAGTTAAATGAAATGTTGTATGGTACTGCTATATTGTCAATTATTATTTACATATTAGATATGTAAAATCTAATTTTAAATATCAACGATAATAAAAGACAAAAACGGGATAACTTAAAATCATCTTACTTATGGTATGGTCAACTTGGCCATATAAGTGGGAGACACAAGGATAAGCTACACAAGAGTGATAGCTTAGGGTCATTTGATTATAAATCATATAACATATGTGAATCTTGCTTGATAGGCAAGATAACTAAATTACCTCTTAAAGGAAAGGGTGACCGTGCGAATGGGTTATTAGACCTAATACATTTTGATATATGTTGCTCGATTTCCATTCATGCTAGAAGTGGTTTTATGTACTTCATTACCTTTATTGATGATTATTCACAATATGGTTATGTGTATCTAATGAGATACAAGTCCAAAGTATTTGAAATGTTCAAACAATTTAGCTATGAAGTAGAGAAAAAGTTCAGTAAAAGTGTCAAGACACTTTGATCAGATCGAGGTGGTGAATACTTGAATGAGGAGTTTCTAAGTTATCTTAGTGATTGAGCCAAGTTTATATTATAAATTGGCTGTATTTTCATAGCTGCTTGTGCAAATGTTGACTCCGGATTGATGATTTTTGTGCTTAAATTGGTTCCTCATATATAGTTCTTTCAATTCGCAATTTGTCAGTAAATTGTCATGA
>JAOTIZ010000002.1:30699070-30710833 GCA_027123425.1 Erythroxylum panamense | reverse complement strand
CTTCCTCAAATGAGATTTGATTCTAGTGTACTCACCTATGGTATTAGATACAAAGGCGATTGACTTTAGTGCAAGTGAGAGATTGTTAGAGTAGTGCTCTAAAGGCAATCACCTTTAGCACTTTTGTACAAACTTTATTTTCATTAATAAAACGAAAGGCAATTTTTATTAATTTTTTGTTCATTTATTTATGATTGATGTCATTTTTAAATCGAATTAATGAAGTCCACGATACAAAACATAGCATAAAGAAAATCATGATAAGATCATGATAATGAGATTCTTATCATGTACAATTATATTAGTATCTAAATTATTCCTAGTCATAGGATAAATAAGAAAGGACATTGTTAATCCAGATAGACTTGCATATGGTATCCTCCTTGATTTGATCAACCAGTAGATCTCATAAACTGTAAGCATGAGATGTTTAGAGTTAACATGTGGATGCTTACTAAGAGTAGTAAATACATCAGATGACCCACTATGAGATTATCATATGGATAATCTATCAAATGTCAATGATTAATCTCATCATAGCAATGGTACAAATATCCTTAGACTTGAGATACTCAAGGATATCTTGGATACTAATCCTGTTCTTTGACACCATTTCTTGTTGCCTTGAAATGAGATCACTCATAAGGTAGTGATTGGGTACAGCTATGGTATTCAAAGGTAATTGGATAGTCAATAAAGGACTCTTGTTGGGGTCATTACTTGAGAGTCTCTGGCCATAGCAATTATGTATTATAAAGAGAGTCTTCAATAACATATAGAGTAATGGTATCCCCAAGGCAAGAACTAATATCACTTGGACTAGATCTAATATAGTTAGTCTAGTGGGAGTTGACACATAGCCCATACTCTGAACCAAGTGGGGTATAGGATAATGAAGGGATGAATTGCACAGTAATTGACTATGAAAAGGTTCATAAGTCAGATAATTAACTATCAAAGAGTTTGAGTGTTAATCTACTTACATTTCTGTAAATTGGCATCATGAAGCCCTTCATGATTTGTTCGAATTAAGAGTTAATTCAAGTAGCCAAAATTACTAGGAACCTAAGAGTCACATGCATAAAAGATTGGATGAAAAAGGAAAGTGTGTATGGCTGTCAATTAAGCAAGTCATAATCGTGGTCGACTTAATGACAGGTGGTACATAAGCGAGTTCTTCACTTATGTACGCACAAATTTTTTAGCCATAAAACACACTTAGTAGTTGAGAGGAGTGATCTTGAGATTTATTCGTGCAATCTTAAGCAATTGTCGCATGAGATTAATTGCATAAAACTTGGTCTTTATCTAACTCTCACTAGAGCTTCTAATTGAACTCATCTTGTTTGGTGTTCTTTATAGGCCAAGGAAGATGTTTGGTGTTTGTTACAACCTAAAGAAGGAGAAGATTCAAGAAAGGAGGAGTATTTGCAAGGTATATATGCTATAATTTTATGTTCTTATAATCTGTTTATGCATTTTTGGGAATGTCGTGGGGTTGGAATTTTGATTTCAACACTTCCGCTACCTTGCCATGTATGTGATGCATAAATCCATGCCCCCTAACAAAATGAAAATCACTATAAATTCTATCAAGCTACTATTATGACATAGAAAATTGCAGTAACCTTATAAAAACCATCAATGAGCACCTACATTAAGGACATTTGGGTTAATTTCTTAGGAGAAATAAGGAAACCACCCTTAGAGGCATCTCCCATGAGGCCAAAACCAACCGGAATCATGGTATAGGTCTAGGATGTCAAAACAAAGGATAGGAAATGAAGGGACCACTATAGTCATTAATATGATAATTAAAGGAGAAAATTTATAGTACGTCTCAACTAAAAAGATCTACTAGGAAAGCAATATGAATTTCATAATGACATAGGAATCAAAAGACATAAAATAGGAAAACAAGCTACATTTGAGAAAGAGTAAGTGTCAAACTAATATAACCCTCGTAAACCCATAATGGTCACCAAAATGAACATCATAAATTTCGAGGTAGAATGATTCATGATGGATTATGGTAGCTTTATTAGCATTCTTTTTTTATGAAACCTTCAAGGTAATGGAACTTTAGTCACAAAAGCTTCGCTTTGATGTCTTTTCCTCTAATTTGTTTTAGAGGAGATAAAAATATATTTATTACAATCAGTAAATATCTCAAAAGTAATCAAAAAAATAATCAAGTTTTGCGAAATACATAGGCCAGTTATGTATAACATCATCTTTGATTGAGCTTTTCTTTACTCAATAAGACAATCATGTCATATACTATATGCTCGTAAAGTTCACAACTGAAAGAGGCATGTCAGAATTTGTGGGTGGTCACCAAAACTAGAAATATTATTAATTAGCTTTGTTGAAAAAAAAATCATCCTATCAAATGATCATTAAAGAAATAGACTCTAAACTCATATAGTATAATAATAGGGCTAAGAGCCCGTTTAGTTGAGCTTTTATCAGTAGAGCTTTTATTAGTAGAGCTTTTATCAGTAGAGCTTTTCTGAGAAGAGCTTTTTTAAAAGCCAGTTGACTGTTTGGCTGTCAATTAAAAAAGTAGCTTTTTTAAAAGAACTTCATACAGTAGATTGTTTGGTAATATAAAAATAAAAAGCACTTTTATTAATTTTATTAAAGAAAGAAAATCATTTTGAAATAGTAAAAAAGTTGAAGTTTTTACGAGTACGACACACCCATCTTCTCTCCAACTTGCACATTCAATATTCTATTCCCCAAAAAAAGGATTTTCCAACTCTTGCCACCACACTTGGGAGTTTGCAGCACCAATCCCAGCTAGAGTGAGAAAGAGACATTAGCGAGAGGCTGTGTCTTTGGAGTCGACCTCTCTCTCGCTCTGTGTTTGTACATATATATATATATATATACATACATATATATATAAATTTTCGTGTGTGTCTGTGTGTGTTTAGAGAGAGAACGAGGACCCCTTCCCTTTTTTCTATGTCCTATCTTCTTCCCTCTATTCAAAGAAAGATCTATCTTTTCATCGTCTGCGTATTGGTTTATTCTTGTCCAAGGCGAAAAGATCAAGTTTTTGATCCCTGTACTACCTTAAAGAGTAAAGTCATTGTTGCTCTGAAAAAGGAGGGTGCTTTCTTTTGACCAAAGCATCTGGGTGTTCTTGATATTGGGAAAGGTGAAGTGGGTATTGCTTGCAATGGTGGTTCTGGCTACTTGAATGATGAACATAAGCGTGATGAATGATAAACGGAAGAAACAAAATAGGTGTTTGGGGGTTTTCTTCTTTACGTAAGTGATGGAATTTGCCGAAAATTAGCTTCCCGAAAAAGCTAAAATTTGAGTTTTTTTGAAAAGCTCCAAATTAATTTTAGTTTTTTCAAAAGCTGTATTTTAGTTTTTTCAAAAGCTATTTCTACTTGAAAAGTGCTTTTGAAGTTTGCAGCCAAACACCTATTTTTTTTTGTGAAAATAACTTTTGTGGTAGAAAAAAGCGCTTTTAGAGTCTCCAAAAGCTGAACCAAACAGACACTAAGACTATTGAAGAAATTTGAGAAATTCAAATTGTGGATGAAAATTGTAGTTGAGTGTTATGAATCTAAACTAACTTGGGTGAAGGGAAACATACTAAGACTGTACTATGCTTAAAAGGGTAACAAGATATCTTTATGTGGCCTTCCTTAAATACGAAGGGAGTAAAGTCACACATAATACCCCACAAGTTGGATGTGAGACCTGACATCAAACATGCCAACTGAAAGCAAATATCCTTTGTCAAATAATGATGACAAGTAGTGCAAGGGGAGGTGAATAAACTCATGACCACATGGTTTATCAAGGAAGTAGTTTATTCAGATTAATATGGAAAATATGGAATTCATTTTACACAATATAGCATAATATTATAAGATCATATCATTCAAATCTAAAATGTTGGAGCAACATATCAAAGGCTTGACATTTGAATGTTTTCCAAGCAAATAAGTCAACGTATTACTATTAAGATTTAGAGGCTGACTGCGTGGAGTGTCTTTGCCATTTCCAAAGTCCAAACATGGGGTAGGGTGCTTGCAAACTTAGTGATTGTAAGGTGGCGCGTGGGAAGAAACAATGTTGATGTAGAAAACAGGATGAGCTAGCTCTTGATTCTCGCAAGCTGAAAGTTATCGATATATCTTACATTCTTAAAGAATGGCCAGAGTCACTTTCTGTATTTGTGACTCTTGGTGTTATTAGGTAAGTCCCCATCAACCCTTTGGATTTTCTCATTGTCTTCTTGTGCCTGGTGGAATGTTCTTTCGTCGTTAGAAGATGACCAATTTGTAGCTTCTTGTTGTTTGCTCGTGTCACGGCCAGGGACGGAGCTGTATTAAGACTTGGGGGGCCACTGGGTCCCCTAAGATTTTAAAAAAAATTATTTTTAATATATATATATATATATATAAAACATAGTTATTTAATGGTCAGTGATACACTGGGCTTCCTAAAATTTAAAAAAATTAATATTCAGACCTTCCTATATTAAATTTCTAACTCCCTCACTGGTCACGGCTTATGAAGCTACTACTATTGGCACTTGGAGTTGTACTAGTTTTCTTTCTCTCTCTCTCTCTCTCTACATTCACAATCGTTTTCTTTTTTAACACGTATTAAATAAAATCTTAGACGTATATAACAATCTATTAATTAGGTTAATAAATTAATTGAAAAACTATCAATTTAAAGTCAAAAGTTGGATTAAATTGATTGTATAATAATAAATTCGTGCCAAAACCTTATCTACACCAATTAGTATAAAATTACTGGGTTAATTTTTTAAGCATGTAATATCACAAGTTTAATACATTAATGTGTGAGAAATTAAGCACACTTTTGATTACTTGGCAGTCGCGAACGTGGTATCAAAGATTGGGATTACATGAAATTAAGCTAAAAATGTATTTTAAAATTTAATGTTTACAACAAAAATACGTAATAGATCTTCAAAATGTTTAAATTGAATTACAATATTTTCAAAATATTTAAAAACAGATTCTAATTGGTTGAAAATTTTTACAAACATCTCTATTTTTGAATTAGAAAGGGTTTTATTACCTGACATATATAAACAATGGGCTCTTTTTCTGATTAATTAAAAAAATAATTAATTCTATTAAAATTTCTATGTATTTAAACTTTGTTCTAAATATTTTATAAATATTAGAGTTAAATTTGGATGTTTCAAAATATTATAATTTAAGTGTATCATGTTATAAATATTAAAGTATAAAATATACATACTTTTAGCCAAGATATTAATGTTTCACAAAATCAAGGGCATGTCGTATGTAAAAAAAGTTCATCACAGTTGCATTCATCATAATGTTAGCTTCTACATTAGCAATAACTTGCAACTTTACAACGAAATGATAACTTTAGGTGGGTAATCTCGCTTAGACGGAGAGGTTAGTGCTACAATAACAAAGTGTTGATAGTTGCAAATTCCTAGCACCTCTTACTCACAAGAATATCCAAATCAAAGTGCTCAGACTCGAATGGTTTAAAATACAGCGGTATTGCAGCAGATACAAGTGCAGCTAATCAATTTATTATGTATGCATAGAGTGCACAAACTTCCCAAGTGATGTCACTGTGAGGTCATATTGAGGTGTTGAAGGTGACAAAAACAAGTACTCAAGTAGTCAAAACCTTTTGGATAGTCATGATTGTGGCCACGGTTTAAACGTACAAAGGGGTCACGTGGACACAAGATAATTATAGTTTTACTAATAAACTCTTGACAAGTAGTGGAGTCATAATAGAAGAAGGATTGACCAAATCCAACGAGAATGTATTAGTCAGCTCAGCGGATTGAAACACGCTTCTCAATAAGAGCCGCCCACTTTAGACCATCGTCAATGTTTATTACGAAGCGCAAGAGCATGAAACAACTATTGATAGGTTTAAGTGTTTGTTTTGGTTAATAAATGGGAAAAACTAATACAAACTACATAATAAAACGAGGAAGACAGATTCTCGATTGATACTCTAGGAGGACCTGGTGGCACCCAATAGGTATAGAAGTTAGAAAAGACACGCCATCAGTCAGTTGCCCAGCATAATGCTTAAGTCAATCGGCGCAGCGGTTGCTCTCTCGATAAACAAGACGATGAACAACCATCCAATTCTGAGCGAGCAACAGATTAGTTTTACAGAAAAAGTAATAATTAGGTGGCGAAATTATTATTTTATAAACTACCAGAAAAGGCAATAGGTTGGTGGACCGAAGTGAGTGGGCAGGCATGGAAAAGATGGTTAAGAGCTTCAAACATGCTTCTTGCTGTTCTATTGCTTAATCTATTATTTCGAGTCTCATAATTATAATGTCATGTTTTGTGCCAATAATGTTCTTTTTCAATTTCTGATGGTCTTTACCTAATACCTTTCAACTAGCACACAGACACAAACGCACTCGTTTATAATGATAATTGTGATTATATTAGATTGACTTATTGGCTTTATAATTTTAATTTTCCACCAAAAGACTGAACACTCAATTTCCATTCATAAAGTCAAGTAACTTAATGATTGACTCACCGGGTAAGGACTTCAGCCTCTTCCTTTCTCTTAGTGGGGTCGACATGGACAATTGACCCGTGTTCAGACATTTGTTTAGTCTTCTTGGGTCTCAATGTGGGTCATTTTATGCCCTCATAACTGTTTCATTGTTTGTTGCTAGTCCGAGCAGGAAGAGCTTCATTTTCCAAGAATATTAAAAACGTATCTTAAATGTTATATCTAGTTGTTACAGATTGAGTACGGTGTAAAACCGAGCTTAACTAGGTACAAATGCAATCATATTTGTGGACAACCAATTGAACTTATAATTCATAAAAATTAGAAGAAAACTCATAACCTTTGATGTCTTGATTTGTAGCGAATTAGAAAAAATTGTCAAACATTTTGCTCCAAGTCAACATTTATATTAGTATAAGTTTAAGCGTATCCATTAATTGAAAGAAATAGTTATAAATGGTTACAAAAGATACGACTATTACATACAGAAGTCCTTAGCTAGTAGTGGAATATTAAACTATTAAGGACATTATTTATAAGTTTCAGCTATTACAAATGGAAGAGGAGACATATGTAGTTGAAGGTTACAAGCTATGTGGTGATTCTAATTCTTAACTTTAGGTTACAAGTTACTTTCATCATCCACTGATCCCTTACTAAAGATTCGAATGTTCTCACGCAATATATGATAAACCAATGAATCAAAAGTAGATCGAAACAACTTTAGATCACCTTTGGACTGGAAGGAAATATAAGGAGCCTATGCTATAATGTTTGTCCATTGTAGGCTACTACATCGTAACTTGAAGAGATTCATGAGTACATTATTCAACAAGAGAGCAAAGGACCTATAACTGAAAAGAATGTGATCTAATGTCTCAGGTGCTTCAATAAATAAAACACAAGAAAGGTTAGGAATGGAGAATTTGATGGAGTCCTTAGTTTCAAGGTTTCGACAGGTTGTAAGCCATAGTATGCCCAATTTAATCCAAGCCAAACCTTAAACACATAATTAACACAATCATGATTAATAACATCAATTAGAAGAATTTTTGGGTCCAACATTTATCCCCCTCTTAAAAGAAATTTCGTCCTCAAAATTTTACCTAAACCATTGAAGAGATGCGGATACTTCTCCTTCATAGCTTCCAATGGCTCCCATGTAGCCTCTTCTACCAAATGATTCCTCCACAGGATTTTGACTAGCTGAACCGTCTTGTTCCTGAGGACTTTTTCTTTGGTATCCAAAATCTCCACTGGAATCTCTTCATAATTCAAATCATCCCTCAGCTGAACTTCACTAGTCTGAATGATATGAGAAGGATCCGATCTATACCTCCTCAATATGGACACATGAAAGACATCGTGGATCTGAGACAATTTCGGAGGTAATGCCAACCTGTAGACGAGTGGCCCAATCCTCTCAAGGATTTCATAAGGACCCACATACCTCGGACTCAACTTGCCCTTCTTGTCAAACCTCATTACTCCTTTCCAAGGAGACGTCTTAAGAAACACTCTCTCACCGACCTCAAACTCCATCTCCTTTCGGTGTGCATCAATGTAGCTCTTCATCCTATCCTGTGCTGCCTTAAGTCGCTGCTTAACCAGATTGACTTTATCAACCGTCGTCTGAATCAATTCTGGTCCTACCAATCTCCTCTCTCCTTCTTCATCCCAACAGATCGGAGTTCTACATCTCCTCCCATACAAAGCCTCATATGGAGCCATCTGAAAACTCGAATGGTACGAATTATTATAAGCAAATTCGACCAATGGCAAATGCTCATCCCAAACTCCTCTGAAATCCATCACACAAGCCCTAAGCATCCCCTCAAGTGTTCGAATGGTCCTCTCAGATTGACCATCCGTCTGAGGGTGAAAAGCCGTACTAAAATTCAGCTTCGTCCCTAAGGCTTCCTGCAAACTTCCCCAAAACCGTGAAGTGAACCGAGGATCCCTGTCGGAAACTATAGAATCCGGAATCCCATGCAATCTTACTATCTCATCAATATACTTTCTTGCTAGCACATGCAAAGAATCAGTCTGCTTGATCACCAAAAAGTGAGCTGACTTCATTAGACGATCCACAATAACCCAAATTGCATCATGCCTCCTACTGGTCTTAGGCAAACCCATTAGAAAATCCATGGTCACTCTTTGCCACTTCCATTCCGGGATGGATAAAGGCCTCAACATGCCTGAAGATGCCTGGTGTTCAGCCTTGACTTGCTGACACACTAGACACTTACTCACAAATTCTGCTACATCCCTCTCCATGCCTTTCCACCAAAAATGCTCTCTCAAATCTCTATACATCCTGGTGCTACCTGGATGCATGGTATAAGGTGCATTGTGTTCCTCATCCATAATCTCATCCTTAACCTCCTGTACATCTGGGATACACAACCTGTTCCCCACTGTCATAAGTCCATCATCTCTCACTACCACTTCGAAAATCTTACCATTCTGAATTTCATTTATGAGCTTGCTCAAAACTGCATCTTGAGCCTACAATTCCCTAACTTTCTCCCTGAGAATCGGTCTCACTCGGAAATTAGCTAGAAGGCAATCCGACTCCTCCTGCTTCAAGCTTATCTTAAGCTTGGCCATCTCCTCTAACAAAGGCAAATAAACCGTCCGAACATGCGCAATCGAAGACTTTTTACTCAAAGCATCCGCCAATACATTGGCCTTCCGGATGATATTCAATCAGCAAGTCATAATCCTTAAGCAACTCAATCCACCTTCTCTGCCTCAAATTCAGTTCCTTCTGGCTCAACAAATACTTCAGACTCTTATGATCGATGAAGATCCTTGTCTGAACTCCATACAGATAATGCCTCCAAATTTTCAAGGCAAAGATTACCGCTGCCAACTCCAAATCATGCGTCGGATAATTCAACTCATACTGCTTCAACTGTCTCGAAGCATAAGCTATCACCCGGTTTTCCTGCATCAGAACACAACCAAGACCCTTCCTCGAAGCATCACTATACACGGTATACCCCTCATCACCAGAAGGTAAAATCAAAATCGGAGCACTCGTCAATCTGTGCTTAAGTTCCTCGAAGCTCTTCTGGCACTCATCACTCCAAATAAACTTCTGATTCTTTCTCAACAACTTCGTCATCAGAGCGGCTATCATGGAGAATCCCTCCACAAACCTCCTGTAATAACCTGCTAAACCCAGAAAACTTCTCACCTCTGCTACATTCTTTGGGGCTTCCCACTTAACCACAGCTTCTATCTTCTTAGGATCCACATGCACTCCCTGCTCAGAGATCACATGCCCAAGAAATGAAACTTCTCTCAGCCAAAATTCGCATTTATCGAATTTGGCGTACAGCTCATTTCTCCTCAAAGTCTCCAAAGCAATCCTCAAATGCTCTTCATGCTGCTTATCACTCTTGGAATAAACCAATATATCATCAATGAAGACAATGATAAATTGGTCCAAGAATGGCTTAAAGACAGGGGCATTCATCAATCCGAAAGGCATAACCATAAACTCAAAATGCCCATACCGTGTCCTAAAAGTAGTCTTTGGCACATCTGACTCCTTTATCCTCAACTGATGATAACCTGATCTCAAGTCGATCTTGGAGAAGACTTTCGCCCCTTGCAATTGATCAAACAGATCATCAATGCAAGGAAGCGGATATCGGTTCTTCACTGTGACCTGATTAAGCTTCCGATAGTCCACACACATCCTCAACGATCCATCTTTCTTCTTTACAAAAAGAACCGGAGCTCCCCAAGGTGAAGAGCTCGGTCTAATATACCCCTTCTCCAACAACTCCTCCAACTGCTCCTTAAGCTTCTTCAATTCCGCTGGAGCCATCCGGTAAGGCAGAATTGGAATCGACGCTGTACCTGAAAAGAGCTCAATGGGAAAATCATTCTCCCTAACTGGTGGTAGTCCTGGTAATTCCTCGGGAAAGACATCCGAGAATTCCCTGACTACTGGAATATCCTCAAGTTTCCCTCTATCTACCCTTGTGTCTACCACATAGGCCAAGAATGCCTCACATCCTTTCCTCATCATCTTCTCTGCCGTCAAAGCTGAAACAATTCTGGGCAGACTTGCCTTTCTGTCCCCAGTAAACACTACTCTTCTGCCATCATCCAATTCAAATTCCACTGTCTTCTGCTTACAATCCAGACGGGCATTGTACCTCTCTAACATGTCCATACCCAAAATCACATCTAGTCCTCCCATCTTCAGTGGCATCAAATCCACCACTAGAAGTTCTCCACCAATACAAAGCTCACACTCTCTATATACTTGACTGATAATAATATACTGGCCGATTGGAGTACTCACCATCAGTGGAGTATCCAAAGGGCTCAAATGTCTATCACACACGGGTCTACTCGAAGAAACAAACGAATGAGTACAACCCGGATCAATCAAAGCAATCACATCATCAGAAAATAATCTAACCATACCAGTCACAACATCAGGAGCGGTCTCTGCATCCTCTCTAGTCATTGCAAACACCCTAGCCGGTGCTTGCCCCCTCGGTCTACCTGGAATACTCACTCTCTTAGCTGCATCAGAACTGCCCACTTCTGTTGCAGTCCTCTGTCCCATGGTCTCTATCCTCCTCGGAGCTTGCATTTGGCTTCTCTCTTGTCGTGGAGGCTGAGGGCACTCTCTAGTAATGTGCCCCTTCTCCCCACAGTTGAAACAAGCTCTCGTCAACCTGTAACACTCTCCTCTATGGGCTCTCCCGCAGTGCTCACACTTCGGAATGAAGGACCTATCCCCATCTACCCTTCTACTGCCGCCCACCGTGGAAGCTTGGTGAGAAACAGTAGAAGTCCTCACAGGTCGAGATCGGCTTGCACCACTGCTCCTCTCCTCAGACTGAGTAGGGAAGCTCCTGGCACTCCTATCTGGCATAGGAGTACTAGTGCTACCTCCCCTCTTGAACTGCTCTCTCCCCTTTCTCTTCTTGTTCACAGCACTCTTGATGTTCTCAATATTCTCTACCCTCAAGGCTGCCTCAACCAACTGCTGGAAGTCACAAAAATTCTGCATTATCACTTTCTCTCTGATGGCCAAGTGCAGTCCCGACTCAATCCGGCGACATCTAGCAGCCTCACTCAACATCAGATCCGAAGCATACCTCGCCAATTGAGTGAACCGACGCTCATACTCACTAACCGTCATCTCCCTCTGAGTAAGACTGAGGAACTCCCTCTGCTTCTGCT
>JAOTIZ010000002.1:30675897-30686269 GCA_027123425.1 Erythroxylum panamense | reverse complement strand
GACTGCATTGTGTTAGAGAGAGATTGCAGTGTGGGCTAGAGGTGAGTACACAAAATAAGTGTCGTTTTAGAGATATTTTAATTATTTAAAATAAGTGTCGTTCACGATTTTTCATGCATGTTTATAATATTATTTCCAAAATTACCTTGTAATTTCTCTCACATTCTAATTATACAGATTACATTTTTAAGGCAATTCAACATACAATTAATAAGGGTATATCAAACATTTCACTTTCTTAATAAGTGTGCATCTCTCTAAAACGACACTTATTTTAAATAGGAGAGAGTATAATTTAACGAATTTCATCCACAAACCCACATGTTGTTGTAGTGGGCTTTAGTTACTCATACCCAACCCAAAAGAGCAAATGGACTTTGAATTTTCGGGCTTGTTTTTCTGTTTTCTTTTGCAGAGCACATTGTTCGGCGTTCAGACCACAAAAATATCTGAGATGATGTCTTTTGTTTCACACTTGCGATCTGCACTGCCCTTCGTATAATAGACATCTAAATCACCTTATCTTACGAATCGCTAATTCAATCAACCCTTTCGCACTCTCTGATGGCAACTTTTACTCTCTCTTCTTCAGTCGCTATTCCTGTAAGCCTGCAGTCTCGTCGTCCTCTTCCTTACTCCCAGCTCAAACCCTCCATCTATGCTTCACTTATTAACCCCACATCAACACTTTCATGGACTCCTATGCGGTGGAATGCCCACCTGGCTCGGCGGTTCATTGCCCGTGCAGCGCTGGATTCCGACTACTCCGCGAAGAGGAGTGGCAGTGGAAACAGCGGCGGCAGCGAGACTAGGGAGACGATAATGTTACCGGGTTGTGATTATAATCACTGGTTGATTGTCATGGAGTTCCCTAAGGATCCGGCTCCTACTAGAGAGCAGATGATTGACACTTATCTCAACACCCTTGCTACTGTTCTTGGCAGGTTGCTTCCTTTAGCCTTCTTTCAAACTTATTTCTGGCTTTTCTGTTGATATGTTTTGAGGTGATTGGCGTTATTTGGCAATTGGGTATTCCATACTTGTGGTTAGATGAAAGCAAATTGGATGTGAAGTCTTGTTCTCTGTGTCCTTTTTTCTTTCTTCTGATAGGTTGTTGGCTTCAGAGTAGAGTGCTTTGTTTTCCTTGTTTTTAGTTGTTATTATGTAAGGAATTCTGGTGATGTTATGATAATAAGAGTAGGTTTTACCATGTTAAATTAAGCAATAATGAATGCTAGTACACGTTTGTCTGTGTAAATAGGGAGCCTTTTTCCAATTCCCCCCCTCGAAGTACAGGATGTTGGATTAAGTTCCTTTAGACCTTAACTTCATGTGGGCATTTGATATGTGATTTGTGTTCGGTTGGATTTCCTTATGTATGTATTTGCGATTTTCTTGATGGTTTGATTGCGTTACAATATACATTGATTGATTGTGAATCAGCATGGAAGAGGCAAAGAAAAATATGTATGCATTTAGTACCACCACGTACACTGGATTTCAATGCACTGTTGATGAAGCGACATCTGAGAAATTCAAGGGTAAGTAACTATTGGAGCACGAACTTTGTTTTACATCTACAGTATCGTGGTTTATCTTTGGCTTCTCTTGAATTAATGGTGTCCACACATTATTTAGGTTTGCCTGGGGTCCTTTGGGTTTTGCCAGACTCGTATATAGATGTTAAGAACAAGGACTACGGAGGTGCACAGTTACTTTCTATTAATTTTTATTTACAATATATATCAATATATTCTGTCATGCCTCATTGATTTTGGATATGTTATAGGAGACAAATACGTTAATGGAGAGATAATCCCATGTACATATCCTACCTATCAACCGAAACAGCGCAAGAACTCGAAGTACGAGAGTAGAAGATATGAAAGACGAAGAGATGGTCCCCCACCTCAAGAGCAAAGAAGGTCAAGACAACGTGCAACTACCCCGGAATCAACCTGAGCTATGCTGTGTATGTGCATTATCCATGATTTTTTCTTCTTTTCAGTGATTGTGGAACTTAGTCTCCAAAACCTTTATCGTTTAAGGATAGGCTTAGGTGGTTCAGCCAACCTATTTTTGCAGCAAACTATAGTTCTATAATGACCTTTTCTATCTCCATTCCTTGCTCTTCAACATCACATGTTTGATTGTTATACCTCATGTTTTGGTCATATAGTTGGATAGCTTATCCATTGCATTAAACTTCTGATGTGCTACATTTACAGGTGATTCAGTGGTTTGGTCTCAAGTTGGATGTGTACTCTTAAAGTACCTGCCGATCATCCTTAGTGACGTTTTGATTGGAAAATTCTGTGTGGGTGTTTAATATGATGTTGTAAACTTTGTTTATATGGTGAGTTAGACCAGTGCACGATGAGTTCTGTTACCATTGTAAGGTCTCACTTCCAAAGTTTCATATGAGAAACACAAATTTTGTTGGATCAGTTAGGATGAACTATGCCCCAATGATTAGTATATTTTACAATAATTTACTTAGTATGAGACTTCTTATGGCTCTTTTTAAAAATTGAAATAATGTATTAAGCGCCCAAACAGGGGAACGAACCAAGTTTACAGGCAGAACACCAACGTATGGTAAATTAATGAGGCTAGTGAAACTACAAAAATCCAGCAGGGATTTAAACTTAGAACAAGGTTACAAAGTTAACACACTGCAACATTCCATCCCACTCCACCGAATGGTGGAGCTAGCTAAAGGAGATTTCTTTTGTTTTCTGACAGTTTCACTTATATTACGTATACCTTCTGCTAGGATAAGTTCTCTGATCCATTAAAATGTGTAATTTCTCATCTCTTGTATATCTTTATGCTCATTTTTGAATTGTGTTATGTTCTTCTCCCTCTAAATTGCATAAATGATACAACTGAAACTGCGTTCAAATATATTCTTGTCATCTGTTTTGTTTTTCTGAAGCTTTTGTTGTTGGCCTATCCCATAATTTGGTTCCGGTATGATTTGTCCCATTGGATATTGCATGAAGCCAGGAATTTCTCCCGTAGTAAGGATATTTACAACTGAAGAGTGGGTGATTAATTGATTCATCCATCCTATTCCAGGAGATGCAATTTGCAGTGCCTGCTATTGGAAACTTAATTATGTCTTTTGTATTTAGCCTTTGTTTAATGGCTAGCCACAAAACGGATAAGGTCTTGGACAAGTTGTCAGGGAATGAAACTAACTTGTGCCTAGAAATTGTCATGTGTGCGGTTGAAAACAGATCTGGGCATGAGTAATTAGTGAAACTACCTTAATGGTGATTATTAATATTAGCTTATCCTCCACAGGTTTAGGATCATGATTTGAGATGTTGGCTTTAATAATGATGCATCCTCTAGTGTTAATTGTGTGCCAATGCCATTAATTTTCTTAGATGATTTCTTCC
This sequence comes from Erythroxylum panamense, assembly GCA_027123425.1. NCBI lineage: Eukaryota > Viridiplantae > Streptophyta > Magnoliopsida > Malpighiales > Erythroxylaceae > Erythroxylum > Erythroxylum panamense. The sequence continues at coordinate 30,682,862 of JAOTIZ010000002.1, read as the reverse complement.
ATTTTGGTGTCTTCTTCTATGCTAGCTTTTAACAAGCTAAAGGTCGGAAATTTGTGAAGAGGTTTGAACTTGTTCCAATTGTCATACTAAAATCAAATTTCTTTGTCATGGTCAACTTTGTTTTCCACTTCTTTTCTTAGGCACTCTCTCATTTTTAATATTTGGTTGAGAGACCATGAAATATTGGATTTAATGTTTGATTTCCAAAGATTTTTTCTCTTGAGAAAGTGATCATTGCATTCTTCTAATAATAATTCTTTATTTGTTAGACGCTTTCAAATTCTCTTTGTCGAGCATTTTATTCACAACTCCTATAGGCATAATGTCATAACCTCTATTTTTTTTTTCCTTTTAAGGATGTTGCTTACCTTTTTATTATCAATTTGGAATTTGAACTTGTTAATGAGGAATTCTTCTAAAATATGCTGGATTTCTAAACAATGATATGGTGGGCTTTTGAATCCTTAGAGTAGAATTATAAGTTACCAAGTTACTAAATGCTAAGCTGTGTTGAGGCTTTAAAATTTTAGATAAAAGGATAATTTTATATAAGTAAAGGATGAGCACAAAGTGCCAAGAAAGTTGAAACAATGGTAAGTGTTTAAGTTTTTATGGTGTGATTGTGTGTTTTTATAGTGTGATTGTGTTAGGGTCTTATTTGGTGTTGTGATGGTGGTGTGTTTATATAATCCTCTCAAATTCAACCACGTTAAATAGTTCTCATGTCCAATTATCTTCTAATCATTGCAACGTCTAAACTAATTAACCATCAATAGACAAATTGTTTTTAAGCAAATGTTAATCATGTTTCAACCGTCTTGTCTCATAGATCTTGAATTTCCTTACTAATCCCCATACTTAAGAATTCCTTAAACAATTTAGTTTAAATTCTAGGAATCTTCACAGATTGGGTCTTACAAATTGACCTATTTTGTTTTCAAATTTATTTTCCTTAACTTTTAATGAACAATTTACTATCCACAAATTGGCCTATTTGGTTCCAAATTTTTTTTAAGAATTTTATTCTTATGGCTTTACACCTAATTTCTTCCGCATGGTAGGCATATAGGGTTTTAAATATTCCCCATTAATAGAACATTTGTGATGCTCACCTTCTAGGTTAGATAGCCAATAGGCGTTACCTTTCAAATCCCTACGAATTCTAAATGGGACCCCTTTCTCCACTCTCAATCTTTCGTCCCATATGGCAAAATTACATTCCACATGACCATCTTTATGGAATTACCATTTATGAACTCTTTAATTGTAAAACTTTGCCATCTTTTCTTTTATGAATAATCATGTTACTCAAGCCTGGAGATGAACTTCATTGACATCCTCTAATTTCATCATCATCCCATCAGAATACTCGGAGCATTTTGCTTTGCCACTTTTAACGATGGGATTACTAATTCCAAAGGGAGAACATCATCATGGCCATAGGTTAGCCATGCATTCAGAAGTCTGATATATGCCCGTAATGTCTTACACAAAATCCTACGACAATTTGTTAGATTATCCTCTTAACGTCTTTTCTATGATTTCAATTACTACTTTATTTGACACTTCGTCTTGTTCATTAGCTTGAGCATAATACAAAGTCAAATTTAATAATTGTATGCCATAATTCATGGAAAATCTTTAATTTTGTGACCAGTAGACATAGTACCTTAGTCACTTGTTATTGACTTTGAAATTCCAAATGGACGAATAATTTGTTCTTTAATGAACTTCATTACATCAATTTGTTGAACCATTTTTGTGATCATAATGTTTCCAATAAAATAAAATTACAAACTTTAAAGGAAGGTAGGTATATTTTTTCAACAAGGCCAATGGCCGAACCCTTAAAAGAATATGGCTTAACTATATAATGTAAGGCATAAATTCACTATATTCTTCCATACCTTTGGCATTATTGGCAACCTCTTACTTAGGATATATAATCCTTTAATATTAAAGGCTAGTAGTAATCATGACGCTTAATGAGTCATCTTATTTTAATTCTAGATTGATGCCTTAGACATCTTAAAAGAAGTCCATTACTACCTTGTTGAAGTAAGACTCCCTCAACAATTGAGTGTTCGCAATTTAATTCTATAAGACACCTTCTTACTGGGCTTCCTTATAAAGTTTCTAATCTTGCCTCTCCAAATTTGATTGACTTCTTTATCAATGTTAAAAAAATTAAGGAAATTCCCCTTTTGTAGATGGACAAATGAGACTTTCTTTGTATAACAACATATTTATGAACGAGCTCCTCGAACATCCTTAACCTAGAGACAATTTGAGACGTTTCATTTGCCCCTTAATTCTCTTTTTAAGGGATATGTTGGAATTCAACCTCATTAAAAAACTTTTCAAATAATTTAATGGCAGCAGTATATTAAGGTGATAAAGTGAAACTTGTGCATTTATATTCTCCTTTGCAATACCAACTAAGATTCTCCCATAATAAGGACTTCTTTGGCCTAATTATTAATACATGAGAAGTCTATCATAAGAGAAAGAAGACATTTTGTTCCATTTGAAGTAATGACTATCATGGCACTAACTGACTTCTTTGTGCTAAAACTTTAAAATTTCAACCCCTAAGAATTCCTTTAATAAGTATACACTAAATGATCCACATCCTCTTGAATTTCTAGCATTAGGGGGGCTTGCTAAGATGTCAACCAATCCTTTACCTTTACTGAATTTTGGAGATAAATAAACAAGGTTAAAATCTATAAGTTTTATAAGCTTATTCAACATATATTTTATCAAATCGATTTGAAAAACCACACAAATCCGATTTGGAAGCAAATAATGTCTTAATTTGAGCAGGAAAATTATAATGCCAAACATAATTTCATAATAAGGACATATTTTTTGTTGGGGCTAGAATTTTACTTAAAATAATAATTAGCCTACTCATCACCTACCTCATTATTTTGGGCTAGTAAGCACCCAATAGATTCCTCTACAACATAAATATATACCTTCAAAGGTGTTCCTTTCCAAGGTGGCATCAAAAAATAGAGGCTTTAGGTATTCTTTGATCTTATCAAATGCCGCCCGATGCCTTTCTTCCCAACATAATCCTCAAAATGTTTCAACCTCAAAAGATCTGAGAATTCTTTGATTTTATTGGCCAAATTAGCAATAAACCTTCTAATATAATTTACTTGTCTTAAAAACATTCGAAGTTTTTTCTTATTAGAGGTGTCTTTAGCTTTAAGAATTGCCTTTTTCTAGTTTTTGTCTTATTCAATCCCTCTTTGGTAGACCAAGAAACCCATAAATTTTGCTGCTTTTACTCCAAAAGTGCACTTTAAAGGATTTAATTTCAACTTATGTGCCCTCATCTTTTAGAAAGCTTCCCTTATATTTAGGATATGGTCCATACTCCTCTTGGACTTAATAACAATATCATCTATATAAAATTTTGAAGTACGACGTAATAGTTCATGAAAGATATCATTCATAGCCCTATGATAAGTGGCTCCCACATTCTTTAAGACTAAGGTATTGCAATCCATTCAAATGTTCTTATTGATCTAAGACCTCTAAATGCCATTTTAAGAATATCATCCTTAGTTATAAAATTTGATTGCAACTAGAAAAGCAATCCATAAAAGAAATCAATGACTGCTGGGTTGTTGCATCAATTAAAAAATCATCAATTGGCATCATACATGCATCATTGGAAGTGGCACCATTTAAATCCCTAAAATCAACACATGCTCTTAACTTGTGATTTTTCTTTATTACAAATACAACATTGGCTAGTAACTCAGTATATCTGGCTAGTATAATAAAACTAGCCTTACACAACTTTTCAATCTCTTTATTAATTTTTAATTTGACTTCTTTAGACTAACATTTAGGAGGTTGGTGGTAAGGAAATACTCAAGATTTATAAGAACCATATGTCCTACCAACATTCTACTTAATCCTAAAATTTTGATATAATCCTAGGAAAAACAATCTTTATATTACTTCACAAGTTTAACTAATTCTATTTTTTTTGGATCAAGACTTTTACTAAAAAAAACTTTAAGATTCCATTAAAATACTCAAATTTATTCCTTGAACGAATTTCAATTTTGACTTTGGAAGTCATCAATATTTATAAGATCATATTCCAAATCTTCAAATTGACCCTGAATTTTCCCTCCTAAAAAAACAACATAGCATTTTCACACTTTTCTAGCTCTTAGAAATTCTTCATGATCTGATGCATTCAGAATTTGAATTTTGCAGTTGCAACTACCTTATTTTCTATATGTAAAAGTCTATTCATTAGATTCCTCTATAATTGAACCTTCAACGACCTATTAACAATTATGATGCAAGTTGTCTTCACCAACATTTCTGACTTTAACCTTATCTTTTCATCACCCTTATTATTTGAACACTCTTCATAAGATTATATTCGAATCTAAATTGGCCTTACTTAATCATCATAAAATTTTATCTCTACTACACTGCATCCACTTTAGAACAGAAAGGATAAGAATAAGCCTAAATAATTTTCACTTTATTACATTTCCATAAAAGAAAAAGTTGATGAAAGGATGAAAGATTGCAAAAATTAGAATGGATCCAATCTCTCTCCATCAAAACTTAATAACTTGAATGTGTGTTCATAATGAAGAAAGTATATAATGAAAAGTTCCCCCTACTGTGATAGTTGCAAGAAGAATTACCCATGCCTTAATAGTCTCCTTAGTAAATGAAGCAATAAACACCTATATTGGATTAATTTATGTTATCTTTGCCAAAATATTCCATCATTTTTATTAGTGGAATGTTTACGATCGACCCATTATCAACCAATATTCTTAGGGTTAGTTTTCCATTAATATGGTCTTTAGTGTACAAAAGTCTTACACGTTGAGCCATATTATCATTCGGTTTCTCTAGAACTACATTCTCTCAAATTCCTAGACCCATTTCAGTATAGATACTTTGCATTCTCTCTTTTAAGGCAAGGACTCTACATTATTCCTAAAAGTTTTGTTAAAAAAGGTAGGAAGTTTCATTCAAAAAAACAACTTATGGAAATTAAGTAGGAATTTCTCCTACTATGAAGAATTTATCGAAAATTGCATCTTATAACTTAAATTGGGACGACTTTTTAAGAAGTTTAGGATTGCGCCTTTCCTTTCTTTTATTCTACCCTTCACCAGTAGCTTTTACATGTTTTTTTAGGCCTAAAGCACATCCCTTAAAAGGAACAACTCTTGTTAAGGTAGCTTCCATAGGATGAGCTGCTCAAAAGGTGATGGCTTGTTTCCTTCGAAGTTAGCCGCAACTCTCCACCACTGAAATATTCTCTTATAAGTTTTAGTTAATAACATTGGATTCTTAGGATGCCTCACTTAATGCCACTGATAAAATGGAGGCACCTGAGGTTGTACTACAAATCTAGATTGCCTACACTAATAGCTTAGAATTTGAGCATCATACCTTTCCTTGAAAATTTGAGTGAACTATATCTTATGATTTCATCCTGGAATCTTCACTTTCTCCTAGATTCTAGGAATCTGTTGATTCTTAGTCTTAGCATTAGCATTAAAACTATAATTAGGAACAACAAGACTAGTGTATAAATTCATAAATGATGCTAAACGATCTTCTATGATCTTCAAATTCATATCAACATCTAAAAAAAGTTGTAATCAAACTCAATTGCATTATTATTTACAACCAATGGGAAAGAATCTTTATCTATGAGCATGGTCTAATAAGCTTCAACAAATAATAGAATTTCCTTATTAATCCAATCTTAAATAACATTCTTCAATCCCCAAGATGATTTCATGGGATGACTTCATGCTTTGTGGTACTTATAATAATCCCTCCCTTGAATATCTTCCTTTGTGGGAATTGTGCGTTCTTTGCGAAAAAGTAATAAATTCCTTTTATAGTAAGAAATAAAAAAATTTCTCCATTTTGGAGGTATCAAAAGTGTATTAAATCAAAGTAGTTGGTGCTTGTTGTTTCCTTTTGGCTTTAAGTGATTTTTATTCTAGAGTAGGTTAAACACAAGTTCCAAGGGTATTAACCTCAGACATTATCTAATCATATGGACTTGTTTTCATAAAATAAGTATCAACTAAGCTCCTTTTCTAATGTCCTTCTTTCATAAGAAACTCTTCATATTCAGACACTTTTACAGTCAATTCATAAAATTCACAAAATTCCATACCTTGAAATTTTTTTGAAGCTTAATATCAAGGCCTTTCTGAACCAACTTCACATAGTCAGTCTCCAATAGTGTATTTCATCTTTAACTCCTTATTCTATTAAACTGAGTGATGAACATATATGCATCCTTGCCACTTTTTTTAGTATCTCTAGAAAATTTGGCTATATTGAATTCAATTTCAATAAAAATACAAAATATAAAAAAAAATTCCATTTTTACCTATGAAAGGATGGAATTCCTAACAAACAAAGCGTGTTAGGAAAAGGCTATGCCTGTTAAAGAATTTGGAAACAACATAATCTTAGAATTATTAAAATTTTCGTAATTAGCCAATTCATTGCACTGAATAGTGAATCTAGTAATGCACTCGATAGTTTGTTGGCCATCTTATTTGAAAACAAAGTAAACTCCGTAATTATATAACTATGGGGATAAGGATTCTCACTATCAATATGCTCCATATAAGTCTTATTAAATGTTGGGTGACCAATTTGTCTCGAACCAGGCCCATACAATTCTTAAATAACTTCTATATCAACTTGAAGCCTCATCTTTGGAGGAGAACTGTAGCGCCCCCTTACCGTAGGGTACATACCGGGATGCCCGCAAGTCGTCCCGACACATAATCCACGATAAGGGTGCACTACCGAGCAAACCCAACTACACTCCACATGGCATCAAAACTAAAAGCAATAATATAGAACTCGCTAGTTTTTAAAACCAAAAATACTTTTTCATTCATTCCGTTGAAACCATAAGTACGCAATTC
>JAOTIZ010000002.1:30648979-30665513 GCA_027123425.1 Erythroxylum panamense | reverse complement strand
GCTTGGGCTACTTTTGGGTGTTTAATCATATATGAAGGTTGGAAAAATAGAAAACATGAGCTTATTATTAATTTTTTTGGTTTATTTTGCAAAGGGATCAATGTTTTTAAAGTTTATTGATGCATCTATCTGTGTTAGGAATGTTATTAATTTATTTGAAATATTCGATGAATTTGTAAATGAAGTTGAGCTAAAAATATTATTCAATTCATTATTAATAATGATTCTGCTTATAAAGCGGTTAGAAGAAGGCTACAAAGCAAATATAATTCTTTTTATTGGACTCCCTATGATGCACATTGCATTGACTTGATATTAGAAAATATAAGGGATGCTAGATATTTTCCTATTATTGATGAGACTATACAGAAAGCAAAAACAGGTGACCAAGTTTATCTACAATTGTGCATGGGTCTTGAATTTAATGAGAAAGATTTTCACTCATGGTAGAAATTTATGTCGTCCTACTGTTATAAGATTTGGAACAATTGATAAGGGAGTTAAATTTTTGTGTTTTATTATAATGAAGAAAGAATTGAGACAAATGTTTAAAATTGATAAGTGAGTTACATCTCAACATGTTATGTCTAATGTTAGATTGGAGTTTTCTAGAATTATACTTAAAGATATTGAATTTTCGTTCCAATGTCAATTTGTCATCCAAGTTTGCAAGCCTTTAGTAAAGGCACTTTATGTAACACCCCATACTTGATAATGGTATCAAAATACTGAATGTTACCACATTTTTAAATACCTAAAATTCAATACCTCTTTATTCTAGCAATTAATTCACTTTATAAAAATTTCGACAGAATTTCCTATATATTTACTTAAAATCTCTTGGAAGAAACTTCAATACACTGCTTATGCATATTACTCAACTATTTGTCTCTATGTTAAACTCCTTGACAAAATAATTTACCCATCCTCCAATACATTTTAACTCATCTAAATCAAATTTCATACATAACTTTTATATATAATTCACAATAAAATTCTGTAAGATCCTTCACTTCTTTATGTGTACATTCTATAACCAAAAACAAAATTTTGTAGTACATCCACCTCCAAGTCTTCCGAGATCCTCTATATGACTCCAGTATTGTAGTATATCCACTATAACTTTCTTCTATTCCTCTTCAAAACCTACGCGTGGAAAGAAAATCCACACACTAAGCTATAGGCTTAATGGTGTTTAAATAATTTCATTTCTAATTCAATTCAATTCATTCATCCATAACATGCATAACATATAATATTTTTCAAATATAAATATTTTCATTTATTTCTAAGCATAAATAGGCATTTAACATCAATTTATGAAATACAAACATGTATCTATGACAATAATTCATATCTAATTACACACTGATCAATAAATTGTACAATCAACAAATACTTTCATTTAAAGTTCTTTATCATTAGTCATGCATTTATATGTTTTTCTATAATTGCCCTCGTAAAATGTAACAGAATTATATCACCGAGCTGGATAAGTAAGATTTTAAAAATACGGGACCGAGTTCTCATGACCATATAGTCCATTTTCATATATATATATATATCTTACGGGACCAAGCTCTTAAAGTCATATAATCTATCAGATGAATCAAATATCATATATCGGAACCGGGCTCTTAGAGCCACACAGTCCGATAACATATATCATGAGGCAGTACTGCTAACTCCCAAATTGGCATGCCAATCTTATCACATTCTTTTAATTCCTATCTATTTTACTAGGGGTAATTCTAACTAAATTCCATTGAAAATTAGTGATAAAAACTCACAATAGCCGATCTAAACTATTCCACATTTGGCTAAAGTAAATGTCACCCTTTAATGTCATTCTTTTCCATTATTGGTTTTAATCTAGTTCATAAAATATTCAAGACATATTCATCTTACCAATTAGTCAAAAATATATGTATATCAAGTTTCCAAATTCAAACATAATGTATGCCAATTGAAGAAAATATAAATTATAAGTTCAAAATCTAAATTAATCACATATATTAATTCATTTACATTCCAAATAAATATTTTTAATAACAATTTCATAAACCCCCCAATTTTATCTCAGTAACCCTAAATTACCTTATACACAATTTTTTAAAGAAAAATAGAATTGCATGAACACATAACAAATTAATGTCCAAATCTTCAAATTGAGCTTCAATATGCTTCAATTTCACCATCAATTCCTTATTCCTTCTCGCTCTCTCTCTCTCTCCCTCCGTCAATTATTCTTCTTTATCTTCATAATATTGCATAAAAATTCAATTTCTTGCATTTTATTCATTAATGCATACAACTACACTAAAATCATGTATTAAAAATAGCCAAAACTTCATTAACTTACCTCGTTGATTTTCAGATACTATTCATCAAGAATACCTATATACTTTTTCATCATCTTTTTCCCAACATTCTTCTTGATATGGTAAGTTTAAGAACCCTAGGTTGATGATTTAATGTTTAATAGTTGATTTGGGGGTTACATATAAACAAAGTTGGCTTGAAAGTAAAAGAAAATGGAAAAAAAGAAGATAGGGACTGTTCTCGGCAATCCTTGGTGAAGAAGAGAGTGTTAGGTGGCAATTAATGCTATTAGTCCCATTAAAAAAATAATACTCATTAATGCATATAAAAACAAATGTTATTCTTTTCTTGTTCTTAATAAATAATATCCATAAAAAAATCAACCCCACATAAATAACTTAATTAATATCATTTATTTTCATTAATATTTTGGGTTTGATTTTCACCTTTTTCTCTAGTCAAACTTTGACTACTAGTCAACTCTTGGTCAAACCCTCAAAATGAATTTATTTTTATCTTTAATTTGATCCTTGGGCTATCCTTGAATAATACTATCAAATGTCAAATAAAATAAAGTGCATTTTGGGTCCTAGGAGTCACTATCCACCTCTGGATGCACTATTCATGGCCCAAAAAGTACTATTTATAAAACCGAGATTTTGGAGCGCTACACTTCATCTGACTGATAGTGATGAAAAAGCAACAATGGATTATTTTTATGATGCCATAGAGATGGTAAAGGAAACAATCAAGGCCAATCTAAAAAATAGGCATTCTTTGTACACACATTATCTTTTAGTCAATATTGAGAGATGAGAAAGACAACTTTACTCTTCGTTGTTTGTAGCTAAGGTATTTTTGAATCCTAATGTTTATTTTAGACTAAGTTTTACAAAGAAAACTGAAGTTAATAGGGGAATGTTATTAACTATTATAATTGTTATTACCCATGAGATGATGCAAGATCTCCTAAGCTCATAAATGAAGATTTATATGGAGGCTTCTAGTGATTTGGAGATGTCAATTGCTATTCATCAAAGAAAACAACTTAATTCACATATTTTTTTTTTACATTTTTTATTTGTTGAAAATTAATCATCACTTTAATTTGTTTGTAACGCTACTTTTATTGTCATACGACTTACATTTTCTTAGTGGGACCAATTCAGAAGTAATGTTTCAGAATTGCAAACATTTGCAATTCGAATTCTAGATCAATGTGTGAATGCAAAAAAGTTGTGAAAGAAATTAAATCACAATTAAATTCATCGTTTCCAAAAAGGAATAGATTAAAGCATAAAAGATTTAATGACTTGCTCTTTATTTGATATAATTTAAAGCGTTGAGAAAGGTACGTTATTATTATTATTAAGTTAAATCTAATTTTTATAATTTTTAATAATTTAATTTTATTGTTTACTAGGATTCTTAATAGAACAAATAGTTCAGTAGATCCAATTTGTATTTATAATATCAATCTTTTGGTGGATTGAGTTGACAAGAAACCAAGTTTGATAGAAGAGAATGACTTGAAAGATAATCTTGAATGAAAAAGCATTGACATGTCATTTGGTGCAATGAATTTAAATAATGATGATGATGAAGTTCTTCTCAATAATGAGGATTTTGTACTAAATGAGAATTGAAGTCAATGCAGTTATAATGAGTATTCAATTGAATGAAGTTCCAAACTTTTTTTCTTTTCTGTTGATGTATATCTTAAAATATATATCTACAATACAATTGTAACTATTTTTATTTCAGGTTTCACTTCTTGTTAGTTGTTTGACACGAACTCTTGTTGTAAGTTGTAATTGTTAGAGAGTGATGCATATTTATTATTCTTTTTATTTGATATTTTTATGTAATTATTATTTACTATATGATGAAATTGTAATGTTTTAAATGCTTTGTATTATTCTTAATTTTATATTTGTATTATAATTAAATGATATTTTTATATTAATTGAATTATATTTATATATGAAACATGTGAAAATAATGTTAATAAAAATAAATAAATTGTTATTATTTTAGATATCTATTATCATGATTTTTGAAGATAAGATTGATGTAAAATTATAAATTATACAGTATAATATATTGAAGGATTATTTTGCAAATCTAAAAAAGTCAAAGACTATTCATAAATTTAAAAAATTATCTGAAATAATATCTAGTATTGAACAATATCGATATAATATTGCATTAGAAATAAATTTAATATCGATACTAGTGTTTATAACATTGGCCAAGACAATGCCATCCAAATGTCTACTTTTTACAGTTGTATTATCCTAAAGAAATTCACCCTCATGGCCGCATAATTAAATTTATCTGGTAGCATTATCACTTTATTTATTATCTGGAACTTTTTTTAAAAAAAGAAAAGATAAAAATTCATTAATAAAGAATAAAGGATAAAGGTATAGGTAAAGCTTAACACAGGGGGATACCCTTCGTTATATGATGATCTAAAGAAATAGTCTACTCATGACAAGCTATAAGGTAAAATGTGTTTAGAAAACATTCGCTGAGGTAGTTAGTCCTCTGAAATAAGAGGGGCAGTTCAAGTCGTCAGGTGACGTCTTCCAACATTACAATTTCTTGAATCCTTACCAACTTTTCTGAATTGAGGACTAGGGTTGCCTTTTTCCTAGAATTATATCTTCGATCGTTTCTTTCTTTCCATATGGTTTGCAATATTATGCAAACAGCAGCAATGTGGACGAACCTAAGGAGAGGATGTTGAGATGTTAACTAATGGATGGCATGAGAAAGTGTATCAGTTTGAGCGTTTCATATATGGTGCAACTTGATTGAATCCTAGATTTGGTATGTTGTTTAACATCAAAAGAAAAGATGGTCCCTGGTTTCTTCTGCTATTAAACAAAGTGGACAAGAAATTTTCATGTTTAAACATTTGAGACAGTCTATTGTATTGAATCGATTCTGAATGGCTAGCCATAAGAGAAATGAGGTTTTAGGAGGGAGTCACTTACGTCATATAATACGAGACCACTCCATCAGTTTCTTCATTCGTAACATATCTCAAGTTAGTCTGTTTAAGAGATGGTGTGTAGGTTAAGCATGCCAGAAGAAGGTGTCTTGGGTTAATGGGTTGGGAGCATAATTGGGTTGTAAATGGCAAGGGGATTCAAGGAAGTTTCAAGTGCTTCCTATGATGAAGGAGTCTAAACTAGTATGAAGTGGGATATTGAAGGAGCTCCTTTGTAAGTTTGTAGAATTCATAAGAGAACCTTAGCTGGTCCATTTATCATACCAGAATGAGATCAGTTTTCCATTGCCAACATGACAAGAAATATCCTCTTTGGCCATCTGGGCTAAGTTAAACAATTGATTAAGGAAGTAAAAGTCGGAAGGTTTCTTACTTACTACCTATATGCTACGACCCTTAAGGAAGTAGGAGTGGAGCCACCTAAGCCAAATTGATTTTCCTTCTTGGAAAATCCATCAAAGCCTCTTCACAATAATTGTTTGATTGATGATTTTGACAGAGTATATACTCAGTTCCCCTTCAGCTTTAGGAAAACAAATATTTGACCATTTAACTTTTACACATCTATTTGCACTAATCGAGGAACTCCATAGGAAGTCCTTGAATGTATGCTCAATATTCTTGATGACACCTTTGGAAAATAAAATGTGTGAGCTCTAGTAAATATGGAGAGAGTTCAGGATTGATTTAATGAGTTAGAGCTTTCATGCAAAGGATAAGAATTTGTTTGTCCAATTACTAATTCGATGTTGGATTTTCTTTATAAGTGGTATGCATTCGAGGAAGGTAAGCCTCTTTGCAGAAATAGGCAACCCTAGATATTATAGAGTTAGACACTTTTCTTGCATTCCCATAGCTGAAGCAATGCAAGAAGACATAGTTAATGCTTCTTTAGATAGAGTAAACTGACTTTTGCTAAAATTTATCTCCAGTCTAGAAGTTGTTTTGAATTTAAGAACAGCTTGCAACTAGGTGTTAATCGACTCCATGTTAGCTCTGCAAAAAAGAAGTAAGTCATCGGCAAAAGATAGGATGGTTAGCCTGATTTTCTTGCTTTTCGTGTGATATTTAAATCCAATAACTGAGTCCACTTCAAGCTAGATGATGGAATTAAGAACTTCCATGCATAAGATAAAGAGGTAGGGTAAGAGTAGGTTTCCCTACCTAAGCCCTTTTTTTGCTTTAAAGTATGATGAGGGGATGTCATTGATCAAGATCAAGTAGCTAGCAATTGTCAAGCATCCTTAATCCAAATGACATAGGTTAGAGGAAATCTGAAAGCTTCCATCACCTTCTAAATGAAATCCCAACTTATACTATCAAACCCCTTATGGAAATCAATCTTGATAGTGGAATTAAAGGAGGAATGTGTCCTTGAGTAGCCTTTGAGGAGCTCCTGCATAATTAGGATATGATCACCTATTTGTTGATTACTTATGAATGCTCTTTGATTGTCACTGATGAGTGGAGCTATAACTATCTTCATTCTTGTGGTAAGGATCTTTGAGATGATTTTATAAAGGAAGTTCGTACAGGCTATAGGTCAGAAGTCATGGAAATGGTTTAGAGAGGATGTTTTTAGTACAAGACATAAGAAGGTTCTATTTATTTCCTTGATCAGGATCCCTTTGGGAAAAAAAACTCTTTTACTATAAGCTTGACAGAGGTACCTATAGTATCTCATGTTTTTTGATAGAAGAGCCCATTCAATCCATCAAAGCCATATGTTTTCATGCCTCCCAATTTAAAAATGGCTTCCGCTATTTCCTTATCCTCCATTTGTTTGGTAAGCATATTGCAGTCTATTAGTTAATTTGTGCCATATTGAGATTGATGAGGTTTGTAGCTAGAGAAGAAGCTGAGGCTAGAGTTCTAAGTAGCTTGCTGAAGTAAAAAATAGCTTCTTCTTTGATTTCCTCCAAAATTTAAAGGATTACACCCTCGTGATTGGTGATAGATAAGATTCAATTTTTGTTCTTACGAGCTAGGATGGAGTTAAAGAAAAATATTTTGCATCTGTCACCCTCCTTGAGCCAATTTAGAAGAGATCTTTGTTAGAGCAAGGAGTTATAATGGCTGACTGAAAGAAAATAATTCAACACTAACAACACACCCCTAATCCTTTTGAATTTCCCCCTTTACCCTCAACTAACTCACCTTCTTCCTCATCTATTCCCTCCCTTGCTCTACCAATTCACAACACTGCAAACCTTTATGGGAACTCCTACTCCCCTTCCAATGCCTCTTCAGCCGATTCTTCCTCGCCACCCCTCTCCAAAAACACCCCACCCTTAATTTCAGAGTTCCCCATAAAGAAAATAGATCCAACATAAGGAGTTTCGGCTATAAGGGCTAAGAAGATATAGAAACAAGTTATAGGAGATAATTCTGATTCTCCTTTGGTTTTTAGTCCTCCAATAGAGATTGAAGGAAACTAATGGTGCCTCCTAGCTTAGAACTTCTATAAGAAGGAGCTAAAAATTGGGAGTCTACCCTAGTTGGATTTTTCATAGACAAAAGATTGCATTCTAATGATACAATCTTAGGCTCAGAGAAATTGGAAAGGAAGAGGCTTAATGAAGGTAATGCTCACTAAAGAGGATAACATTATCTTCACTTTCTCCTCTAAATCAGAGGCACAAAAGATAGTTGAAGAAGGTCCGTGGAACATTTCACAACTCCCCTTATTCCTTCAAAGTCGGCAACAGGGAATGGAAGTAGAAAAAATCATAATGAAAAACATTCCATTATGGGTAAACATACATAACATTGCTCTAGAATATTGGACTACCAAAGGCTTGAGTATGCTAGCTAGTTATCTAGAGAAACCTATATGCATAGATGAGAACATAGCATTGGGGAAAAGGGTTGGGTTTGCCAGATTGTGTGTGAGTATGGATATTCCTAAAGAAATGAAGGACTTCATTCCTATATTAAGATTGGAAACTGAGTTATGGTTACATACCAATAGAAACCCAAAGCTCAAGGTAAAGAATGGAAACCTACTAGAAAAATCTTTATAGGAGGAGACTATTAGGAGGTGATGGGTATAGAAAAGAGTGATTCGGAAAGAAAGAAAGAGGAGGGGAAGGATGAATAGGTTGTTGAAATTTCCAACCAAGTCATTTGGAAGAAGTTTCTCCTAAAATTAGAGGAAACAGTCAAGGAAAAAATGATCCAAATTCATACAGGATTGGAGAATCACATTTAGTGTTTTTGATTGAGCAAAATAATGCTCAAATGGACTAGGAGGTGAAAGGACCGAGAAATTGTGATACAAATCAAAAAGAAGAAGTCTCTAATCCCCAACAGAATGAACAAGGCATTCAAAAGAACCACTGAATGGAGGAGTTCAAGAGGAGCATTTTGAACAGGTGATTTCTAGGAAAAGCAGCAGGAGTAGTAAGAAAGGCTCTAAAGGTAAGAGCAATCTTTTATGACTATGATAGTATGGAATGTAGTGGAATAAATAACCCTTCCAAGCTTAATGCTTTAATGGACTTTGTCCTGAAAGAGAAACCTCAGGTTTTTTGTCTTTTAGAAACTCAAATTAGGGAAATAAATATGAACAACCTATGCTGCTTTGGTAGGAAATGACAGCTATTATCAAACTACTAAAGTCATACCTATGGTAGGATTATTATTGCTTATGATGGTGATTTGGTGGATGTGAAAGCCCTTGAAACAAATCAGCAGTTTATTCACACTAAGATCTACTTCAAGGAGGAAAACTCTAGTGTTTTAGCTACTTTTGTATATGGTCTTAACCTTAGATTTCAAAGGAATGAACTGTGGAATTCTATTAGACGATTAAAGACCTTGACAAATTATCCATGGTTAATGTGTGGTGATTTTAACACCACACTATTCAGATTTGAAGCAGAAGGTAATTGTAATTTACATAATTATTCTTCAGATATGTATGATTGTATGCAGGAGGTGGAACTTATAGATCTGAAATTCGAAGGCCATAAATTCACATGGTCTAACAAACAAAGTTCTACCTAGTATATCAGGAAAAAGTTAGATAGGGCCAAGATTAGCTTAATTCCTTTTCAGGAAGTATAGCAAAATATCTTAACCTAGGTATTTCTGACCATTCTTTTATATGGATCGACAAATTGTTCAATTTTCCAGAATCATGCATCCTTTCAAATTTAATAATTTCATGGCAACTGCAGAAGGCTTTCATGAAGAGATATTGAAGGGGATGGAGTATGACTTCTTTGGGACTAAACAGTAAATTTGCCTACAAAAGCTCAAGTCTATCAAGCAAGAACTGAAATACCTCAATTATAAAAGAGGACAAAATCTCTCGAAGGAAATTGATAAGGCTAGAGATAAATTGTCAATTATCCAGATTTCATTGGCAGAAAACCCTACAGATGTTTTACTAGCTTTGGCTGAAAAGGAAGCTCTAAAGGAATACTTGCAAATGGTGGATAACCAAAGCTCACTATTGAAGCAAAGATCTAGAGTTAACTAGCTAAAGGATGGGGACAAATGTACTAAATTCTTCTTTAACACAATTCAAGCTCGGAGGAATGTAAATAGAATCATCTCTATTACAACAGAAGATGGAGAGGTAGTGGCTGAAGAAGAAGGATTAGCTAAGGAAGCAATCTTTTTTTACAAGAAACTTTTAGGCACAACAAATTCCTCTCCGGTCATAAGAGAGGGCCTTAAGAAATTTTCCTTGGCCAGAATTCCTTAACATATGGTCTCTTTATTAATTAGGCCTATAACAGACCAAGAAATAGAGAGGGTGGTGTTTGACATGAATGGCTCTAAAGAACCAAGCCTTGATGGATTGAATGGTTTCTTTTATTAAAAAAAAAACTTTGAGTATAGTTGGCGGAGGGGTTAGTAAAGGAGACAGTTTATGAATTCTACCAAAAAAAGATAATGCTAAAGGAGATTAACAAGACTTTTCTCTATCTAATCCCTAAAAAATCAAACCCTTCATATTGGAATGAATTTAGACATATTTCTTGCACAAACTTTCTGTATAAGATAATTGCAAAGATCTTAGAAAATAGGTTGAAGGAGACTCTCTAGACTCTCATCAGTGAAAATCAAGGAGCATATATGAAGAATAGAGATATTAGGGACAATATTCTTATAGTCTAGAAGTTGTTGAAAGGGAGCCTCTATCACCTTACCTATTCCTAATTTACATGGAGGTTCTCAATCAAATGCTAAAATATAACTCTTCTAAAGACCCAGGCTTTAAATACCATTCCAAATGTAAGAAGATTTCACTAACTAGCTTATGTTTTGCAGATGACCTCATTCTCATAAGCAATGCAAATGTCCACTCGGTCTCTCTACTAATAAGCACTCTCAATTCTTTCAAAGAGATTTCGGGCCTGAGTATTAATCTTTAAAAGAGTTACTGCACGCTATCAAAAAATGCCTCTCACCTCTTAAATGCTTTGACTGTAGTAGCTGGAATGGAATTAAAGGATCCTCCTCTCCTTTATTTGGGAATTCCTATCTCATCAAGAAGACTAAGGTTTTGTGAATGTATTCCTCTAATTGAAAAAATTCAGAAAAGATTGGATTCATGGACTAATAGAGCTCTATATTATAGAGGGAAACTTCAGATTTTGAAGTTAGTTATTTCATCAATGCAAACTTATCGGTGCTCCTATATTTTTTTTGTCCAAAGGGCTTACCAAAACCATAGAAAGAATGATGAAGTAGTTCCTCTGGGGGAATAAGAATGGGGAGAAAGGGAAAGCAAAAGTCAACTGGAAAAGTATCTGTCAACCAAAAAAGAGGGGGATTGGGACTAGAATCAATCACCATGAAAAACAGATTACTTATGACTAAGAGAATCTGGAGAATCCTTAGTGATAAGCAGTCAATATGGATCAAATGGATTCACATTTACATATTAAAGGATGGGAGTTTTTAGGCTCTAAGACTCAAGGACAGTCACACTTGGTTATTTAACCAAATTCTAAAAATTAAGGATGAAGTATAATAGAATATTTCTTGTCAAATTGGGACTAGAGAAAAATTCTCTCTATGGCATGATAATTGGACTGGGCAAGGAGTATTATTTCAAAATCAGCTGGCTAAAACCCTACTGGTAAGGTTTCCTATGAATACTAAGCTCAAAGAAATAATCACAAATAGAGGATGGTCACTATCAATTGGAGAAACTAGACTTCTGTCCATTTTTTAGTTCACAAGTCTTGGAGAAAGGGATACTTATCTATGGAAAGGGATTCCAGTTTCAGGAATAATGCTAAAGGAAGTTAAAAAATTGAAGGAGGGGATAACTGATAGAGTGGGATGGTTTTCTATGGTATGGAAGAAGGTTCTTACACCTAAAACTAGCTTTCTTCTCTAGTTAATAATGTTGAACATACTAAGCACAATGGACAGGCTGCAATTCCTACCCTCCTCAAAGATGTGTGTTCTATGTAATCTAAAGGAAGAAACAAGGGACCATCTGTTCTTTGAGTACAATTTCTCTAAAGAAATTTAGACAAAAATCTCAAGACTCTATGTTGTTGATCCAATCTCAAATAAACTCTATGACTTACTATTAGAGTTGCCCCATCTATAGGTTTTTAAATCTGATAGAGCAATTATTCTTATCACTGTGGCTACTTGCACTCAAGCAATCTGGAAGGAAAGGAACTACAAAAGGTTTGAATAGAAATCTACTACCCTACCCTCTATTATAGAGCTCATTATTGCTAATATAAGAGAACAACTTATTATAAATAAATTGAACTCTCACTATAGCAAAGGAATAGCTCTCAAATGGAGAATCTAGCCCCCACTCCTTATGGCTTAGTAAAAGCATAACCAGAGTTCAACCTAAACTACTATTCAGAAATCAAGAACACAGTCATTCATTCAAGAATACATATACAAAGCATGCTTTTACAAGGCAGTGGAGATCGGAACTCACCTATTGAGACGTCTACCTGAAAGACAACTTCTCAGAGTGATTCGCATACTCCTTTGATTAGCCACATGTGAAGATTTCAGGAATAAGATCATCTATGCCCTAAATCGCTAACCTGAAGAAGAGGCTTACCTGAGTAGAGATCCATTGAATGTGAACAAGGAAGGAGAAGAACAGTGGGACACCCACGTCGCCACCCTTGCCAGCTGAGTATTGCTCCCATGTATTAACAATGTAGCTTTGGCTTGGTCTTTATGTTGTAGGTTTTTAGTATTAATAGAGTTGTATCAGTGTATTAAGGGGTCTTTGTGATAGACCTCTTTCGATGGTAACCTTTAATTCATTAATATATTTTTTAATTTCTAAAAAAAGGAGTTACTAGAGGTCAGTGAGTTCTCTTCTTGCTTTTGATAAAGTTTCATTAGTAGGGCCATATAGGGTGTGAAGAACTTGTTTGGTTCCACTAAAAAATTGAAGAATTCTTGCTTTACAAGCATCAATGAAACCCGGTGTATAGATTAAGTAATTGTTAAAACAAAATGGATGAAAATATGCAGCCTTCTGAAATATATTCATTATTTTAACAGGTGTATGGTTAGAGAAGAGGGAGTCCTAAAAGATAGCATAGCTGTTGGGAAATTGAGCAAGCCACTGAGCAATTTTCAATTCTCGATCTAACTTCTTTTGAATAAACTAGTGAGAAGATTGTTTATTTGACCAAGCAAATGTGTGGCCAAGAGAGTTTAAATTTGTTACCCCGAGATTGTTTGCACACTGCTTAAAATCATTTGAATAATTTTGAATGCTGCAGTTTCCTTGAGCCTTATATTGATATAATATAAAGTTGAAATCTTCGCAAATGAGCCAAGGCAAGGTGGAAGTTTTGCTACAGCCCATAAGATTATTCCATAGAGTGGTTCTGTAGAAATCAAAATTACTGGCATAGATAAAAGAGACAAGAAGATAGGCATTAGATAAAAGAGAAAAGAAGATAGACATTCTCTTGCACAAAAGTGAGTTTAAGATGCATAAATTGATATGTAGATTTGAGGATCTCCACTGGAAGTTGATCAGTCCTATAGCATATAATGATTTGACCATTTACATGTTGTGAGTAGTTTGATATCTGTTACCACTCATATCTCAGAATAGAGATTCGATTGAAGTTTGCTAATTTTATTTTTGTTTCAAGTAAATCAATAATTAGAGGCTTCTCCCTCTTGAAAAAATCCCTTAAAGTTGCTTGCTTTTAAGGCAATTCAATCCTTTGACATTTCATACGATGATGTACATATTAAATAAGTTGATTTTTGGAGCATTTACTATTGCTTTGTCGAGATTTTCTCCTAACCAATGTTTGAAATGGCTTGTTTGAGTCTTCTTGTTCATGACCTGCTATGTTACTGGTTTGAGGGCTGGATGAGTGAGTTTCTACTGACCTTGTATTGTTGACACTATGAGTAATTGAAGGAGAGGTTATACTATTGATTTTACTAGTGGAGACATTTTTGGTATTATCAAGTGGAGAAGAATGAATACATGGGTATTGAGGGTGAATTATCTTGGGGAAGTACTTCGTTCATGAGAGATGTCTCTATAGGAGTGCAAGGAGTAGTATTAGGGGCAAGCTCAACATCTGGTATATTTTCTGTGGCCTCTGCAATTAAATCTAGTATTTCATCATCAACAGCCAAAGGTCCCATCAGTTCAGAGTAGTTGCCAGTTTGAAACTTCTTTCCAGTTGCTTTCCAAGTTTTCCTCTGGTGTTTGGGGAGAGACTTCTATTGTTAGGAGACCTCAATACTGTCCTCCCATAGAGTATGTCCCTCACCTAGCCTCATTATAGGAATGCCTATTGGAAGCTCTTTGGATATGTCAATACTAACACAGATGCGAGCGTATCCCACTCTTTTTTTCATGGTAGTAGTTTCATCAATGCATAGGGGTTTTCCTATGTAGCTAGCAATAACACTCAAGCCTTTAGTTGTCCAGTATTCAAGAGGGATATTGTGAAAGTGGATCCACAAAGGGATGTTCTGCACCTTTACAAATTCTAACTTAAAACTCAATTGCCAAAATTTCAAGAACAATGGTTGATTTCCAAGGTGCCAAGGGCCTTCCTCAAGTATTTTATGAGATTGTGAGGTTGAGTGGAAAGTGAACAAAATGAGGTGGTCTTCAATGAGGAGCCTATTAGCCCATCCTTTGTTATGCCAAGCACGATGAGCCCATTTTGGGATGACAGGGAAAGGGGGATGCTGGTCAAAGAAGAAACAAACGAGGGTAGCTTCCCAATAACGTGCTCCTTCTTCAAGGATTTTTATCTCTGGACAGATTATCAATTTGCCATCCTTTTCCATGGGAGGTTTAAAGTTAAGCTTAAAGTTTGGTTATCTCCAACAACTTGCTTCCAACTCCTTTGTGGGACAAAAGTTTCAGATGGTGTGGTAGTGGTGATGGGTTCTGGTTGAGGTTGAGTGATGGCTGGTGGAGAGGACACTACAAGAGTTAAGACATTTAGTGACAATTTTTTGTGACTAACTATTATTTCGTCACAAATACGAGGTTTTTTGCCACAAGACAATTAATTAACACTATTGTTTGGATTAACTTTGATGATTTATTTTTTGGTCACTAATACAATAGTAATTGTGATAATTTAGTATCTTTCACTAATAAGTTGTCACTATTATTATTCTGTTATCACTAAGTTTTGTCATTAAAAGCCTATGCAATTTGGCGCCAAAATAATTTTGACGAGAATAAATTGTAATTGTGACAAAACATATGTTAGTAACTAATATTTTATATTTGTTGTGACAAAGCATATGTTTAGTAACTAATATTTTCTATTTGTTGTGACAAAACATAGTTTGATCACTGTTTTTTTTTGTTACGAAATGGTTAATCATCATACAATATTTTACTTGTTGTGACAAAAAATTTTGTAAATAAATATTCAATTAATTAGTGTCTACTTTATATTGTTACAATAACCGAACTATAACTATGGTCACAACTATTCGTAATTTAGTGACAATTTTTTGTGACTAACTATTTTTTTCATCACAAATACGATATTTTTTAGTGCCAAGACAATTGGTTGAAACTATTATTTGGACTTTTTGTGATGATTTATATTTTTGTCACTAGTACAATGGCAATTGTAGTAATTTAGTATCTTTCATAGTTAAATTGTCACTATTAATATATTAATAGTGTTAAATTTTATTTTAACACTAAGTTTTGTCACTAAAAGCTTATGAAATTTGACGCTAAAATAATTTTGACAGAAATTAATTGTAATTGTGACAAAACATATGTTGGTAACTAATATTTTCTATTTGTTGTAACAAAACTTAGTTTGGTCACTAATTTTTTTTCTTGTTAGGACGGAACGGTTTATCGTCATACAATATTTTACTTGTTGTAACGAAAAATTTTGTCAATAAATATTCAATTAATTAGTGTCTATTTAATATTATCACAATCACCAAACTATAACTATGGTCACTACTATTTGTAATTTAGTGACAATTTTTTATGTCTAAGTATTATTTTTGTCATAGATATGAGGTTTGTTATGACAAAATAATTGATTGATACTATTGTTTGGAGTAACTGTTATGATATATTTTTGTGTCACTAATACAATGGGAATTGTGACAATTTAGTACCTTCACAACTAAATTGTCACTATTAATATATTAATATTTTCAAAATTTCTTTTATCACTAAGTTTTGTTATTAAAAGTGTTGGCCCCCATTTCCGGAGGCCAACATTCGAAGTCACAAAATGTGAGCAAACTCATTCTTCTATTTCAGAACGGATTTTGGAGAAACTTCAAACCAGAATTTCAATTTGACTTCTTCATAATATTTTTTTCCCATTGTATTAAGTTTCTAATGAAACCAAAATCATTTAATTTGGTTCAGAACTCTAAAAGTTATAGCTCAAACATTTTCGGACTGTTGCTATATTGAAGCAGTACACTATACTCAACTTCCATCCAGAAATTGAAAATCTTAGAGACCGAATTAAAATTTGATTCCTTCAGATAATTTGTGGAGCTATCTCTCTATTTTATTTATAGACAAGAATCATTGCAATTGGAGCTCTAAGGAATAAGATATCATCAAAATACTGAAGCATGTGCAGTAAAAATATCCAACTCATACTCATCCAACCGATCCTCTCACTTTGATTCAATCCATCTTTTTCAAATTAATACCAAAAGTTATAAATTTTGTTTTAGAGATATATA
>JAOTIZ010000002.1:30592068-30604860 GCA_027123425.1 Erythroxylum panamense | reverse complement strand
TTTCTCTTTTCAAATTCATTTCTAGTCCAAGTTATCCCCAAATTCCAATGGTTCCACATTTTTATTCCTAAAATTATTTATTTAATTTTCCCATTGCCATTGGACAGTTATTCCAGTACTATAAAGTCAATCAGTCCGTCACTTAGAAAATTCTCCGGTCGTGACATTTTCTCCCAAATTTCCAGAAAATTACCTAAGAATCGCTAACAATTGAGAACAACAATAAAGCACTCCAATTACAAGTTCCCACTCACAAATATCCCATAATTCGCAAAACAAATCATATTCAAACATAAATGCCGGGAAAATGTCATGAATGCATGTACCTATATGTGCATGTGTAAAATGTCTCATTCCTCTCTATATCGAGAGGCCAAATGTAAGAGCATATCAAAATATATAATCTGAACTCCTAGCCCGTCCCATCTTACCAATTTACCCTTCCCATCGGTGATGGGATGTTACAGTTGGGGCTAAACTTTTGTAAATATATCCATTTATAACCATCTTCTTACGTGTTATGTTTATATGTTATTGTTAAAAATGCCCAATAATTTACAAATTTTGGTAAATTTTGAATTTCATTATGGTGGAATTTTGAAAAGGCACGATAATAAATACGTTGGGGCCAAGATTAAAAGGAAAAAGGATATGGTTGTTGATGAACTTAGCATGCGAGTTCGAAAAGGATTTTTCGAAGATAAAAGACATAGAGTAATATTTATGTTTTACAAATTTCCATATAAGTCGATGAGATGCTTGATGGAGTTAAGCTTACACCATAACAAGGACATGTTGGCTATGCTCCAACAATTGGAAGATTTGAATTATCAGAATGTTAAAATATACTACGATCATGGTTTTGAGTATCCTGTAATAGATGGTGAAGAATCAGACTATGATATTCGCAATGAATTTGATGATAATGAAGAGGGGTTGTTCCAAGTTCAATTGGAGCAATATGATGACTTCATTGTTATGCAGGATAGTGATTATGGAGATGATTTAGTTGATGAGGAGTTATTTGCAACTAATGATGAATAATATGTTTCTGCGAAAACAAATGTTAAGAAATGTGTGAAAACTGTGTATAGTGGGTTTGAATGTGACAATGTTGTCAATGGGGTTGGAGGTAGTGGAAAGAAATCCAATGAAGAAGGTGATCATTCCAAAGACGTAGGAAGAGAAGAAGGAAGTTCACATTATGCAAATATTGAATATTAGGATAGTGTTGCTGAAATTCAATCACCAATTTGTAGTGAGGATAAAGCATCTATTTGAAAGAAGAAATAAATTGTTTTTAATCCAAAAGTTAATATGACAAATTTTAATTTTGAATTGGAATGAAGTGTAAGGATGAGATATAGTTGAGGGAAGTAATAAGAAAGTTTGCAATTACAAATGGGTGTAATGTTTCAATGTCAAGATCCATTATGAGAATGGAAGTAGTTTGTGAGTCATAATGTTCTTTTTAGGTATATACTGGATTGGAAATAAGAAAACATTTGTTATGAAGAGAGTGGAAAATAATCATAACTACAATAAAGTGCAAAGGAACAAGGAAGCTAGTTGGAAATGGATAGCAAATGAAATCTTACACAAGTTTAGGAGGAACTCGAATTGACCTATTACTGAAATGATGGATGATCTCCAATCAAATTATGCACTACAGGTCACTAAATCTCAACGTTATAGGGCTAAGTGGGAAGCTATTATAATACATCGAGGACCTGTGGAAGGTCATTATGCAAAGTTATGATCTTATGGATATGAGTTAAGATAAGCTAACAAAGATAGGGAGTATATTATTGAAACTGAACTTGATGAACATTCTAGAAAGTTAATGTTCAAAAGGTTTTATATGAGATTTAGTGCCTTAAAGTATGGTTTTCTTAGTGGATGTAGGAAAATAATTGGGTTATATGGATGTTTTTAAAGATATTCCTTGGAGGTGTTTTATTATCTATAGTAGGTCATGATAGAAACAATAAGATGTTTCTTATATTTTGGTCTATGGTTTAGGGAGAAAATAACCAATCATGGCATTGATTTTTAAGCATTCTTGCAAAAGATCTAGATATAAGCAAGAATTAATAGAATTTTGTTAGCAATCAGTAGAAGGTAAACTTTAAATATCTATACACGTGATGTTCATTTGTTAATGTGATTTCTCATCTTTAATTTACCCTTTTTTGTTATAAGGTTTATTGGAAGCATTAAAGAATTTGTTTCCTGAAGTTGAGCATATAAAAGTTCCTATTACGTCTATGCAAATTGGTCTAGTGCTTATAAAGGCCACACATATAAGTTTATTTTGGAAAGCGGTGAATTATACAACAGAAGTTGATTTTTAATGGGTAATGGAGAAATTCAAGAGTATTTTAGTAAAGGCTTATGAGGATTTGAAAATTAGGAAAATAAAGAAATTTTTGAAGGCCTTTGTGAACATAAGACAAAAGTGTGAAATAGTACATAACAATATTTCAGAGACATTCAACGGATTCGTTTGTGAAGCTCATAAAAAAGCTTGATTAGTATGTTAAAAAACATTCAAGTTTTGTTAGTGACTCGGATACATGAAAAAACAGATATGATGCTGAGGTCATCCCAACAAATTGAGCAAGGTTGGAATAGCTATGAGATGCCATTGTTGTTATGAAATTGGTCACGATATAAGAGGATGCAAAAATAAGAGTCGACCTTCAAGGAAACTTGAAATTGTTAATGAAGTTATTTTAGTTTTATAACAAATGTTGTTTTATTTATGAAAAATTATTAAACTTTTATTGGTCTTCAATACGTATATTGCAGTGAGAAAGAGGAAGGACATAAAAAATTGAAGCCCATTCATCTAGTATTCGTACCTGTCCAGTTCAAAGACCTATACAATCAATATCTATAGGCTTAAATACTGCATCTATAGTAAGAACAGAGAAGAGAATAGTTAGTGACTATTAATTATAATATTTAAGTTGATATATATCTAACTTATATAATATTATAATTTCTTTTGTTTTTATAGGCAAGTAAAGGATATGGAGTCACATTTAGGGAAGTTAGTGGGAATATCTACTTTATAGTAAGTTATTTAAATACACTACTTACATGTAATTATAAGGGAGACGGTAATATTTATCTAATTGGTTGTTTATACTTTGTAGATGGGTGGGAATCAATGTCAAGAGCTAGAACCTCTAAATACTAATACAATAACTACTCAAGCTTCCCAAAATACAACTGCCAATACAATTCAAACTAGGAGGTGGATCAAACTAATACTAAAAAGATCTACTTCTAGAAAATCTTAAGTTGTAGATGACTAAGAATCTGGATACCAAATTTTGGTTATGTATTATTCTTGGATGTGTATTAGTTACACTTTATTTGATAATTTTGAAATAATTTAGTTCAACGATTTGAACATGGTTTCACTTTGTTCTATAATTGTTATGTTGTACAATTGCTATGGTTTGAACAATTTGAACATGGTTTGAATTTTAGTTGCTTAGTAGTAGTGTCAAATCGCGTTATTAGTGCTATTAGGTTTGGAAATTTTCCTCTCTTTATTTAGTCCTTGCATTGTTGTTATTTAATTTTCATTTGCATTTCGTTGGATCTTTGAATGGAATTAGCATAAATGAATAGTTTAATGCCTATATGTAACACACCACTACCATAAAGCATATGCCCAAACATCTAGAGAACATTCAAGAATATACCCTATGAAAATGGCATATTAGAGAAATCACATTATCTTATAACCATTACAACTCATAATTAATGTATATACATTATGTAACATGTTAGAGTTTACAACTCCATACAAAATGTTCGACATGAAATAGGATGCTAGACTAAAAGGTTCTAACTAGACTTTTCGGTGCCAACTGACCGACCTTTGAGCTATTATTGATCCAAAACTCAAGTACTAGACTTCTACTTTATTAGCTTAAGAGTTAGAACTCCTTTGAACCTGAAAAAAAAACAACGTTGCAATTTTGATGAGTTTGCGAACTTAGTGAGTGAACCATCATCGATGTGCTCACTCGAGTAAGGATATAAATATCACCAATCGTAACCAAATTCACAAGTATATCATATTATCCAACTATGTATACCACATCATTCAGAATCAAATCCTATATATCACCTCATATTCCAATAAGTTCATTCCAACCATTCATTTCATCAACATATACACAAATATTGTGCATTATTATATCAACTCAATTTAGTCATTCTTTGCAATCATTCACATGATGCATGTAAAGATACATATAGAAATGCACATGAGACTCCACTTTCATTTTTTGTTGTAATTGAGCACCTATTTAACTGTCCTGTATCTGTTGTAAATACCGGGCTCATTTCATATATTGTCCCATACCCATTGTAAATACCGAGCTCATTAATCGTTCAACTTATGACTCTGTGTGCATATTTATGAGCTTTAAGCTCTTTTTCACTTCGGTCACAACTACTTTATCTGATCATGTATAACATTATGATGAAATGCATCAAATATGCATGATACTATCAATGATTTTCATCCAGTGTACACAGTCATGTTTCACATTCATTGGACCCAAGTCCAGCATTCAATATTCAGTTGAGTACACATATTTCCATATTCACATACATTTACCAAAACATGTCTAATAAAATCCTAAATATCTAGCTCCTTAGACCAACAATGTCTGAAATCACAACAATTAAATAAATAGTAATTCAGTAACGGAAATTTAATCAAAACGATTCAAACATAGTGAAAAATCATCTAAGTTGACGCACTACACATATAACTCAAATAGAAACACACATATAATTGAGTTTGCACATCTAGGTTGACTCACTAGATGCTCTAGAATAGCTATTGTCTTGATGATCCAGTAATGTCTGGATTTTATCGGTCAATTTGCGCTTCTATATCATATGATACACACACATAGTTCACACATTACTAAATTATTCAATCAAATAAATATTCAATCATGCATACGTAGATGTGTCATGTTTAATGCATGCTCAATTGACTATCCTAGGTATATAACCTTATTCACAAATCTTTCTCATTCATTCATCACTTGTACATAACTTATAGGTAATTAGATCAATGCCTTAAGAAATCTCAATTACTCTAAATTCATTCAATCATACACCTATCCATACTTTCTTAGTATTATATATTCACACAAACTCCCAAACTCTCATTCATTTATACCTAATTCATGACTTTTATCTCTTGCATCACATTTGCATTCATAAGAACACCTTCATTTCTTTAACAACTCATACTTCCCAAATTCATATACATTGATATCAAACAATCCATTTCTTAATTCTAACATTAATTATCAACCAAAACTTTTCAAACCCTTAATCAATCAATCAAATAACTATCTAGGTTCATTTCAAACCTTAATCAAATCCAAATACACTAAGGTAAAGTAACTTACCCTTAGTTGATTCAACAATCACACAAAATAGAGTTTTTCACTGTCCAAGCATTTCCTATGATTGTGGGTACCTTTCCATGGTCATGGAAAGACAAAACAGAAGTTTTTCTTCTCGAAGGCATTTCCCACGATCGTGGGAAGGAGCTCATTCTGCTTTCATGATGGTGGGATGGGTGAACAGACAGTTCACCATCCCTTTCCTTCAATCTTTTTCTAAATTCTAGCACCATCATACTAATCTATTGATTATACCTTAATTATATCTAAATTGTACTTCATTTCCTCATCAATTTCATCTCCAATTCCAGCTTAAAATCATTCAATTGGTAACTCATAAATCATAATCATTCATGTATCATAATCAAAACAGAACTTTCATTCACTTTCATACAAATAACCCTCACTTTTCAATTTCAGGAACACTCCCACTACACCCATTTTCTGAATAGTTACATCATCATTTACACTTCAAATCTCAACCTAAACCATCTATATAATCCACTATATTCAAGCATAAAAACAAAGCAGAAACTATACATTCATCCATCAAATTCTAGTGCATCTCATCATCAACCCTACATGTAATTCATCTCAATTCAATCACCATGAATATTATGCTAACATATATCATGATAGATCAATAAATCACTTACTTGTTCCACTCAAAATCTCCTCAATCTTCAAGCTAACTATCCCTCCAAATATGCAAGGATAAGGTATACTCCAAGAATAAGGTGGGAACATAAGAGTTTCAATTGCAAGGTGAAGGTTACGAAATTTTTTCAAAAACTAAAGGATTAGGGAGATTATGTGAGTGTGTCATTAGTAAGAGAAAGATGGAGAAAACATGGAAGAAGGTGGTCTTGCAAGTGTGAGAGACATGGGTGCAAGTGTGTGGTGAAGAGGTGGGACACAAGTCATGCCACTTGTCAAATGGAGAGCCATGTAATGTGCCTTCCTCTTACATTATCAATTATCATTCTATAACTAGTCCATTTGTCTCATAATCGCTAGTCCATTTTTCACCCAATTAAACCACCATTTGTCACTAATTTAATCAAGCCATGCGTCACACTATTATTAATTCAATATGTCACTATTTCATAGGTCCAATCAACCTAAATTTCTATGAATCAATTTATCTTTCTATTCAACATATTTCCTATACTAGATACTTATATTACTTCATCAATCACTCAAATGTAACATCAATTTCCAATTCACTAATTTAATCCATCAAACCAAAATTCAAGACATAGATAAAACACAATCATGCAATCACATCATAAACATTTAAAATCTTTCATACCCTGGAATAAATCAATTGAGTGCATAAACTATCTTTGTAATGTGTGCTAAATCATAATTCATGTATGTATGTGAATATTATACATGTAAATGAAATGCACCTCCTAATATCTCAAATGATATGACTCAATAGTCTATGACTCTAACTCTTAATAAGGTTCAGAAACCGGCTATTACACTATATCTATGATTTGGAATTGATATTTAATGGCTATGATCTATTGTTTTAAAAAAGTCTCTTAATTTCTTTCTTGATATGAAAGTGAAGCTTTTATCCTTGGATGTATGCTCATTATTGACAACAGGAGGTTTGGAAGATGTGATTGATAACTGGAAGGAGTTTGAAAGAACAACTTTTAGGTTTGATTGATTTTTGGCTATCTCTTCACGGACTTGTAGTCGGCGAGAAAAGGTCTTCTTTATTATACTAAGAAAAACAAAAGGTGGCTTTTATTGGTAAATCTTGTTTTTTTAGTTATGGTGCTTATAAAGTTTGTCACCTTCCATCCATTGTTCGAAGAAGGCAAAGACTTTCCAAGATTTTTAGGGCTTTGATATAACTACAATATAAGTTTTCTTCTTACTACAATTACATCCACTGCCTTTAATACAGGTTTAGGCCATTACTTATTCCTCATAATAATTTGTTAGTTAATATGAGTGAATCTGCGCTTTTGGGTTCAACTCATTTTTAAACCTTTAAAGTAATCATGCATTTACTTATACTAAGTAATAAGTTGTTAATTAGTAATGAAGAAATAATAAGGGGGGAGAGAGAAAGAGAGAGAGAGAGAGTCCAAAGTAAACATAACTACTGAATATTATGGTGGGAAGTGATTGAAAAAATAAAAGAGTCTCAACAAACATAATAGTTACATTTTCTCCTCCAACTATTACATCCGATGCACAAGCTATGAAATCATATGGGAACTACAAAGTAAAGATATAAAAATAAATATTTAGGCCTTTTGAGAAATTTGCATTATGCATATATATTATTACATATTGCGAACAATAATACATCTTCTGAACAAGACTCTAAACTAAATGCATGTAACATGTTTGACATATTTTCTGACAACAACAAACCTTAATCTCTTTTACAAATACTAAGTACCTATAAGACACCTTCAATTTGAATATTTATTAACATCAATTTTATACTAATGGCATTGTTAAAAACAATAATTGAAATACTTACTTTTGTATTGATGTATTAAAAAAATGTTGATCAGTATTAGGTTTGGCATTTGATATCCATAACTTCATCTTCTCATTACAACTGAGGTAATCAATATTCAAAATCTGAATTATATATTGAAATTAAAATATTAATTATAATTGAATCCAATTAAATTATCACAAATAACAAAAAACACATATTAAAATGATTTTAACATTGAACATAATTCTTTCTCCTAAGAAAAATGACAATATACTTTCAGCTTTTTCTACATTATAAAAAAAGCACCTTTGAATCCATTAATGAAACCTTGACACTCTTTCCAGGTCAAATATATATTATGGTCATAAGCAACGAAAGCTACATACACTTTAATTTTTCTTATATTTGTGATAAGTGTAAATTGCGTTGTGTTTTAGGGTATAGTTTAATATGTGTTTAGTTGTTAATTAGATCGTTTAGTATTTATTTAGGTTAGAATTGTGTTAGTTTGTTAATTATTTATGTTTTAAGTGTTTTACGTGTTTGTAAAAGCTTTTGAGCTTAAATATTATATTTTTGAGGTACTTTGATTTGTTTGCTATTATTTTAGGGTCAATATCGAAGAACAGAGGAGTTTTGAAGGGAGCTTGGGCTATAACACAGGCTCACGATTGTGGCAAGCAGGCCACGATCATGATAGAAGCACCAAGATTGGCTTACAATTATGGCTTACATGCCATGACTGCGACAGAGAGCTTACTCAAAGGCCACGATTATGGCTAGCCTCAGGACAAACGCGGTGACACTTCCAGATTCAAGTTTTCAAGGGGCTTTTCGGTCCCCAAAAACACCCTAGGTTACACTAAATAGAAAACCTTATAAGAAGAACATGTGGTGAGCAGAAAAAGAGAGTCTTCATTTAGCCACACTTGAAACCCTAAAGAGAGAATATCAAGAGAGAGCAAGAAGAAGAAGGAAGAGGAAGAAGGAGGAAGAAGAAGTTGTCTTGACATCCTTCCTAGATTAGGAGGCTTTCCAACACTGTTCCCTTCCTAGATCATCCATTCTAAGTTTCTATTTCCGTTTCATTTCAATTTAATTCATATATAAAGTTGGGATGGATTGTATAATGATAGATGGTAGAATGATGATTATGTTCTAACTCTCCTTTAGGATTTTGTTTTGATTTAATGTTATTCGAGTTGATTTTGTGTTATTTGAATTAGGTATTGTGACTTGTTGCATTCTTGCATAATTTGGTAATAAACTAAGAGGGTGAATCATATAAAAAATGATGGATCAGATTAATGAGAGTTAGGCTATTCAATGGAACTTGTAATTAATCATATCGGTAATTGTGCGGAGAGAAATCCTGTGTAAGACTCGATAGTTTATTAGAGTGCTTTAGATCTAATTAGGGTTGTGAGTCTCTTGTTAATTGAGAGATTACAAATTTCATAATTCAGTTAGGGTTTATAAATTAGGGTTTAAAGTTTATAACTCAAGAGAGAGTAATTAACCCTAGGATCGTCTAGAACCGACTCCCCATTAATATATAATCGGCTAGGTTAGCATTAATGATAGGTACAATCCCCTTTCTTATAACTCAATAAATTCTTTGGTTGATTTCCATTGTGCTTGTTTATTTTTCAATTGTTAATTCCTTCGTGTTTAACTTCTTATTTAATTGGTTGAATTCAATTCTTTTTTTTTGAAAAATTAAAATGAATTAATAAGAAAAGGAGTTCAGTATAACACTTATTCTCTAACATGATATCTAAATAAAGAACAAAAATGACATTGTAATCTAATGAACATATCTGTGTAACAAAACCATCTAATGTAATTCTCGGATCTTCCTAAAACGAGTTAACAAAAAATCCCCCATTTAAAGTTTTACTAGAAGTTTTTAAATTAGGGCTTTAATGTTTCCATCTTTAGTTTCTCCAGATGATTAAGGAGGTAAGAACTTACTAGTTTGAGCATAGTAACTTCATCTTCTCTTTTTATCTTCACTCATTTTTTCTGATTAGGGATACTAGAAGGGTTAACCTCTGTGTTTGAGCTCTGGTTACTATCTTGCTTCTCCTGACTATATGTCTTCAACAACTATGAAGGATCCAATGTAAAGACCTCATGGAGGATGGACTCTGTAAGCTAAGAATCCAACTCTAGATTCCTTTAGAACTGTTATGTGTATGGTATCTGGCTAGATTAGGTTGTAGACATTTACTACTATAAGTATTAGATATTCTTATTCTCGTTAGGGTCTCCAAGAAATAGGTAGTCTCTAGCTGCATTTCTGCTCCATCTGGTTTATAACCAGTTGTTCTCTAATATTATTAGAGATGATTTCTGTGAGGGAAAGGATGCCTCTTTCCCTTTCGCAAATCTTTTGTTATTCCTCTCCCTCCATATCTCCTTAATACATGTTGTAAAGGCTACTATGTAAACTTCTTTATCATGTTTGGGAGCATGGTTCAGTAGTATCTCTTGAATAATGTCATTTAGATTGCTGTGATAGCCATTTAGTGTACATAGAAAGGATACTTGCCTCCATACTCTATTAGAAAACTCACTTATAAAGAATAGATGGTCTCTGTCCTCTTTATCTAGGTTACAAAGGATACATCTTTTAGAGGAGGAGAGGAATTTTAATCTTGTCATAATACTTAGTCTGTCCTTTATGGCTAACTAGCTCAAAAAGTTGACATTTTGTCTTAATATGTTTCTCCAGATCAATTTAGCCCAACCAACTGTAGGGTTTGCCCCATACTGAAGCTATTTTTCTTACCTATTTGTTATGTCCATTATTGCTAGTCCATTCCAAAAATATGTATCCTCTCCATCATTGTATCGATACTGCGGTATTGATAGAGATCTGATCTCCTCTTAGGAAAGATCTTAGTTGCCATTTGCCATTAACTCTTGGACTTTAGCTTTTTTTGAAAATCTATCGAGAGAATCCCTAGCCATCGGATGGTGAATTAGACTCCTGACTTGTGCAGTTGTCATACCATAAAGAAATTCTATCCCCCGTCTTTATCCTGCAAGTAATCTAATGTTGTACTTCCTCATTCTAAGAATTTGGCTAAAGAACCCTGAAAAACTATCTTTAGGTTTGATTGCCTATAGACTTCCACCCCTGAATATATAGGTATGCACCCATTTAACATATAATGATTCCTTCTTATTTAAAATTCTCCATAACGTTTTCAATAATAAATAATTATTGCTTATGCCTATTGACTCCAAACCCAGTCCTCCATTTGCTTTAGGTTGACAAATTTGAGACCAATTGACCTTAGCAATCCCTCTTTCTTCTTTCCCCTTACTCCATAGGAATTGTTTCATCATTTTTCCACAATTTTGATTAGCCCCTTGGAAAGTAAAATTTCGGAACACTAATATGTATTCATATACATAATAACCAATTTTAGGAGCTGAAGTTTGCCACCATAGGATAACGTTTTGTTTGTCCATGAATCTAATATCCTTTGTATCCTTTCAATAAGGGGTAGTCATTCTCTAAATCGGAGTCTTCTCGAAGAGAAAAGGATACCCAAATAAGTGATAGGTGGCTCTTGGTTACTCATTCTAGTGATAAGAGATATAATATTTGTAACACTCCACTCCCGCAAGACACGTACCCAACGTCTTGGGTGATATCCGAATCCGTGTCCCGCGAGGGTGACATGCTAGAGCACTCAATCATTCAAAAATCGGTATAATTTTTTTTGAAACAACAATAAACATATGTGGAAATAATAACCAATTTGGACCCACTTTCATTCATAAATATTTTCAATCAACACAATACAATCAATAGAATTTCAATAGCAAATTAGGGCCCATTACAAATACAAAACACTTTAGTCATAATGTCTTTAAATTCCACCATAAAAACCTTTGTATACACATTATAAATTCTTTTTAGAATACATTAATTTACAAAAATCGTGGAATACAAATTTATACAAAAAATAGGATAATACTATTGCAGACGTGAACTGATCCCGACCTCTATCCCTTATTTTTATGCTGTAGGGATACTCTCGTTTGCCTAACGGGGCATTCTTCTGATCTTGTGAATATTTACAAATTTTGGGTGAGTTTTGCAAACTCAATGAGTAACCATCATCGATGGCTCACCCAATCATATAACACATAAATCACATTCACATCATTTCACATTTTATAATCAATACGATTTAATCATTCATATTATGCATATGCAGTGTGCATGAGACCCGCTTTCCATTTATTACTTTATTGTGACCGAGTGCCTAAATTATCCCTTATCCATTGGATATCAGGCTCATTAAACGTTGAGCCTAAGCTCGAGACTCTTTTCACACTTTGAGCTTTAAGCTTTGAATCACTAAATCACTTTTTGAGCTCGAGGCTCTTTTAACACTTTGAGCTTTAAACTCTGAATCATTTTTTGAGCTCGAGGCTCTTTTCACACTTTAGCTTTAAGCTCTGATCGGTGGCTACTCTGGTCACAACTCCATTATGTTTCATGCATTCGTGAAATGGAATGCCTCAATCACATTTGCATATTCTCATTCACTCACATTCACATATCATTGGACCGTATTTCAACATTTAACATTATAGTTGAATATCACTTTTTCATTTATATGCATAATCACACTTTCATTCGGAACTAAGTCCGACATTTAACAACCAAGTCATGTTTCATATATTTCACCCAATTCACATAGAAGGAGCACTTCAATATTTTATTCATACATCACATTCATCGAACCTTCTGTCCGGCAAACAACACAATCAATCACATTCATAACATCATCCAATAGTCAATTAATACAAAATTCAAACAAAACAAACAATGAAGTG
>JAOTIZ010000002.1:30574401-30591968 GCA_027123425.1 Erythroxylum panamense | reverse complement strand
AAAGATAGCACACATAGGGCATTTGCCCATTACACAACAACTATAAAAATGTTACCCACCTATCGTCGGTATCCGAAGTCAAGATTGCCCTTCCTCCTTGTCTTGAGTGGGGTTCTCTTGATTTCCTTCAATGAAATCATACTCTATTCAATACATACATTCTAAAGGAAAGCATAGCATTCATAAAAATCAAGCAAAAATAATAGTCTACCTTAAACCTAACCTACCCATAAGCCATTTAAGCTAGAATAACCATAATCTTAGTTTAAAAGTCTCTAAAACCCATAGATCTCACCTTCTCTTCCATCTTTCCACAAACCCTACACAAACCCTAACTTCCATTTCATCTCATACTTGAGCCTAACACGAGCAAAGATGGAACTTACCTTCTACAAGTAGCTTTTCTCTTATTTTTCTCCTTCTTCCTTCTTTCCTTCAAGCCTCCTACGGCTCTCCCTTGCTCTCTTGGCCGAAAGTCCTCTCCTTTCTCCTTGTTAACGTTTTTGCTT
Organism: Erythroxylum panamense; assembly: GCA_027123425.1. Lineage (NCBI taxonomy): Eukaryota > Viridiplantae > Streptophyta > Magnoliopsida > Malpighiales > Erythroxylaceae > Erythroxylum > Erythroxylum panamense. The sequence goes on along the minus strand of JAOTIZ010000002.1, from coordinate 30,591,459 downwards.
CCTCTCTTCCTTGGTGACTTACGACACTTGCTTCCTTCTCTCCTTAACAACTTAACTCTTATATATATATCTCAACTCAAAGCCCTCCTCCCAAAACTACATAGTTTTGGAGCTCACCTTCTTATAACTCACAAGCAACTCTATTGGGCTCTCCTCCTTCTACTTTTCCATCCATTCTCAAAGCCCATTCTTTCAAGCTCACTTGCATTTCATTTGGGCTCTCCTCCTCCAAGCCTACTACACTTAAATCCATTTATTCCTCTAAAGCCCCATTCTTTCCAATATTAAGTCCAAGCCTTCATTTAATTTCAAGTTCTAATTCCCACTCATACTTAATAATTCCAAGACTCAATAAAACATATCTATTTAAACACATAATTAAATCAATTGAAGCAAAATATGAATAATTAAAGTAAGCGAATAATTAAATAAATCCATAAATAAATAAATAAAAATTCGGGGCCCAACAGAGTTAGCTTGGTAAGCCAGTATATAGAGGAGCCAATAATGACACATTGAAAAGCCATAGAACAAATTCTTCATTGTATTAGAGGTACATTATCTCATGACTTATTTCACTCTTATACTAATGAGTTTGATCTTATTGGATATTTTAATAGTGATTGTAGTGGAGATATGGATGATAGAGAGAGCACTATGGGTCTTGTATTTTTCATAAGAAACATGGCATTTACATGGATTTTGAAGAAAAAAAAAACTATAGTTACTTTTGTCAACCTGTGAAGTAGAATATATTGCCGCATTTTCATACATATGTCACTCCTTATGGCTACGTAAGTTACTAAAGGAGATGGACTTTTCTCAAGAGAAGCCAATATAAATTTGATTGGATAACAACTCAGTGATTGAATTGGCAAAGAACCTGGTGCATCATAAAAGGAGCAAGCATATTGTGCGTTTTCACATCATACGGAAGCATGTGCAAGATGGTGTTGTGGAGATGAATCACGTGGTGAGTGAGTCGTGATCAAGTAGTGGATATATTCACAAAACCAATGTCAATTAAAATCTTAAAAAATTTAAGAAGTTGCTCAGGATACAAGAAAGAAAATAATTAAGTTCAGGGGGATGTTGGAAATCTAAACTTAATATGGTCCAATAGTTAAAGTGTTTGTAGTGGACAGAATTTAAGGCTAATTTAAGAGAGAATTTGAAGGGACAAAAGTTGGTCATTTTAGGTGTGTATCCTATGGATTTAAAGCTCTTTAAGTCTAGTTAGTGAAAGTTTCAAGTCATTTGGACTTCTCTTTAAAATGTTATGGTTGTTTTAGTGGAGGATGATTATAATTAACTGTGTCGATTAGAATTCTGTTTTTTTTTTTATTGTTATACAAATTTCTAGAGTTTTCATATGATGTTTAGGCTTATAAAAAGAGTTGTAATCAGTTGTTCTGTTAAAGGATTTAAAGGGTTAATAATACAAACAAGTTGGCTTATTATTCTTCTCTTCTCTATACTTCAAAAGTATCGAATACACCATTAGAGTCTAACATACAGTACTGTTTCAGCTGATACCAACTAGTACGACAAAAAATAGTACTAGAAGCTATAATTTCATACCAAATACAAATATCAGTTAGTATTGGTTGAATGAAATGGTAACGGCCAGTATTGATCAATACTGAAATACTAGTAAGTTATCGGTTTGAAACAAAAAATTAAAGTTTTAGGAGCAAATTGCAAAAAGCTTAATTTTTCCTAAAATCTAATCCTAACGGTCGTCGATCTTTGAGAGTGAGGAGTCTTCAACACCTATCTCACCGTTGTCTTCACTCTTCACTGAACTCTTCACTATCGCATCATTGTCATCTAAAGCTCTCCTCTCTATCAATTGACTATCCCCTCACTCATCTCTCCACTCTCTTTTTATCAGTGTCTCCTCACCACAGGCCTCCACTCTTCTCTCTACCGTCACCTCCTCTCTGCCGCAATGTTGTCTCTTCTCTATTGCAACACTGCCTCCTCTCTGATGCTGTCCTTTGTGGGTTTGCTCTTCACTAGCTCTTTGTTCTTTTCTTTGTATTTAGTTACAACATAATATTACCAATATCAATACAAAGGAATATAGGTAAGGAACACTTACTTCAGCTTAAGGAGGATCTGGTCGTCAATACACTACCCTAGGTATCCTTGGTAAATCTTCAACTCATGAAGGTAATCTTAGCTCTAGATTATGCATACAAGTATGGAGAGAGCTTAACAGTGAGGACATTGGAAAGGAGAGTAAGGTTATTATTGGTATTTGGCATAGTGGAACATTTAAGATTTTAAGGTAATGATACTCTTACAAAGGTTTTCCTTCAAGCACGAACTTGTCCCACAAGATGCGCCAACTCCTTTGAACAACAATCTCACTTAGCTCCATTAAAGCAAGATTCAGCCTTGTCCCGTGATCTTCGACCATCCTACTTATTCTAAAACGCCTCACGACCCTCACAATGTTTCACTCTCACACCCTTACAAGAAAACTATGAAATAATCATAGCAACAAAAGAACATGAGAAAGAGATACAGCTTAAAAACCAACCTTCATTACTTCAAAGTATATAAAGGAATACTCTCTCAATCTTTAAGTGTCTCCCACACTCACTGCCTACTTCTTATCAAGAAAAGCAAGGCTCAAATGAACTATTTATAGGCACCTCAAGATGAATAAGTTAGATTCCTAGTAGAAATCTACTAGTTAAGATCACAATTTTATCCTTATCAAATTACATCAAACTAACTAGTAGATGACATCTCAATCAATTAGGACTCCATCTGATAGGATTAAGCTACATCATAATAACAAGATAAAAGATTACACTATCTAGGAATGATTATTCATATCCACGAGGATCTCCTATATCTTCAGATGATCCTTTAACATAATCTTTATCTCTTAAAGTTGATGTTCATCCACTATGATTTTATCTGCCACATCATCCAAAATCTCCTCATCTCTATCCGTTGATGATGAGTCATCCAAGCTAATATCACACTAGTCCGATCCAATGCTTACCCATACCAACTCTATTAGCTATAGTCCGTCCACTTAAGCACACACTAAGTCCTTAATCCATCAAGAACTTAGCCTCAGTCAAGTCAGCTCGTACAAGGTCTAAAACTATCCTAAAACTCGCACCATGTTTGATCTACTTTCAAAGTCACCTTGGAACTCTCGCGTATTCCCGTCATGTGTATGAGCTAGCTAACCTTCCACCTGATGTCTGTCTCAAGCCTTTTTTTGGTTTCACATCTGAATCTAGCATCTTGTTGAAGATTTCCGACAATATGTACCAATGAATGGCAACATTTGACATTGCCCCTTTTTGTCCTTGCCTCCTCGTAAGTCATTGCCTTGTTTCGTTGTTCAGTTTGTCAAACACTATTCAAGGCTCGCCAATGTCTGCATAATTATGCTATTACAATTTAGGGGTCTAACAAATACTGTATCAGTATTCGTATTGAATTTGATTTTCAGTACCGATCGTACAGTTTTGGGTAATTTTTCAAATTTATAAAATAGTTCTTAAATTTTTTAAAAATTACAAAATATTCTTTCAATATATTGTAGTGTATAATTTGTAATTTTATATCAAAATGTCAACCATATTTTTAAAAATCATAATAATAAAATTTAAAATAACAAAATTTTATTTTTTTATTAAATCAATCTTAAAGTGAAGATGGTAATTTATATTTAATTGAAACTAAAAGACATTATGAAAGGTTAGTAATATAACTCCATTGTTAAATGTTCTTAAAATATTCTCATTCCTTATATTAAAAAAATTAATTAGTCATAAATTAAATTTATAAATAAATTATTACTTAATTTTAAATCATTAAATTATTTTAAATATAATAAAAGAAAATGTATCCTTATGTTCACTTTATTTTTGATAGATATAACAAAAAAACCAAATGTAATATATATGTGCTTTAATTTTGATATATATAACCTAAAAAACCAAGTGCAATATATATGCGCTTGGGATATTCATTAAATCAATGTTTATCGTATTAGATTCAATGTTTGGCATCTTTTATATTTGGTTAGACCCACTTCACTTTTCCAACATAGTAATAAGAAGTGGATTCCTTTTATGGGCTTTACAGTTCTCCCCTTTCAAATTTTTTTTCCTTGAAATTAAATTGCGTACCTAAGGATCAAAACTAATGAGGATACTCATGTCAAACTTTGTCCTCTACCTCCCAAGTCGCCTCTCTTAGAGAATGATGATGACTCCATAAAACTCACACCATTGGAATCTCCCATCTCCTTAATTTCATAATATGTCTATCCAATATCTCTACTAACTCATCTTTACAAGTCATATCATTTGTAACTTCGATATCAAGCCTTGATTTAACATGGCTAGGATTCGATCGACACCATTTCAACGTCAACATATGAAACACATCATAAATTTGTGATAATTTTTTTTGGTAATGCTAATTTATAAGCTAACAGCCCCACTTACTGTACAATTTCATATAGCCTAATGTATATGAGACTCTCAACTTCCCTCTCCTACTAAACCTCAAAATTTCCCCCCAAGGTGATACCCGTAGAAATACCATGCCTCTAATATTATAACCCGATGATGTTGATCAACATAATTCTTTTGTCGATCCTGAGCTGCCTTTAAGCATTACCTTATTACCCATATTTTCTCCATCATCTCCTGAACTAACTCCGATCTCTCTAACAATCTAGGACCCGCTATATCCCAACATATTGAATCTTTATAGTGCCTTCCATACAATGCTTCAAATGGTGTCATGATGATGCTAGAGTGATAATTATTGATATATGCAAACTCCATAAAATGTAGATATCTATCCCAATTGCCTTAAAGTTCAACACACAAGCTCTCATCATATCCTCTAATGTTTGAATAGTACACTCTGATTGTCTATTTGACTAAAGGTCAAATGCAATACTCAAAATTTAACTTAGTCCCCAAACCTATTGGTAAACTCATACAGAATCGGGAAGTAAATCATGGATCTTGGTATGAGAAAATAGACACTGAAACTATGTACCTCACAATATCATCAACATATAACTTGGCAAGTTTGTCCAAAGATTCTGTCTGTTGTAAGGTAAGAAATGAGCTGATTTGGTCAATCTATTCATAATCACCCAAACTAAATCATGTCTACATTTGGTCCTCGATAATGCTACCATAAAATCCATTATAATTTTCTTCCACTTCCACAACGAAATAACTAAGAGTCTTAATTTTCCTGCTACTACCTAATGCTTTGTTTTAACCTACTGACAGGTTAAACACCTTGATACAAATTATGCTACATCTTTCTTTAGTGTTGGCCACTAGTACTAAGGTCTCATGTTCTGATACATTTTTGTAGTACCAAGATGCATAACATATAGTGCACTATGAGCTTTCTTGAAAATCTCATTTTGCAATACATTTGCATCTGGCACACAAACTTATGTCCCAATCACTAACACTCCTTCTGCTCTTACTAAAAAGTTAGTCCCCCTGCTCTATTACACTCTCTCTCTTATTCGCATCAGATAAGAATCCTTAGCTTGTTCCTCTTTAATCTTATCTCCCAAATATAGTTGAACCTATAATGTCGCCAATAAATTACTCACGTAATCAATCTTCAATCTCACGTCCAATGCTCTTAGCTTTACCAATGGTGCCATACTATGTCCGCAACGATTAAGACTAATATTATTTCATTACTGCTATTTATGTTTTATCTCATAATTAACTAAATTATCTTGGCTCTACTTAACCTAGTAGGCTTACATTTAATGGTTTACTAGCTTCTCTCTACTCATCATAATCTCTCACTAAATGAAAACGTAATTAGATATATAAATATCAGCACATGGTACCTTAATTTTTTAATCTAATTTGATACTTTGGTACTACTACAATACCTAGCCATTAATACAAGATATCCCAGTACCACTCCGGTACGTAATCATCAACATAGGACATCCTTTAGACTCATGATGGCCCTGATACTTGCTCTATGGATAGATACCTAATCATCACTCTCAATCTATAATCATCGAATGTAGCTTATCCTAAGCAAGCTACAAATTCTTGATTTACATCATTTGTTCACAACCTATTATCAGTCAGTCTCTATTTCGCCGAATTAACAAGCGATACATATTATAATACGTAACAAAATATAAAAGTGAAATACCTTGTACTTTGCTAATTATTTGCGAAATAAATAAACATAATTCATATATGTAACTATTAATCATTAATTTAATTAATTACTAATTCAAAATATGATTTGCTGAAAAATAAATTATTAATAACAAAACAATACACTATTTTAAGAGTATAGTCTAAGGTTATCCTTACCTAAATTTCATATTCAACTAATTGATAGTCCAATTTACTCCGTAATCTATTCTTCAGACCTAGAGATTACAAAATTTTATCAGACCAATTTAAGAAAAATTTTCAACCTAATTACACCTAATAATCCAACATTATTCCTTTTTCTACTTTCTTCTTAATTATAAAAAATATCCTTAATGACCTAACTAACATAATTACTAAAATATTCTTAACTATTAAAAGTCTTATTTTACCTTCACTTATTTATATTAATACAAAAATAACCTTTTTGGAAGTAAATTCCAATATTACTCTTAAAATTTTGCATTTCCTATTTTACTCCTTAATATAACTTCAAATTTTCAAAATTGCATTCTTCACCCTCTCCTCTTCTCCTACCTCTTTTTTTTCCTTCATTTTCGAGTCACCTTTTCTCTATTTTTATCTCCTTCTAGACTTCAATTTGTTGTCCTAAACAATTACAACATACAATTCAACTGTGAACTAGTATAGGATAACTAAAAATCACAATAAAAGGCATGTAATTATAACCGAAAATCTATTTATGTGCTAAGGGTTTGGAAAATTTTGGGATTGTTAATCTCCACAATTTTCTCACAATTTGTTGAGAAAAGAAATGAAAAAAAATTTCACTTGCAAGAGAGAAATGATACATTTACAAATTTACCAGCTGAAAAAATGAAGAGAAAAATAAAGAAGACTTGATTTTTGTTGGTGTTTAATATTTCCAGCTGCTGACTTCTTTTTTACCCCTTCCATTTAATAATTTCAAGAGCTAGATTAATTGCTAAGCTGGCTGTTGTATCGTTCGCTTTGCACAGCTTCCTTCCTTGGAACCAATTACACTGGCTAACGAAAGAAAAATACGGCACACTGCATGTCGGTCAACGTAGGAAATTTAAGATAAACTGAAAAGGTGTAAAATTTAAATATCTTAAAGATAAATTCTTAGCGTGTAACATGCCATCATTGTTAACAATCAAGAACTGGAGAGGCCAGCCGTTCACTTCGATAATCCTATGTCAAATTGAAAAAGAGCATTCACTTTACATTCCTATCTGTGCTACAACTTCAAACAATGTTGAAGTTCACCATCAATATATTTGCTATACAATGACACAAAGAATGTCATATTCATACAATCTTCTTTCAAAAGTCCTCATCTGACAATTTGAAGGCGAAATAATCTTGAAACATCTTTTATTCCTCAATTCGCAGACAGGGAATTTAGTTTCTTTTCCAACAATTTGGATCGCCGCAATGCATCCAAGGCCTCAGCTTGCTTTCCTGAACGTTTCAAATTCACTGCTTTTACCTTTTGTGCCTTAATCTGCTCTTCTAACTGAATCCTTTCCTGGTTAGGATTTTTACTGTTTAGAGGGCTCACCTTAGCAGGCCCCTGAGTTGCAACATTAGCATCTTCAACTCCAATAGCTTTCGGGGCAGGCCTCGTTCTGTCTAGACCTTGAGATGCAGCATTAGTATCTACAACTCCAACAGCTTTTAGGGCAGATAGAAGTTGAGGATCAAGAAAATCCTCCACACCCAAATTATCTATAGGTACTGCCATGTGGACTGAAGAATTTGAGGAATCTTGTGATGTAAATTCCTCCAACTGCGATTCAAGAGCCTTGGCCAACTGAAACTCGGCCTCTGCTTTGTCCATCTGACCTTCTTTTCGTAGTTTCATGGCCTGTCGCTTGTGGCTTAGGGCCTCCTGTTGCAACTTGAAGCGGCTGCGCCCAGACAATGATTTTGGAGCCAAATCTGAAATGCCAGGTTCTTTCTGCTTAAGAGGAGCGCTAGATACTGATGATGACATATCGTGCTTGCCAGATTCAGACTGAGGGATCTGTTCCTGCATACGTTTCTCAATCAACTTTGCTTGCTTGAGTTCGTTGCGAGCCTCTGCCAATTTTCCTTCTCTCTTTAAAGTAACTGCCTTCTTCTTATGAGCCAAAACTTCGGGGTGAAGGGGATTTTGGTTGTTTCGTGATGTGTATGCAGAATTTGCACCAGAAGCATTTAGTTTCTCGTCTAAATTAACCAGTGGCTCTTCTTTGCTGGTTTGAAGATCCTCTTCAATTCCAACTTGTGTCGAAGGGTTTATGGAAGAATTAACTACTCTTTTGTTTTGAGCAACTCCTATCAAGTCTGATTTTCCAGTCATTCCCACTGCATTCTTAGCATTCTTCTCCTGTTCTTTAATTAAAAATGATTCAGTGCTTCCAGGATTCACAACTTGATGAGGATTTGGCAGAATCTCATTGCTTGCGCCATCATGTTCTTCCATTTGGGACTCTAATACCTTGGCATTCTTTAATAATTCTTCAGCTTCTTCAGTTTTTCCTTCACGCCTAAAAGCAAGTGCCTTTCTCTTCAGACCCAGGAGCTCTCTTTGGATTTCCCCTCTACTTCTCGGTCTTTCAGCTGAGGTGCTGAAAGACGAAGGAACTTCAGCCTGGTCAGTAGGCATAAAACTAACAGAACCTGATATAAGTACCTTTCCTTGAGGAGGAAGAGGTTCACGCTCTTCATTCTTCATGCCTAAATTATTTTGCATAGCTGGGTCTTGCATGTCTTTTTCTGTGAAATCCTCTGCATCCCCTTCCCCTGCTGCACTTTTAATGGGACTAATGAATTCTTCCTCGGTGATGTGAGGTTCATACTGAATTTCTTTCTTTAATCCTTCCAACTCTGCCATTTGGGCCTCTAATGGCTTTGCCATACTAAGTACTTCCTCTGCTTCATCAATCTTTCCTTCACGTCTGAGCTTAAGAGCCTTTCTTTTCAAGCCTAAAAGTTCCCTCTGTATCTCAGCTTTATTTCTTGGCGTTTTCAAAGGAGCACTCAACGAGGCCTTAGAAACAAAGGACTCACTATTTCTCATAGAACGATTATCATTTTTTTCAGAAGGATTAGCTGCACAATTTTCTGGCTGATTATCTTCATCTTGCCAACCCAAGTTCGTAAGAATTGAAAGATAAGTTGGGTCATGCAGATCTTGCTCTGTCACATCCTCTTCTCCTTCTTGAATTGATACATTTTCAGAAATATCAGGATGCTCATATGCCAAAGCAGGACTACCAATAGTCACGTGTTGAGCATTAAGCTTTGAAGCGTAGTCCATCTCTTCAAGCTGTTGTTCAAGGGACTTACCTTTCTTAAGTTCCTCATCCGCCTCCTCCAATTTTCCTTCCCTTCTCAAAGCAAGAGCTTTCTTTTTCAAAGCAAGAAGCTCTTTCTGAATCATCAATCTACTTTTGGGTGCAAGTTTGGAGTTAACATCATTCTTGGTGTTAATATTTTGAGAAGTAGAATGTTTGATATTAACCGAAGGATGCTCTGAAATTGACTTTTCTTGAGATTTCAGGTCTTCAGCTTCTTTCTCAAGCAGCTTGGCCTTCTTAAGATAGACCATTGCCTCTGCCATATTTCCAGCCTGTTTTTGATTGACTGCCTCTCTCTTTAATGAAAGAATTTCCCTCTGCAGCATTTCCTTGTCCATAATGACAGACTGAGAGATTGCACTATCTAAACCATCAAAATCATCAACCCAACCTAATGACTGCAATGTGGCTGCAATTTCTGGGTCAATCTGATCGTCATCTGTAACTTCCGGGTCATTATCAAAGACAAAATTATCAGATGGCCCAACAACCTTATCAAAATTAAAATCATCATCTAGCTTGTACCCAACAAGCAATTCCTCCTGTTTATCATTTTCCATACTGCGGATTAAAGTAGTTATTTCATCGTCAGAATCTTCATCCGGACCCAAGAGCTCCACTTCCTCGAGCTGTTTTTCCAAAATTTTTGCTTTTTTCAACTCTTCCTTAGCTTCTGCAAGTTTGCCTTCACGCTTCAGTGAGAGAGCCTTTCTCTTATGTTCCATAACCTGGGTCTTACCACTGCCACCACTGCTAATATGCCGGTTACTACTTTGGGAAGTGCCACCAAGAAGAGAAGACAATTCCCCCTCCAGAGTCATTTTCGCTGATTCTTTATCAGCATCATGGAGATCCTGGTCAGACCATCCTAACTCTCGAAGTTCAGTGATTAAGTCATTTTTGCCTTTACCCACTGCAGTGAGAGGTGTGCACCTCTCAACAGATTCTTTAGTATCAGCTTTACCCTGATCCTCAGCCCTATTGCCAGAAGACAAACCTTTCCTACGTTGTTTCTTAATAGACATCTCCAAAGCATCTGCCTGCCTCTCAAGCTCTTTTCCTCTTTTAAAGGCCTTTAGAGCTTCCTCAGACTTTCCTTCACCTTTTAGAATTCTATGCATCTTCTTTTCTTCCAGAGCTCGTTGACGTAATTCTCCAGGACTAATTGAACCTACCTCAGTATGCACTTCATTGGGTTTTCCAACAGAATGACTCCTAGGTAATTCTCTCCCAGCATCAAACACAGTACCTTCCTGATTATTCAAGCACAAAGTACTGCTACCCACCCTATGAATGCCAGAAATCATATCAGTGTTCCTGTGTGATCCAGATGAAGAAGTTTCCATTCCGTCATTGCCCAGAATCTGATTCAACAATTCGTCCTCATTCCTTGACATTAATTTTGAACTTCCTAACAGAATAAAGTAATTGTTAGATAAATGTCATCTGAAGAAAAGGTGGTACAGATGCACCCTGCAAAATAAAAATGGTTTGTGGCATATGTTTGTCATGCCTGCAGATTTCATAACTGTGCAACACATAAACATTGCAGAATAAAAATATACCTCTCGCACCCCTGTTCCTTTGTCCATATCGCAACTCAAATCGGGCAGCCTCTTCTAGCTTTTTACAAGGTTCACAAATACGCACGGGTGAATCACCTTGACCACGTAAAATCATTCTTTGCTGAGTACAGGTCCCACAGAACAAACCCCCACATCTTCTGCAATGATGCTGCAAACCCATTCCTCAAAACCATCAATAGTTGGTCAACTCTTATATCAAGAGTTTGAACTAGCAGAAATGATCCCAATACTTTTAAGTAAACAGAAAGGACGAGTTAAAAGAAAAGAAAAGTGAGTGATCACAAAATTCACTCAAAATCTCCCTGTTTCCTGATTAACCATATGGATAAGTTACAAAAATAGAAAAATCAGAAGACCCAGATGAGGATCAAAGTTTATTTGCACAAAAGAACAAATATTGAGACATGGGTATAGAAAAAAAAAAAAAAAGAGGTGAATCAGAAGAAATGAAAAAGAAAACAAAAAAAACAAAGAGAAAGATTAACCTTGCGATTGATGAAGGTGAACTGAGAAGTACAGCCCTGACAATGACTGGCGTCCACCACCCAGTTATTCCCTCTCAACGACGGCTTCGCCGGCAATCCGATCTTCTCTAGCATCTTCTCTCTTTGTACTGAAAAACACAAGACGCAATAGACTAGGGGAAGAAAGCAAATGGGGGAAAACCACTATCAAACAAGTAACTAAGGCCATCAATCACTTGGGCCCAAACTTACTATGCCCAACTATGTTGCCTAAATCAAATATGGCCATTCACAGGTAAAAAGTCGTTATCTTAGAATAGGTCATTTTGCAAATTATTTGTTGATTTCTTATTTTCATTTTAGTAAAAAATCTTTTTATTTGGATTTAAATTTCTATTTAATTTTTTATTTGAAAAACAAAAAATTAAAATTTACAATAAAAATAAAAGTAAAACTAAATGATATCTTAAATTATTAAAAAAAGAATAATTACTATTACATGAGCTAAAGATGAGATGGACAAGGTGCAACAAATGCTTTGTCAAGATCCTCCCAATATCTTGTTACAATATGAAGATAAGAAGGCTATATTTAAATATATGCAAGTAGTTGAGATTAACTGTCCCTTCCTCATGTAGAGATTGAGGATTCAATGGCTTAAGTACGGAGACAGAAGTGCTTCTTTTGCCTATAAATATGTGATCTTAAGAAGGAATTATAATATAATTACTTCTTTTACAATACAAGGTGAGTTTGTTATCTCAATTTAGTTTGATCTTATAGGGACCACTTATGATCATTTTAATAAGTTCTTTAAATTCTCATCAAACTACCAATTCTTAGTTCAATTGCTAAAATCATTTATTACTAATAAATTTTCTTTAATTGATTCAAATTTATTGATCACATTTATTATAGATTTTGAAGTGGAGAAAGCCTTCTTTGCTCTTCGTCCAAATAAGACTCTGGGTATAAATGGTCTAAAGGCTCTTTTTTTTTCACAAGTCATGAAATTTGTTGAAGCCTTTGGTTAATGATATGGTGTTGAAATTCATTAATAGTTGATATGTGCTTAATTGATTATATATTTAGTCAATAACACTTAGTGATTATTGATATCAAAATGCTTAAGATACTCACTTTAGTTCTTATATGGTTTTAGGTACAATTCAGATGCGAAAGAGCTAAAGTGAGTCGAAAGCACTATATTTAAGTCGTCTTTTTGAGAATCACACTTACTTGTCTTCAAAGAGCAAGAAAGAGAAGGTTGAGAGAAAGAGAAGATAAGAAAATGCTAAAAGAATTGAAGAAGTGATAAGTGTAAATTGCATCGTGCTTTAAGACATAGTTTGATATGTATTTAGTTGTTGATTCAACCATTTAGTATGTGTTTAGGTTAGAGTTGTGTTTGTTTGTTAATTATTTATATTTTAAGTATTTTATGGGTTAGTACAAGTCTTTGAGCTTAAATATTATATTTTTTAGGAACCCTGATGTATTTGCTAGTGTTTCATGGTCTAAATCAAAGAACGGAGAAGTTTCGGAGATAGCCGAGCTGAAACAACAGCCCCCACGATGATAGTGATAGAAGCATTAGATTTGGCCCACTATTATAATAGAAGCCCAAGAAAAACCCTAAGGTCACCCAGAACACAAGAGGATATTTGAAGAACAAGAAAAAGAGGCAGAGAGAGCTTTTACATCAGCCATATTAAGAAGCCATAGAGAGAAATCATCGAGAGATAAAGGAAGAGAAGAAGGAAGAGAGTAGAGGAGAAGAAGCTGACTCGACGTACTTCCCGACTCAGGAGTTTTCTCGTCGTTACTACCTCCTATCATCCATTTAGATTGTATTTCCTGTTTATTTTTAGTTTTATTATTGTATAGAATTGAATTGAACAGTTGATAATAGGATTTAGAATGTTGAGGATGTTATAAACTTACCTTCAGAATTTTATTCTTGAATTAATGACAATTTGATTGTTATGTGTTTATTGGATTTTGTTGTGGTTGATTATGTGATTGCATAATTTGATAATAAACCGAAAGGTTGAATCGAATGAAAAATGATTAAATTGGACTAATGAGAGTTAGATGATTTAATAGAAAGAAGCATTGGATCAGATTGAGAATTCATGCAAAGAGAGATCTTGCATAGGTTTTCGATAGTTTATTAGAGAACTTCAAAACTAATTAGAGTTTTGGATATATTATGAATTGAGAGATTGCAACCTTCATAATCTGATTAGGGTTAATGATTATAACTCGTGAGAGAGTAATCAACCCTAGGATAGTCTAGAGATAACAATATAACAATTTATATTTAATTAGGTTAGCATTAAGGATAGGTAAAATTCCCTTTCTCTCACTTGGTAATTTCTTTTGGTTGATTCTTGGGTGTGTAGCAAATTGCATAGTGATTAGTATCTTCGTGTTTGATTCTTAAATTGATAGATTAAATTAAATTATCATATTAGTTTCATTCAACTTGAATTTCTGTTATTGTTTTTGAACGTAGAATTAGGATTAGATTAACTCCCTCATCATGGGATTGACATCTTTGGTACTACGCTAATGAACCGTGTGCTTGACAATTATCGAAGGTTAATAATTAAAACTTACACATAACAAAAAGCATCAATCAAGTTTTTGGCATCGCTTCCAGGGAGGTGATTAGTTTAGTTCTTTAGTCTAAGGCTTTTTCACCGTCTATTGTGTTTAAAAAAACTAGACATAAAGTAGACGACACATCAACTTGGATATCATCGAACAACAATAGGGAATCTAAAGAGTTGAATGCTAAGAAGAGATAAAAAGAATGATCATGGAGGGTGTATATTATAGGGAGCAAAGGACTCTTGCGGATTTCAATATGCCCCAATTTAGTTGGGAAAATCACTTTAGGATGGCAAAACTGCCCAGATTTCTATTAGTCTAACAATGTTAGTACTTACAATAGACATTAAGACTTATTAAGACTTCAGTAAAATGACTTTAGTTCATGGGATTCCAAATTGGACAAAATCATGGATAAGTTAACAAACATGGAAGTGACTGGAAGAGCAAATTGATGAAGTAACAAAAAATCATGCCTTTTCTATTTATAACCTAGAGATTCAAGTGAGACAACTTTCTCGTGAATTTTGTAAGAGAACTATGGAAGACTCTTTGAGCAATATGGAATTACATCCATGAGAGCAATATAAGCTTATCATACTTAGAAATGGTAAAGAAAAAGAAGAACCAGTGGAAGACCATGTCGAACCCCATCTTGTAGAAGACCAAGAGATGAAGAAAGAGAATAAAGAAAATAATGACAATTCTCCCTATTATTCCCTAGATCTTGGTATACCATGCTTGAACATAAAAAAAACTTGCATAGATGTCCATGAAGAGAACCTTATCATTCATATTAATGATGACTAACTGACATTCAACATAATCCACAGGAGGGTGACTCATTCAGAAAATTTGATGTGCTTGAATCTTTGAAGGAACGAGAGGACGAAGAACAGATGACAACGGACATTAAGTTTAAAGAAGCTATGGAAGTCTCTATTCAGAAAGCTAAAGGAAAATAGCAGATGAGGAAAAATGAAGAAGAACCAAGAAGATAACAACTCA
Organism: Erythroxylum panamense; assembly: GCA_027123425.1. Taxonomy (NCBI): domain Eukaryota; kingdom Viridiplantae; phylum Streptophyta; class Magnoliopsida; order Malpighiales; family Erythroxylaceae; genus Erythroxylum; species Erythroxylum panamense. The sequence goes on along the minus strand of JAOTIZ010000002.1, from coordinate 30,576,247 downwards.
CCCTTACCGAGCAAACTGTTGGATTCTATGGAAGATTCATGGAGTTTTGATATTCCCTATTTTGTTAACAGTTCACTTTAAAAAAAGACATTACTAAGTTTAATTAGTTTTCACAATTTTATCAATATTTTCCTTCTGATCATTTTGCAATTTATAGCTTACTTATAGGCTATAATACTAATGTTGAACGAAAAGGGTAGAAATAAACCACTCATAATTTATCCCGACTGAGTTTCCAATGATACAAGGTCAAGCTAATAACCATAAATTAGCACATTTAGTAGTTAGGTTTAAATTGTTGCATAATTAGATTTGTTTTAAATTCCAAAAAAAGTTCTTAATGATTGGGAATGTTTTGGAGTGCGAACTATCTTACTCTTTTTAAAGCAATTACAAGATAGGGCAATAATCTTGGGCATCAAGCGCATTTGGTCTCCGTATTCGACACATCACCACCTCAGCCAACATGATGATATCATGTTCTAACCCTTTTCTTTTCATTTTTGTTAGTATTTTGTTCCTTTTTATTCCACATATTGTTTTATCTCCCCTTTTGTGCTTGTATGTACCCTTCTCATATTGAGGACAATGTGTTGTTTAAGTGTGAGGAGGGTTGTGTGTTTTTACCTTGAGTATGAATTTTGCATATTGTATGATAGTTTGATTAGGTTGCATGATGTGAATTGTGTGAATCCATCAATGGCTAGGACTTAACAGGATAGATTTAGCCTTAAACCTAGCATTTTAGGTTGCAAAGATTTATTAGCTTGTGAAATTAGTGACCTAAACTCCTTAGGGCTAAAGGCTAAATATGCTGGTTAATTAGAATATGATGTTAGACCATTCACCCTAGGAATTTTCCATACCCATTTATAATTTTAGACTAATTAAATAAGTGGCATCACTAGTACATTTTTATAAGAATGGTCAGCTAAATCAATAAGGTAAGCAAAATTTTTATGTAGAAAAAAGAAAAAAATACAAAGGAAAGTTGTATAAAATTTAACTAAAATAACTATTCCGTTGGCCTTCGAGTTATAAATACAGCTAGTAGCTAGTTCTGAATGTGATATAGTTGAGTAACTAGATCGACATGCATCACAAACGTATGGCTTTGCGTAAAAAGACTACAATGACATTCTAACCAAATAGCTTAATAGCAATAAGATTTAGTTGAGTAACCGGATTGACATTCATAAAAAATGTTTACCTCCTAATTGTGAGTTTGTTGTGTGTAAGTTTTCATATTAACCCTTGATAATCAGCAAGCACATGGTTCGTTAGCGTAATACCAAAGGTTTCAGTCCCATGAGGAACGAATTAATCTAATCCTAAAATCTAAAGATGGAAACAATAACAGAAATTCAAGTTGCACGAAACTAATGCGAGATTTTAATTCAATCAATGAATTTAAGAATCAAACATGAAAAAACTAATTACTAAACAAATGCAACACACCCAAGAATCAACCGAAAGAAATTACCAATTGAAAGAAAGGGAATTTTACTTATCCTTAATACTAACCTAACTGATTATGAATTATTAAATTATTAGTTCTACACTATCCTAGGGTTTATTACTCTCTCTCGAGTTGTAACCATTAACCCTAAATCATAAACCTTAATCAGATTATGGGGGTTGCAATTTCTCAATTTACAACCTATCCAAACCCTAATTGTTGGCCCCCGTTTCTGTGGCCCAACATTCGGAAACACACAAGCATAGAAGACCCAAAATGATAGCATACTGACCACAATTTGGGGGACTTGCAATAGGAATTTTGGATCGGCTTCTTAAGGACATTTGTTCCTCATATTCTAACGATTCTAACGCCACTGAAAACGCT
>JAOTIZ010000002.1:30508423-30525973 GCA_027123425.1 Erythroxylum panamense | reverse complement strand
TAATTAGGCTAGATTAGACCTTTTTCACTAGGTTCCAATTAAGTGAGACGACCCGAGGTTGCATCCTGTATTGCAATATTTGGAATTATTATTTTTGACCGATTTTCAAGGATCGATCATAAGGTCGAATCGACAAAGCCGCGATCACACTCAAACCTTCTCTTATCAGAATTTTATCTCTGAAAACTTAGTGAAGAAGAAGGTGTTTTGCAACTAGTGTAAAAAGAGTGGTCATCACATCTTTTAATGCAAGAAACGAACTAAATAATGTAACTCTTCTAAATCCTCTCAGTCTACTATTGAGGTTCCTCCCAAAGAGGGTGTAATGGAGAATTTACTAACATCTCTTACATTCTTGTTCAATGATCTTTAAGCCTTCCTACATCAATTTCAACTAGATTTTGGTACTATTTCTTTTTCTACCTTGTATCTCATATCCAAGTTCTTCTCATCTCTTCCTCTTGTCCATAAACCTTTTAGATAGAAGATACTCTTATTGTTGTTTATGCTATCAATCATATTCCTACTTCTATTTTAGGTAATCTCACCTTATAGATGCTTTTATAATCATACTCATAACTACCAAACTTATTCTATTCTTCTCCAACTAGATGAATACATTAAGCTAGAATCAAGTGCATTATTATGCTTTTCCCTAAGGTATGAGATAAAACATAAAGGGCATAGGTGTTAGGATCCCTTGTCATAAATACTTTATATATCCTAACATATGACCTTTGAGGAATATAAGATAATCTTATCTTTTTCAAAATTTTGTATTAGTGAATCCTGTCGTCAATTTTTTTCTAATCACACGGTATCCTTATTTCTTGATATTTTCTACAAGATCATTATTTAATAGTTCTAAAAGTTCAAACATAACTTATGTTTAATCCTACCATGTCTCTTCCAGTTGTGGATTTATTATCTCCTCCAAATTATCCTCCTCCATTTACTAATTCACTATAATCTTTTGTCCCTTAGCTTACTCCCTGTCATACTAATCAAGTAAGTCACCCTTCCATTTTTCTTTGAGATTTTAATGTTTCAACCCCAAACCTACAGTGAGGTGAGCTTTGAGCCTCTATATAATGGCAGAGGAACTACAAGCACTTATTAGCATTAATACCTAGAACATTGTCAACTTAAATTCAAGCAAGTATATTATTGGCTATAATGACTCTATAAAATTATAATTTGGGTTGATGGATCGATTGAACAATTTAAAGGTCAACTTGTTGCTAAAAGGATTTATTCAAGAGTTTGGTATTTACTAAGAGGAGACATTTGCTCCTGACACTAATTTAACTTTAGGTGGAAATCTCACCATAATTGTTACTAGCAAGTACTAGTTCATATTTCAAATGGATGTCAAGAACACCTTCTTCAATAGTGATCTTATAAAAGAAATCTAAATGAAAGTTTCAGCTAATTATGATAATTTACCTAATATAATTTTCTGTCTTTGCAGAGCCTTGTGTAAACTAAAATAGGCTTCCATATGCCAGGTTTCCCAAATTAAGCTATACTATATGGCCTTTTTAGGTTTTAGTTATCTTTTAGTCAAACTCCTATAATCATGATTTATTCATTTGGAAACTGATGAGTATAAATTGCATTGTTTTTTAGGGCATAGTTTGATATGTGTTTAGCCATTAATTTGATCATTTAGTATGTGTTTAGGTTAGAATTGTGTTAGTCTGATAATTATTTATATTTAACTATTTTATGAGTTAGTACAAGCTCTTGAGCTTAAATATTATATTTTTGAGGTACCTTAATATGTTTGCTAGTGCTTTGGAGACAATATCAAAGAATGAAGGAGTTTTGGAAGACATTCAAGTCGAAACAACGGCCCACAATCTTGACTGAAGGCTCAGATTTGGGCTACGATCATGGCCTACGATGGGCAGATGCGTAGTCACTTACGAACTTCACGTTTTGAGGGACTTTTTATACCTTTTGAATGTTGGAAAGACCCTAGGATTACTTAAAATACAAAAGACTATTTAAAGAACATTAAAAGGAGTACAAAAGAGTTTTTTGCATTAGCCACACTTGAAACTCTAAAGAGAGAATACCGAAAGAGAGATAGAAGAAGGAAGAGGAAGAAGAGGAAGCTGAAGCTGACTCGACGTGCTTCCTAGATCAGGAGTTTTCCTGGCGTCGCTGCCTTTCGTTGTTTATTCTAAGTCATTGTTCTTTTTTGTTTTGATTTTATTTATGTATATAATTGAGATAGATAGTATGATGATAGGATTCGGAATATTGATAATGTTCTAAACTCTCCTTCGAGATTTTATTATAATTTAATAATAATTTAGTCGGTTGTGTTTATTGGATGAATGTCGTGATTTGATTGTATTCTTGCATAATTCGGTAATAAACTGAGAGGGTGAACTAAATGAAAAACAATTAATTCAAATTAATGAGAGTTAGGTGATTAATAGAAACTGTGTCAAATCATATTAGTAATTATACGGAGAGAGATCCCGTGTGATGTTCCAATAGTTTATTAGAGTGCTTCATATCTAATTAGGGTTTTTGATAATTTGTGAATTGAGATGTTGCAAATTTCATAATCTGATTAGGGTTTATAATTTAGGATTTAATGGTTATACGTCGACAAAAAGTAATCAACCCTAGGATAGTCTAAAATTGACAGTTCATTGACACATAATCAACTAGGTTAGCATTAATGATAAGTAAAATCCCCTTTCTTATAAATTGGTAAATTCCTTAGGATGATTTCTATTGTGACTCAATTCTGGTAATTAATTTTTGTTGCATCTTTTATTTTCAGTTTTATAGTTTTTTTGGTGTTAAATTTTAGGATTAGATTACTCTCGTTCCTCTTGAGATAGACACGTTTAATATTATGCTATGAACTGTGTGCTTGCGAAATGCTGAAGGTTTATAAGATTAAAAATTACCCCGATCACAAATATATTCAAGCATACAATCTTCTTCTCCTTTATGTTGATAAAATGATAATTTCTAACAATAATACTTAAGGTATTTTCACTCTCAAATATTTTTATACCAATAGTTTGAGGTGAAGGACTCAGGTAATCTGAGTTTTTTATTGGGTTTTGAAATTTAATATGATGAATCTAACTATTATCACAAGAAAAAAATATGTCATTAAGCTTATTTCTCATATTAGTATCATTGAAACCAATACTACTAGCACTAACTCAAATCCAACATCCATCTTTCAGTTATAGATGGGACTCTCCTTAATGTTAGTTATTTTCATTGCTAATTAGTTGAAAGTCTTATATGTGTCACTATCTTATGTCCTAATATTATTCATATGATTCACACCATTAGTCAATTTATGCAACATCTTGTACCATTTACTTCTCTATTATTTTTTGTATCCTTTGGTAATCAGAGGTACCCTCTTTCATAGTCTTCAACTATGTCATTTATCTTCATTAGAGTTAAGAGCAGTAAATCTAATGTAGATAAATATTTTTTTGGAACAACAAGAAGCAAATAATTATTTCTCGATCTAGTATGGAAGTAAAACACCAAGTTTTTATAGGCATAACCTCTAGGCTTCTCTGGCTACATTGGTTTCTCCAAGGTAAGGGTGTTTCCTCTTCTTTTGCAATTCCTTTATTATGTGATAATCACAGTTCTATATAAATTGATGATAATGACGCCTTTTATAACAAATATATTAAGATTGATTGTCACCCTATACGATACCATATTATTCAAGGTACTATTTAACTTATTCCTACTTTATCATAGTCTCAAGTCATATATATTTTCACTACTAATTTCAAGAACTTGTATTTAAATTTAAGATGTCCAGATCCTTACCACGTTAAATTTGTATAGAGATGTTAACATATAAAGATTGTAATAGTAGGTGTTAACATATAAAACAATTGTGACAGTAGCGTAAGTTTAAGGTATAATTATTGTAAAAGTAGCATATATATTAGGATATGTATAACTTAACTTATATCTAAATATCCCATTTTATAGTAGTTCTATACACAATACATAATACTTTTCCTACTTAATGGTCCTCTTCTTTCTACATTATTCAAATTTGGAAATAAGAATTTTTTTTAATTTTACATTTTCAATGTGATAGGAAACTACTAATGAAGTTGACGAAAATAACAAATATACTATATCTACATTTTAGGTTTATTAGGATAAGAACTTATAGCTCTGTTTGACAATCAGCAGATTACATTAGTTATTAGCTGATTCTATTAGCGGTTAGCTAACAGTAGACTAATATAGCTTATTTGACCAGCAGATAATATCAGTTTTTTATTTAATGATGCTTAGTAAAATTAACTGTTTAGTATTAGTTGTTTATGTTTAAAATAACTTATGAGGGCATGACTTGAAAAAATAATTTATAAGGACATGAATATTATATCTTAGTATTTCTTTGAATATTATCATAAGAATTTAGATAGAGCAAAAGAAGTCAACACTATCATTTAAAACAAAGGTTTATAATATTCTAAGAACGACGTCTAACTACCATTAAATTAGAAATAATATTATCACGAATAGTCGACATCTCCTAAGTTCTCGGTTTTTCAATACTTTCTTGTGTAGAGTTAACTTTAACATCTTCAAATACATTTAGAAGTATAAATTCAGGATCTTGACCGATGATGTTAAAAGTTGAGTCATCAATTGTGCTTCTTCTAATATAGTTATGCACAAATTATTCTATTTTAATCTATTAATGAATAATTAGGCATTTTTTCTCATTATGAATGTATTCCTGAAAAAAAATATATTATTGAACTAAAATTAGAAATTATTGGTTATATCCCAATTTTATGCTTAGGTTTCAATTTACTTACGTCAATTAGTCAAAATTAAATAAATTAAAACCTATTTGTCTATGTTCAAAATAAAAAATAATTTTTTAAATTAATGTTAAAAACTAAATTAAAAAATATAGTAGTTAATGAACACAAAACTTATTTTTAATTATATGAAAATGTAATCCCTTAATAGAATTAGTCTTATCTTATAACTAAAACTAAAAACAAATTTTTAATAATTTTATCTATTAAAATATTTTTTTAGACATAATAACTATTTGTAGAAACATTTTATATTTAGAAATATTTAAATATAAAAATATATTTTTAATTTAATGATTTAATTCTTCTTAATTACAAATTTTAATCCAAGTATTAATAATTACAATAAATGCAACTAGAAACTTTCCTACCCAGCCCAATTTTTTAATCCAACATTTTGCAGTATTTGTATTGTATTATACTAAATCTGATGATACTTATTTTATTTAATTAAAAATGAAATAATTTTCAAAAATAATTATACTTATTTTTAAATAAACCAAAGTATTTGTTTACTTCGAATAAATTGAATTCATATTTTATGCTTTTATATGTTTATCTTTATCTCTCTCTCTTCACTTCCCATCAGGATATTAGTCTTTGATAAAGGAGAAACAATACTAAAATAGAACTAGAGTAATTTACAATAATTTTTGAGCAAGATTGTCTTTGCGTCCCATAATTTCTCAATTATCGGAGCAAAATGTTCCTCATACGAGCGTTTTCAAAAACAACAAATTAGGTTTAATCCGTAAATCCAATCTGTTAATTATTAAATATAATTATCAAAATTTTGATATGATTAAATAATCATATACTCCTCAACCCGTCAAAAAATAGCTTGATAAATCATTTAACAATCAAGGCCTATGATGCTATTCAGATGTGCAGTGACGAAACAGATAAAGAGGGTTAGTGTTATCAAACCTTAGATTCTGGTCTGTCACATCATTTAACATCTTTGGGACATCATTTTGCTTTTAATAATGTATTAGGCACATGATCAGAAGGCAGAAATGTTTATTAGCCAGGATAGTACCCAACCGGACAGGTTTTACCTGATCTTGACCATCAATCTTTGTTTGTCTTTTTCTTATAAGGCTTATCAGCTTTAAGGTCAAATTGTGTACTGTACAAACATAAAATTTTATTTTGCGAAAGTAACATAATTGGTGGAATTAATTAAAGCTCAATAAGTGAGGAATGCTCCAGGAGAGACCCTATCCATCCTGAATAGATCTACGTGTAATTTTTCTTTTTTTTGTTTCTTCGAAGTTTGGCACACCCTTTCCTGTTGGGACACTATATATAAAGCCTTGATTTCAGAGGGGTGCTGTTGTGCAGTGAAAAGAAATCAGCAAGTACAGGAAAGACTATGGGGAAATCTCCGTGTTCTCAGATAATGCCTCTGAGAAAAGGCGCATGGAGTCCTGAAGAAGATCGCATGTTGATTGCTTATATTGGAAGATATGGCATTTGGAATTGGACTGAGATGCCAAAAGCTGCCGGTAAGAAACATCCGATATAGGCCAAATCATGAACTAAACTGTTCAGTTGGAATTAAACATTTAGATTCATTTGCATACTATCAGTAAAATTGGGAAGCTTCTTTCTTGTTAATGGTAATTTAAATTAACTAATTTTGCAAGCATTCTTTGCTAATACTCGGGACTAAATAGAATTGAGTAGCATATTTCATCTTCTGAGATGTAACTATCTGTGTATACTTGGGTCGCTTCTCCGTAGTTTCACAAAACCTAAACGATCGCTTTTTTCTTTTATCTTAACTACTAATTCCTATTTTAGGGTTCTGGTTTTAATATTCTCGTGATTGTAATTGCATTTGCATCTGAAATAAGTTGAAGGAATTTCTCCATCTAGCCGTCGTCAATGACAATGCCAACAAGCTGTTCATTTTATAATAATTGGAGGAGAAGATGTATATGTGTGAGTGTATACATTTGTCATCTGATCTCGCAATACACGGCAACAATGTTCACCTTCTCAATATGGTATCTACTGCAGGCTTGTCAAGGTCTGGAAAGAGTTGTAGGCTTCGATGGATGAATTACTTGAGGCCCGGTGTAAAGCGAGGAAACTTCACCAAGGAAGAGGTTCACACCATAACTCAGATGCATCAAACACTGGGAAATAGGTACCTAACTCTATAAAATACTCGAGCATCAAAAAAAAAAAAAAACTTTACTTTTGCCAAGCTCTGGACTTATATGGGATGAGGATGGACGTTGGTCTCTTACTTGCAAAAAGCTTGGTTGTTGAATATTGTTAAAGAAATTTTTTTTGAAAACCACTTCTGAACTTAATTTGTGTTTCTGGGTTCTGTTTCTTCCATCATTTCAGCGTTCACCTCATCACGGACATGGCCGATCTATATCGAAATTTCAGTTTACTTCCTTGCGAGAATTCGTCAGCAACTTGCTGATTAGTGTAACATAAAAGTTTTGTAATTGTAGCTAGGCATACATCCAAGTTGCATTTAATGGAGAATTCTGAACTAGTTATTAAAAAGTAGGAAGATGTATTCTGATCAGAGATGTTCGTTTCCATTGTATCAGGTGGTCCACAATCGCATCTAAACTGCCCGGTAGAACAGACAATGAAGTAAAGAATTATTGGCATACCCATTTGAGTAAACGCTTGAAGAAAGCTACAGTAGAGGCAACGATATTGCAGGGATTGACAACATTAATAACAGAACCCATAGGAGCTAAGAACTCAAAGGAAGATGGTGACTCTCTTCGGTATACTCCGGAAACGTCGAACTGGGAAGATTTTGAGAAAATCCCAATGTCACCGTTATTACTTAGTACTGCTGATTTGTCATCAAGTCCTGATTCTCTCGGCCAAGTTGCTGAGTCGCACATCGTGGATTATGAAAATACTGATTTGTCTAGATTATTTGAAGAACTAGAGGGTATGAGTCGCTCGCAATCTTCAAAAGAAGACTCGTGTAACGTGAAGGACGGTAAAAGCAGGTGGAGAGAAAATGTTTGGCCTGAAAAGTCCAGCAATCGTCAGCGTACCTCCTTTAATAAAAATGTTACCAATGAGAAGGCATTTCCTATAGAAGAAACCGGATCTGAGGGCATCATTCCTGTGTCGATAAACTTGCCAACTGGTAGCGCCTCTTCATCAAGTTATAATCCTTCTATTGCTAGTGAGAATGTCGGAGATGAGACAATAAGTGAGAGTACTCTTGGGAGCGTACCTGAAGTAAGTACTTCTGGACACCTGGAGGATAATATATTATCAATGGCGGAGTCCTATTCTTTAGAGGAATTATTGCTCATGGAGAGGGGCGATGGAGTTATGAACATGGACCAAATTTGGTTTGATAACTCTTTTAGCTACCACACATACTTGGATCATCAATGCTGGAATTAATATTTTCGATGCATCTAATTCTCCTTAACGAAAATACTTTCTTGTTTTGGTTATTCACAATAATAATGGTTTGAACTAGTAGCTAGCTTATGATTTCTTGAGGTAGCTATTAGTGAGTCCATATAAATAGTGTAAATTCATTGCTTGATTATAAAGCCGATATGTTTTGAGCAACATTTGGTGCTATTTAATCACCCGTGTAGCATTCCCTGGTAGCCTCAAAAGAATCTTGAGTTGTATTTTGTCCCTAATTAACGTATTATATATTCCCTTTCTACCTTACACCGAAATTATATTTTAAATTAAGATGAAAAGTACGATTCACTAATACAATATATAAGAAACTGAAACTTAATTACTATTGAAAACCTTTTTTTAAAATCAATTAGTGCTCAATAAATGCTCAACATAATGAAAGCTCACCTCAATTCTCAGAAATAATTTAAATATCATAAAGAGTGCTCAGTATTTGTAGTGAAAATAATGACACATAAAACCAATTGAAAGATATCCAAAATAAACTTTTACATAACTTTGAGCGATAAACGTATTGGAATGAATTAATAAAGGCTTAAGATGAAAATTGCATTGATCTATATATTAAATTACCTTTTCTCTTTTGTTGGTATTGCAATCTTATCTTGTTCTTCACTTGAATTTGCTCTAGTGCTTAATTAGTCAAAATTTTAATGTTCATTTTGGTTCAATTTGCCACTTGTTGCTTTGTTCTTTAACCAATTTAATTAATAAAATAACTAAAAATACAAAATTAATAGCAACAGGTTTTTGGTGTAATCTATAGATTAGAATCTCCTTTAGTTTAACAAACTCTTCCTTTTTAATATGTGATATAAAATACTTAGTAATATTGAGAATGATAAATGAGATAAAATCATTTAAGAACATTCTCTCTCTATGCCAAAGTAATATGAAATATGTGACTTCCCCTTAATTCATGCATAAGTATATTTGATCAACGAATACATTTAACAAAATTTAAGATTTCATACAAGAACAATTCAATTAATAGTTAGGCATAGATGATACCATGATTTTTTTTGAAAATTAAAAGAAATTTATTTCCATTTAAGGTAGAAAGTACTTTACAAAATTTAATATAAAGATCAATTCATACTTTGATGGTTAGTGGATAAACTAATTATGAAAAAGACATTAAGACAAATGGACAATGCTTCGTTTGGCTTTAGGACATGTGTCTTAAGTTTAGGGGGTAAGGTGATCTATTTCTGTGCCTGCCCTCTCCGGAGTTCAATTGTTTCTTCTTCTTCCCTTTTTTGTTCTTTCTTTCACCTGAATCATTATATATATCTGAGGTAGGCATCTTCTTTATTTGCCTTGATTGCTAATCGGATTATCATTGAGAGCTTGATGCTAATTTCTGTTTCTTGTTATGTAGCTCCACAGTCATTCACTGGTTTCTTTTGCATCATCTCCCTTCATGTTTCAATCAGTAAATGATCATATCATATAGTTATATGTAAGATGAGCATTGCTCCTTTTTTATAAAATATTAGTGCATTACCAATCAAATTTTATAGTAAAAATTAATATTAAGTAAACCAATTTAATGTAATAATCATAACAAATGATATAATTATCATAGAAACATAATGAAAAAGATATAAAGAACAATTTAATTGTAGACATTTAATTTTATCTCTTATAGTTTTATCTTTGTTTTATTTTTTAACATTAAGAAAATTTTAAAATGCATTTTATATATTTAATTTTAAGGAAACCTTCACTAGATTATATATGTACATTGCTAATTTTAGTTTTTACTTTATTATATGTAAATTTTAATGAAATTAGTAACCTACTAACTATGTCAAAATTACCCAAACTTTATGTTGTAGCCTTTTGTTTAATTTCCAATTGCCATAATTAGTTTACATTTCGGCTAATTTTATTTTTTACAAACAAGTTTAATTTCTAGACTTTGGTGTTTCATTCTAAAAGTATAGGATTTATGTTTTAGGAATTTTTTACTAATTTGAAGTTAAATTAGACTTTTGGGGTCAAACTTGAAATTTGAAAGAGGTTTAAAAAGAAATGGAAATGGAAGTAAGGTCTGATTTGTAAAATAAGGAAAGAGTAGGAGTTAATTGGCAAAAGGAAGAACGGAAAAAGAAGCTAACATGGCAAGTAATAGAACATGAAATACTACAATGTTCAAAGATCTACATTAAATTCTAATATCTTTTAAAAGGTGTAAGTAAAATCTTTCATTAATTCATATGCCCCTTTTCATGATACGTTACGTTTGTTTCATTTGCGCCCTCTTCTTTTTCAGCTACTGGTCCATTTATATCATTTCATCTCATCAAAGTAAGCACTAATGATTTGAGAATTTAATTAAGAAAGACTTCCTATTCGAGTGTAAACATGTGGGGCTTGTGACTTGATTATGGTGTTCCTACTTTACTTGCAATTAAGTAATTATAATATATAGAGACTTCGTCTTCATATGATTTAAGAAAACAATCAGTAATTTGGGTCACCAAGACCTTCAATGCCTCCAATAAAGACTTCTTGTTTGAGTTCTTACGACGTACAGTTCCTGCTTACAATTGACCAACAAAAATGTTTTGAGCAGCAACTTTCATGCTCTCAACTTCATTTCTTTCTTATGCGTTTGATGATCAAACATATATATCCTCTCCATTTTAACATTTTGAGGTGATAATGTTATCCATAATCTTCATTCTCTCTATCCTGTTTTTTCAGTTTGTATGACCCACGAACCTGCTATTGATTAGTTTTTAGTATAAAGTAAGGAGTAAATAAATCACCATTTTTATCACTCCAACGCTTGGCCTTGAGTTGGGTGTTTGTTGTTTAATTTGACTGATTATAGTAATTAATAAACTTAAGTAAATGACACTACTTTATCAACACGTGAAGATTCCATTACTCGTTTTCTATTTATTTAATCTTATAGAAATTTAACTCTCCCATTCTTAGAATCTTCCACGGAAGCAATTTAATTTTGTCAATAAACGTAAAGATGTAGCAAATGCAATTAATCTTGAGGATGACACTCCAGACGAAATGCATATACAAATGCAATTCGTCACGTTTTAAAAATGATTCATCCTGGATCCTTCGACGATATAAGTACAATTCCTCTAAATAACATTTAAAAGTGTTCATCAACCAAATGCGCGTATGCGGGAGCAACTTGGTCAGATGATTAATAACAATTATACAAAGGACAAGTTGCTAATATTTTGTCCTTAATTATAGCCTTATGCTTTCCCCTAATGCTCAAGTTGTTCATGTTTACTGGTTAGCCGCGCTTATGACGTTGGTAAGATGAAATCAAGGAGCATCACTTATAATGAGGAATATATAGACATATATATATATAGGGCGTAGAAGTTTTTTGTGATCCCAAACATCTTGTAATGTAGATGGGGTAGACTAGAGCTAAAAGCTTGCTATATTAATGTTGACGATTTATTTTGTTTTATCTACCATGAGCATACAAAATATATTAAGATTTATTGTCACCTTATGCTTCAACATATTATTTAAGGTACTATTTAACTTATTCCTAGTTTGTCATAGTCAGAGTCATAAATATTTTCACTAAATTTCTTCCTCCTTGCTGATTTCAGTAACTTGTGTTCAAATTTTAGATGTCCAACTCCTTACCACTTCAAATTTGAAGAGAGATGTTAACATATAAAGATTGTAATAACATGTACTAATGTATAAAATTGTTGTGACACTAACATATGTTTAAGTATAACAATTGTAAACGTCGCTTACATGTTAGGATATGTCTAACTTAACTCATATGTAATACTCCCTTTTTGTAATAGTTTTATACACAAAAATACAAATTAGTTTTCTTGCTTAATGGTCCTCTTCTTTCTACAATATTCAAATTTGGAAATAAGAAAATAATTTTTCTTATTTTACGTTTTCAATGTGACAGGAAAACGCTCGTGAAGTTGATAAAAATAACAAATTTACTATATCTACATTTTTAGGGTTATTAGGATGAGAATCCATAATCTTCTCAAAGAGAAAAAAGGCTGAGAATCCATAATGACATGAAGATGCGCAGTGAAATAGATAAAGAGGGTTAGTGTCATCACAGTTGACCAGAGTATGCTCCATCGACAAACCTTAGATTCCGGGCTGTCACATTATTTAGCATCTTCTGGACATCAATTTGTTTTAATTAAAGTATTAAGAAAGAAATGTTTATTAGCGAGATAGTACCCAACTGGACAGGTTTTCCCTGATGCATGCACTGCTCACTTGACCATCAATCTTTGTTTTAAGGTCAAATTGTGTACTGTACAAACATTTAAAAAAAAATTGCTAAAATAACACAATTGGTGGAATTAATTAAAGTTCAATAAGTGGGGAATGCTCCAGGAGAGACCTTATCCATCCTGAATAGATCAACGTGTAATTTTTCTTTTTTTTATTTCTTCAAAGATGGGCACACACGCTTTCCTGTTGGGACGCAATATATAAAGCCTTGATTTCAGAGGGGTGCTGTTGTGCAGTGAAAAGCAATCAGCAAGTACAGGAAAGACTATGGGGAAATCTCTGTGTTCTCAGATAATGCCTCTGAGAAAAGGCGCATGGAGTCCTGAAGAAGATCGCATGTTGATTGCTTATATTGGAAGATATGGCATTTGGAATTGGACTGAGATGCCAAAAGCTGCCGGTAAGAAACATCCGATATAGGCCAAATCATGAACTAAACTGTTCAGTTGGAATTAAACATTTAGATTCATTTGCATACTATCAGTAAAATTGGGAAGCTTCTTTCTTGTTAATGGTAATTTAAATTAACTAATTTTGCAAGCATTCTTTGCTAATACTCGGGACTAAATAGAATTGAGTAGCATATTTCATCTTCTGAGATGTAACTATCTGTGTATACTTGGGTCGCTTCTCCGTAGTTTCACAAAACCTAAACGATCGCTTTTTTCTTTTATCTTAACTACTAATTCCTATTTTAGGGTTCTGGTTTTAATATTCTCGTGATTGTAATTGCATTTGCATCTGAAATAAGTTGAAGGAATTTCTCCATCTAGCCGTCGTCAATGACAATGCCAACAAGCTGTTCATTTTATAATAATTGGAGGAGAAGATGTATATGTGTGAGTGTATACATTTGTCATCTGATCTCGCAATACACGGCAACAATGTTCACCTTCTCAATATGGTATCTACTGCAGGCTTGTCAAGGTCTGGAAAGAGTTGTAGGCTTCGATGGATGAATTACTTGAGGCCCGGTGTAAAGCGAGGAAACTTCACCAAGGAAGAGGTTCACACCATAACTCAGATGCATCAAACACTGGGAAATAGGTACCTAACTCTATAAAATACTCGAGCATCAAAAAAAAAAAAAAACTTTACTTTTGCCAAGCTCTGGACTTATATGGGATGAGGATGGACGTTGGTCTCTTACTTGCAAAAAGCTTGGTTGTTGAATATTGTTAAAGAAATTTTTTTTGAAAACCACTTCTGAACTTAATTTGTGTTTCTGGGTTCTGTTTCTTCCATCATTTCAGCGTTCACCTCATCACGGACATGGCCGATCTATATCGAAATTTCAGTTTACTTCCTTGCGAGAATTCGTCAGCAACTTGCTGATTAGTGTAACATAAAAGTTTTGTAATTGTAGCTAGGCATACATCCAAGTTGCATTTAATGGAGAATTCTGAACTAGTTATTAAAAAGTAGGAAGATGTATTCTGATCAGAGATGTTCGTTTCCATTGTATCAGGTGGTCCACAATCGCATCTAAACTGCCCGGTAGAACAGACAATGAAGTAAAGAATTATTGGCATACCCATTTGAGTAAACGCTTGAAGAAAGCTACAGTAGAGGCAACGATATTGCAGGGATTGACAACATTAATAACAGAACCCATAGGAGCTAAGAACTCAAAGGAAGATGGTGACTCTCTTCGGTATACTCCGGAAACGTCGAACTGGGAAGATTTTGAGAAAATCCCAATGTCACCGTTATTACTTAGTACTGCTGATTTGTCATCAAGTCCTGATTCTCTCGGCCAAGTTGCTGAGTCGCACATCGTGGATTATGAAAATACTGATTTGTCTAGATTATTTGAAGAACTAGAGGGTATGAGTCGCTCGCAATCTTCAAAAGAAGACTCGTGTAACGTGAAGGACGGTAAAAGCAGGTGGAGAGAAAATGTTTGGCCTGAAAAGTCCAGCAATCGTCAGCGTACCTCCTTTAATAAAAATGTTACCAATGAGAAGGCATTTCCTATAGAAGAAACCGGATCTGAGGGCATCATTCCTGTGTCGATAAACTTGCCAACTGGTAGCGCCTCTTCATCAAGTTATAATCTTGGGAGCGTACCTGAAGTAAGTACTTCTGGACACCTGCCGGATAATATATTATCAATGGCGGAGTCCTATTCTTTAGAGGAATTATTGCTCATGAAGGGGGGCGATGGAGTTTTGAACATGGACCAAATTTGGTTTGATAACTCTTTTAGCTACCACACATACTTGGATCATAAATGCTGGAATTAATATTTTGGATACATCTAATTCTCCTTAACGCAAATACTTTCTTGTTTTGGTTATTCACGATAAATATTTCGTACTTTATTCATCTTCAGTTGACCATAGGCAACTGGTATGGATACAAATATCGAATATAATTTTTGGGAATTTCATGCTTTGTGCTTCTACCACCTTTTCTTATCATTGCTTTTATTATCAAAATTTAGACTAATTAGAATTATCAATATATATAAAAGAGAAATAATCAAGATTTTAAGGAATAATGTTCATATTAATCTTTATAGTTTACTCATTTTAGATTCTTTAAATATATCTTTATCTTTAGATTAGACTAATCTAAATTTTAATTCTCAAAGCAGTTGCAAAATGTAATTAATAATTATGATAACTTTTTAACAACATTATGATACATATTTATAGAACTGAATTAAGTTTAAATATTAGTTTAAATAATTAGAATGTTGAATATTTTTATTGCATTTTCATTTTCCAAAAGTTTAGCTTTTTTTTAATTTGCAATCAATTTTAATTAAAAGATAATGCAGCAATGAAAGAATAATGAGTGTTTTAAACGTTAGTTTTCTTCTAAGACAAAATTTAATAGAGAGCAAATTGAAATAGTCATAAAAACAAGACTTTGGTTATGTTAAAAACATGTTCTCACCTATATTTTTATATAATATGATAAACCATAATATTGTTTATAATTAATACGATTAAACTCAATAACTGTAATAAGTTATGATGGGAGGAATAAAATTAAAGTTCAAACTGTTAACAAAAAAAAAATAATTTATACAACATTATGGAACCAATGGAATTTGATGAAGGGGGTGGATTCTAATGTATGTTGATTTCTATCTTTTTTAAGAAAAATAAATAATAGTCCTTCTTCTATTATATTGTAGACTTATTTCACTTTTGTATCAATTTCTAATGGAACTATTATTCTTACCATAAGACTTCACAACAAAATTAAGACTTCTAAAAAATCAAAATTAAGGATAACGAAGACAATTACCTTTTTCTGGAGCGCCCAACCTATTTATAATAGTTATTGGAGTTAAAGGAAAATCTTATTTGTGAGGGATAAAATGAGGAATCAATTTAGAATTAGGATAGGAAATGATATTTCTACGCTTTTATGGCAGGATCCGTGGCATGTAAGAGGAATCCTAAAGAACTTCTCATCTCCTAGAGAAATCAATAGTTAGGAGTTTCCAATGACAGCAAGAGTCTCTAAAGTAATAAACAATGATGAGTGGAGATGGCAAGAGGCGTCTATAGAGATCAATAGCAACTTTGAACCCCTTTGATACCAACCAAATAGCCCTCAATATGATTGTTTGGAATGATTAGCTAGCTCCACAAAACAGTACACTAATGGTTCAGCCTATAATTTCTTGAGACGTCCTCTACAGCAAGTTCCTTGGCATAAGCTAGTTTGGTTTAAAAGTAGTAGGCCTAGGTGTTCTTTTATACTTTGGCTTGCTTTCCTCCTGAAGTTACAAACCCGGGATAAACTTCCCTATCCACAAACTCCTAACCACTATTCCTTGTGTATCTTGGAGAATGAAACCATTGATCACTTGTTTTTTGAGTGTCAATTCTCTAAATTAGTTTGGGACCAATGTCTCTTATATTTTCATTTACACAATCCTAACTAGTCCAACCTACATTCTATTCTTATTTGGGATAATCTTGTTTCGAATATCAGAACCTCAGACACTAATATTTTCCCTATTCTTCTCTCAACTGCTATTTACAATATTTGGTCTGAAAGGAACTCAAGAACCTTCAACTATTGGCACCTGGGTCTCGCTACCTATTTTGAGGCTATGATTTTCTCCAAAAATTTCATACTTTGGACTATTTTTTTCAGTATCAGCATTGGCAGGTTCGTCGTGGCGGAAGTTCCAAGCTCCAGTGCTCGTACCCTTCGAGAAAGGTTTGTCGCGACGAAACCCTCGAATAGGACCCAGATAACCAACCTCAGTAGTTCAACTCATACCATTCTTTCAACACATACCATTCTTTCATCACAACCATTATAACAAAGAAATTAACTATGAACATATACAAACAAAACTTTTTCAATTCATCATTTCATTTCTAAAGTAAAGAATTTGAAAAACTTTATTTACATAACAAAAGCCACACCGTTGGCTTATTACAGGATACAAAATGCATATGATACAATTGAATGCTTATGCTTAATATAATTCTAAATACTCAAAAGTTTCTGAACTACCTTAATTACAAAAGTCTCTATTCTTGGTGTTTGCTAAACTTTGCAAGGATCCAGCTGTTCTGCTTTTTCTGCACCTGCGGAGTGGAAGGGAATAGGGTGAGCTGCGAAGCTCAGTGGCTTATACGTTTATAGCCATTGACAACTAGCCACACAATCAAACATGCATATACTTCATATATTCATATACGTTTATATCTCATTGGGCTAGCAATTTAATCATTCACAATTCAAATTCACAACTCATAATTCAACATATCATCACATAAAACATGTCAAGTGTAATTAATCATCAAAACATAACACTCAATTTTGCATCATAACTTGACAAATCAAAATGCAAATGCATAAACAAATGACACTACAAGGAAGATGTTAATTGGCGACGGAAAATCACCGACGGTCTTGAAACTGTTACAATTTCCGACCGAAAATGGGCACCCGTCGGGGAAGATGGTTTTGGGGAACAAGTTTTGCGACGGTAAGATAT
>JAOTIZ010000002.1:30496314-30508323 GCA_027123425.1 Erythroxylum panamense | reverse complement strand
GTCTGCTTTTCTAACTACTTTTATTTTTCTCTTTGTTATACATCAAAATCATATCTTAGTAAAGTCATTTTGACTTAACAAGAACATCTCAACTCAAACACCATGAGGAGGTAATTGATGTTGTTTATATTCACTAACATATTTTTTGCAGGTTGATAGTTCAAGAATGCAAATTTTCTCGACACCTTTGGGTCAACATTAGAAGAGAAGACATATATAGGTACCTTCTTCGGTTAGGCAGAAATGAAGTTGCAACTGGTAATTCCTTGTTTGGCATATCAAGAAAAGGTACCAAGGAGAGGAATCGACAAGAGCAAACAGTCAACAACAGACCAAGGACCACTATCTATGGATGGAGGGTAGAAGAACTAATAACATTCTTATTACTGAAGGCTGGGAGTGATGCGAAAATTAGGAAGGGAACAAGTGCACTTGAAGAACATTAATTCACTTAGTTGAAATTAGAGTATGTTTGCTAACTGATGCTTGAATAATGCTAGGTGTATACTTAAATTGTGTTTATGCTTGGATGAGTTAGATTATAAAGAGTTCTTTGCAGGAATTTTATAGATAATGCTAAATATGTTGCTGCCAGGATTTATATTATAAGGAATGTTGTAGGTTGTATTAGCTCTCTGGCGGTTTGTCAAGAAATTCAAGTGTAGGAATCTCTAGTTCTTGTATATGACCTTTCATTATCTATATAAAGCATTACTGATTTACCAAAAAAAAAGACAATTACCATATTCCCTAGCTAGCAAGGTAACGCACATATATATTAGTTGAAAAGTCTACAAAGGTGATCTTGATTCTGAAATGCTTCCTTCCTTATGTATGTCATATAACTTCAATTACTGTATTAAATTATTCAGGTCCTCTATTTTTTGGAGTAGCTGCATAACCCTTTTTAAGCGTAGAAGTCTCGGTTTAATCCAACAGAGGCACTAGGCATATACCTTTTGAGCATTTGTAGATAAATAAATTCTTTTTAGAGTATTGCTGTGTCGTAAAAGTTTGTATTAAAATTTAGTCAATTTAAAAGCTTTTCACCCTTAGCTTAGCATATATATATCAGTTTTAAAGAATACATAGTTTATACATACTTTTAGCTTACAATGTGCATATAAAATTCCTACAGTTCTCTCTTCTCCTCCTCCTCCTTCATTTTCTTCTCTCATGGTATTCCTTATGAAAACTTGTTATTTCCTCATTTCTCTGAACGTGTCAACTCCACAATCTAACTGGAACTTTGAACATTAAAAGGTGCAGAAGTTAACTTAATTCAAATCACTGAGTGGAGACCTAATTAAACTCAAGTTCCCATCAGTTGGTACAGTTACGTAAATGTACATGAGGTGTTTTAGGAGGGTCCTATCTATCGGAAGGTACCTTTAAGCTATCCACACGCAGACTAATCCCTACTCGAGCCGGATAGGTCCCTTATAGAAGGCAAAACTTTGGCCCCAAGTTTTAAATAGCTGCATATATAAGGGTAGTTTGAATCTGCGACCCCATTTAAGCCAGGAGAGTCCCTTACTAACTCACCTGTACCATAAGGTTTTACGTGAATGTTAACACTACAATCGAGATGCATACAAATCTCAACTAATGATAAAAATATCCTTCACTAATGAAGTAGAAAGCCAAGGCTTTTTAACAAAATATGCTTTAAGTGCGTGTTACGTAACCATTGTTGTATGCTCTTTTTCTTCTCTATCTCATCTCAGCAAATAAATTAGTGTAAAAAAGGTTGGAAAAATCTTTTGTCCTACTAATTGAGTTTTTTATAAAAATATTATTATTTTAATGTCATTAATTTCATCAAAATACTATCGTTTTCATAGTTTAACTAAATTAGGGTTAACAATTCCAACATAACTTAAATGAATTTAGGATAGGACCAAGTTAGTTTTATAATTCATACTCTTTTGCCCTCTAATTTTAAAGAGTAATGTTATAATTTGAGTTTTATTAATTAATAACAAAACAACGTATATTTGATATACAATTTTTTTTGATATTTACAATAAATTTTAACACTTAAATTAGCATGTTATATATCCCATTTCTCAAATTATTCTAACTCATTATGAAGTATTTCTTTAAAAGAGGGTGAGAAGTAAGATTCACTAATACAATATATAAGCAATTGAAACTTAATTAGTGTCGAAAACCTTTTTTGCTCAGCTAATGTTCTAAAACTCAATTCAATTCTCTGAAAATAATTAAGTAAAATATTATAAAAATTGTTCAACAACTAAATTCTCAAGTGAAAATAACGGCATTTGAAAGATATCGCATCAAGTCCAAAAGAAAAAGTTACATAACTTTGAGCCATAGACGTATTGGAATGAATTAATAAAGGCTTAAGACAAAAATTACATTGATCTATGCATAGAATTATCTTTTCTATTCCTTGATATTGCAACACTACCTTGTTCTTCACTTGATTTTGCTCTAGTGCTTAATTTTTAACATTCATTTTGGATCAATTTGTCAGTTCATGCTTTGTTCTTTAACAAATTTAATTATTAAAATCATTAAAAATACAGAATTAATAGCTACATGTTTTTTGATATATATAATTCATGGATTAGAATCTTCTTTGGTTTAACAATTTGATCTTCTTTTATGCATACATACATATGATTAGTAATATTGAGAATGATAAATAAGATATAATTAATTAAAAAATGCCAAAGTAATATGAAATATGTGACTTCTCCTTAATTCGTGCAGCAATGTATTTTGTCAGTTGAATACATTCTATAAAAGTTAAGATTCCATATGTCCCATAAAGAAGAATTAATCCAATTAATACTTAGGCATAGATGATTTTTATGAAAATTAAAAGAAATTTAGTTCCAAAGTACCTTACAAAATTTGATATAAAGATCAATTGATACTTTGACGGTTAGAAGATAAGCTAATTACAAAAAGGACATTTAGGACACGCGTCTTACGCCTAGGGAGTAAGCTGTCTCCCGTCTCCAGAGTTCGATAGTTTCTTCCTCTTCCATTTTTATTCTTTCTTTCACCTGAATCATTATATATATCTGAGGTAGGCATCTTCTTTATTTTCCTTGATTGCTATTCGGATTATCATTGAGAGCTTGGTGTTAATTTATGTTTCTTGTTATGTAGCTCCACATGTCATTCTCTAGTTTCTTTTATAGCATCTCCCTTCATGTTTCAATCAATAAATGATCATATCATATAGTTATATGTAAGATGAGGATTTCTCCTTTTCTATAAAATATTAGTGCATTACTGATCAAATTTTATAAATAGAAGTTAATATTAAGTAGATCAATTTAATGTAATAATCAGAACAAATGATATAATGATCATAGAAAGATATAAATAAGAATTTAATTATAGACTTATAATTTTATCTTGTTTTATTCTTTAACATTGCATTTATCTATTTGAATTTAAGGATCCTTTCATTAGATTTGATATGTACATTATTAATTTTAGTTTTTACTTTATTATAGGTAAATTTTAGTGAAATTAGTAATCTACTAACTATGTCAAAATTACCCCAAATTTTATGTTGTATCCTTTTGTTTAATCTCCAATTGCCTTAATTAGTTTATATTTGGACTAATTTTTTTTTTCAAACAAGTTTAATTTTCTAGACTTTGGTGATTGACCTGTTTGATTTGTTGAAGGATGTAGGAGTGTTTTCAAATAAAAATCTGCGATCGGGGTACTATGAACTTCGGGTAAAGGATGTGGATATACTGAAGACCACATTTAGTACCTGTTATGGACATTATGAATTCCTAGTAATGCCATTCGGATTAACTAATGCTCTAACGACATTTATGGATCTAATGAATAGAGTATTAAGGCCTTATTTACACCAGTTTGTTGTAATGATTATACATAAGATCTTGGTCTATTCTAAGAATGAACATGACCATACTGAGCATCTTCGAATTGTGTTTCAGACCCTGCGAGAAAAACAGTTGTATGCTAAGTTAAACAAGTGTGATTTCTGACTTCAAAAGGTATATTGTCTAGGATATCTTGTCTCTTCTCAAGGGATTAAAGTTGATCTTAGTAAGATAGAAGCAATTGTTAACTGGACGCCACCATGGAATGTGACAGAAGTGAAAAGTTTTTTGGATTTAGCTAGTTATTATCGCCAGTTTATGAAGGAGTTCTCAGTAATAAAACACCCTTTAACTAAACTATTACAAAAAGGAGTGAAGTATGAATAGTCTGATAGATGTCATAATAGTTTTGATCAACTGAAAAGTATACTTACTGAAGCTCCTATATTGGCTCATCCTACTTATAGAAAGGAGTATGTTATGTTTAATGATGCATCTAGAAATGGTTTGGGTTGTGTTTTGATGCATTATGGAAAGGTAGTTGCTTATGCCTCTAGGAAGCTAAAGTCACATGAACATAAGTTACCTTACACATGATTTGGAGCTCGTAGTAGTAGTGTTTTCCTTGAAAATTTGATGGCATTACTTGTATGGTGAAAAGTGTAGAATTTTCACAGATCATAAGCGTCTGAAGTATTTGCTTACCCAAAAAGAACTCAATCTGAGACATCGGCATTGGTTGGAACTATTTAAAGACTATGATTGTATTTTGGACTACCATTCAGGTGAGGCTAATGTCATAGCTGATGCCTTGTCGGAAGACCATTTAAGCATTATCAATGAAGCATAGTGAATGGGAACTTGTATCTGATGAAGCTTTAATAGCTCAGTTAAAATCTAGGCCTACTTTGAGACAAAAGATTTGTGATGCTTGTAGAGCTAATGATAAGTTACAATAACTTATCTTGGCTACTTAGAAAGGTAAATAGCTTGGTTTTTCTATGAAAGGAGATGATGAATTGTATTATAAAGATCAGTTATTTGTGCCTAAAGATGAATTAAAAAAGAAGTTGTTATTTGAGGCTTAGAATACTATTTTCACTACGCAGCCTGGTGTAAATAAGATGTATCAAGATCTAAAGCAGCATTACTGGTGGTTAGGTATGAAACTAGATGTTGTGGATTATGTAGCTAATTGTATGACATTTTAACAAATTAAAGCTGAACATCAGGTTCCATTTGGTTTGTTACATCCTATTTCTATTCCTCAATGAAAAGGGGATAACATTACTTTAGATTTTGTCACTGGACTTCCTATTACTTAGAGGAAGCATGATGTTGTATGGGTGATTGTGGATAATTTCACCAAGTCTGCTCATTTTTTGTCTGTTCGTCCTAACTATTCTTTAGATAGGCTTGCAGACTTATATGTGAATGAAAAAGTGAGACTATATGGAGTACTGATATCTATTAGTTCTGATTGTGATCCTCAATTCACTTCAAAATTTTGGAAAAGTCTACAAAAGGCTTTAGGTGCTCAAGTTAAGTTTAGTACTGCTTTTCATCACCAGACAGATGGACAATCTAAATGGGCTATACAGATATTAGAAGATATGCTTTGGGGTTGTGTGTTAGAGTTTCCAGGAAGTTGGGATAATTATCTGACTCTGATGGAGTTCGCTTACAAAAAAAATTATTAGACTAACATTAACATGGCGCCTTATAAAGCGCTATATAGTAGAAGGAGTAGGGTGTGTTGGACTCAATTGATTGAAAACAAGATGATTAGGCCTGATATTCTGAAAGATACTGAAGGAAAAGTTCAGGTTATTCAACATAGGTTGAAAGCTATCAGTGATAGGCAGAAGTTCTATGCTGATCTAAAAAGGTTGAATATTAAGTGGGTGATAAGGTGTTCTTGAAAGTGTCATTGTTAAAGAATATACTTTGGTTTGGTAAGAAAGGTAAGCTCAGTCCACGATATATTGGTCTATATGAGATTCTTAAGAGAATCAGACCAGTAGCTTATCAATTAGCTCTTCTTCAAGAATTGGCCAAGTTATATGATGTATTTCATGTTTCCATGTTAAAAAGATATTGGTCTGATGATAAGCATACGATTCCTGTGTAAGAAATTCAAGTACAACTGAATTTGTCTTATAAAGAAGGTCCTATGTCTATATTAGCTAGAGAAGTCAAACAACTTAGGAATAAGCAAATACCTTTGGAGAAAGTACTCTGGCAACACCATAGACTTGAAGAAGCAACATGGGAACCAAAAGAGACCTTGAGAGCTCAGTATCCTCAACTATTTTAATTAAGTATGAATTTTGAAGATGAAATTCTTTTTAAGGAGGAGAGAATTGTAAGGTCCCAAAATATACCCTAGATTAAATGTTATATATTTAAGAAAGTATATGTATGATATGAGTTAAAATTGTGCTATGATTTCAAAGTGAAAGGCATGTGACTTGAATTTTGGTATTGATGGACCATAGTTAGTGAACTGGAATTAATTGAATCCATTAGAAAATTGAGGTATTTAAATATACATTTAGATTAGGAAAAATGGTCAAGAGATAAGTTAAGTTGGTATATAAAAATTTGAATGATTAAGCCTATGAGTTAGTGACATTTGACATAGTTTATTCATTGACATTTGGCATCATCCATTGTGTGACATTTGGAAGAATAATAAAAGGACAAGTGGCTTAATTAAATTGTTACAAATGTCAACTTAAATGGTTGGCAAATGGACTTCATGTTATGGTGTTAAGTGTCATGTGGTGGTAATGACACCTAGCATTAATAAATGTTGAATCACCTAAGCCATTTGGTGATTCTTTAACACTCTCTCCACTCTTGCATTTTCTCCACCGAAAACTACTCTCTCTTCCTCTCAACTTCAGGAAGTTTGATGAAGTTTAAATCATCAACAGTTGGAAGATTTATAAGAGCTAATTGTTAGGAAGTGTTGGTGTAGCTAGACCTTTAAAGTGATTTGGAGTTGTTCTTTAAAGTTTAAAAAGGTAAGGGAATACTAAACTTGGTATCATGTTAAAACATATATTGTTTTGATGTTTGAAGTGGATAAAATGCGTACTGAATTAATGAAGAATTGAGGTTAGAAACTTGATACATACTGGATACTTGTTATAAGGAGTGGGTCTACTGAATAGGAATTGATATTATAGCTATATCTTGACCTGTAGACAACAAAATTGGATGATTTTAAATTCATATTAAACTAGATACATATATCTACAACTTTCATGAAGGAATCAAATTTGATTTCTATCATTAAGGGTTTTGAAATTTGATTTGAAATTGAGTTCTAGTTTCTATCCATGGTTGAGAATAGTCTGTAGTATTTTGGGTATAACTATTGGAATAATGAACCAAATTGCATTAACTTTGTTTGAAAATTCATAAATAGAGAAACATTTTTTAAAAGAACATATTATCTAAAAACATCAATTTCTTGGTCAGAATGACCATACAAAATTGATCCAAAAGCTTGTCCTGTGAAAACAGCTGTTTCAAGGTTTTGGGTCACTTATCCCACAATTGTGCGAAATGGCTAGGAAGGTGAAAAAAATGGGGTTTTGTGTAATTGATGAATTAGATAAGCTTTAGTTAATTTATTGGGCACAATAGGACTTAAATGGACTTGTTTAAGGTATGTTTGAACTTAAATTGGTATTCGATGTAATTGAGTAATAGTTAGTTTATTTGTGCATTATTAATTAAGATGATAATGTAAAGGATGCATGGTTAAATAATGATGAATATGATGTTGAATTTCTTGATGTGATCATAAATGAATGAGTTCCAAAGGCTTACGTATTATGAATTAGATACGGATGTTTGTGGATTGGGAATTTCGGTGATAATATTGTGATAATTCCGAACCATCAGTTGTATGAGGAGTTTGATAGTTGTAGTTGAATTGGAATTGCTTTCTAATTGTGTGCATATACATAATGTGTGATGACTCAACACTTCTAATGATGCATAATTGCACATATTTGTATTTATAAGGTATGTAAATGTCAATGCATAAGTTCAATTATAGCAAAATAGAATGAAGATATTTGTTGTACTTCATCGTTTGCATACAATCCTAAAATCTGAAATGGTTTGTTTTAAAACTACTGTGTCCTAGTCACGAGTAAATAGGCATGCCTAAAAGGGTTAGCAGTTGCTTTTGTAATTAGAAACTAAGGTGTCTTCTGTGATTAGACACCTCGGTGTCTTCTGATTCCAGACACTTTTGTGTCTTCTATTTTAGAGACTTAAGTCTCTTCTATTTTAGATACCAATCATGGTATCTTTTGTTTTGGTCCTATTATCCATTTATATAAAAAGGATTAGCAGACTAACTTGTTTTGTATTTTATTATTTACTCAGCTCCCTTATAATCAAGCTCTATCCTGAAATGACTAAGCTCTCTTCTAACATAAACACAATTTGTTTTGATACAGACGAGTTCTGTTCTAATACTTTGAAATAATGTTTTTGAAATAATGTTATTCTATTCTGATACTTGTGAGTTTTACCCTGAAGTAGATATATTATACTCTGATATGATTTATTATGATATGAGATGCATATTGCTTGAAATGTGACCTGATTTGTATATGTGAACATTAAATGACTGTTATAGACAATTTTTATTATCTATCATGTTTAGTTACTTCCCACTAAGTTATATGCTTAGCACAATAGATTTGCCCTATGTAGGTTTAGATATAAGGGTATAAAGACCAGGACAAAGATAAACGTAGTGGCCAATGAAGATTGTGTTTTGTTTGATTTGATCAGTTTGTTTTGGGTTGTTTGAGTTATAAATAATGTAATATTAGACTTGATGTACTTTGTTCAAAAGTATTTTAACTTAAGCTATGTATTTTGTAAAACACCATCTCTATGATATGTATTGTTTTGATAATGGTTTGTAATATGATAACCTAAATTTAGATTGGTTTTGGAATCGAAGCATGTGTGGATAAATTTAGTGTACTGGGTAAATTCTGTTTTAAGTCAAATATAAATGAAATGCTTGGTATGTTTCAATCCCATCTAAGGACATCTGCATATCCTTTCAGGAGGTATGGGGTGTTACATTCGGGGAGAGATCTTAGGCAACACAATGAAGAGAGGGTTATAATGCTCTCACATATACAGAGATCTATAGAGGGCTAGATAATCGAATGCCGAGTTAGAGGTGAAATTGATGCTGATGACCCCAATTAAGTGTATTTTTTTGTGTATTTGTTATTTTCTTTCTCTTTTTAGAAATTGATTATGTTTGTACGGATAATCGTATTCTCGTTATCATTTGAATATTTGTGCATAAATCTATTGGATCATTTTATTACAAAACTATTGCTATAATATTCAACATAATTCGTAATCATTACGTTGAAATTCATTTATAGCGATTAATGATTCGTAATTATTAAGGATAACATAACCTAGGTTAAATGATACATTATATGTGGTTGTTGCCTTAATTAATTGGTTTTCTTAATTTGTAATACTGCTAACCAATTGAATCTAGGGATCGTATCCAAGGTTATTCGGTGGTTAAGTTTAATTAACGATCATATCTTTATTGAACACTACCTAAGAGAAAAATCAAGTCAATTATTAGCCCATGATTAATAGTTGCTAAGAGAGGTTTGAGAACAACAAATCAATGAAATATATTTAAAGGGTGTAGGCTGAGATTGAACTAAAGAATTGGGTCATTACTAAATTCCCCACTTTTATCATTTTTTACAAGTTTTCTTTAAATTGCTTTTTGTTAGTTAGTTTAGCTTTATTTTATTTTCTTAATTTTAAAACCAAAAGCCCCAAAATCTAAACACTGATTAATTTCATTTCATAAACCTTAAATATACTCTCTATGGGATCGACTTAGACTCACCACGGCTACAATAGTACGTCTAGTTTATTTTGACTAGCGTCACAATGCAGTATCAAATATTAGATCAAGATGATTCAAAAGGTTATGAAAAGCTAATAGAATTTTCTACACTCTATAAAAGAAAAATGAAACTAATATAGTTATCGTAACTTTTACTATCAACTAGAAAATGTCTATGTTTTTCATATGTTAAGATGATTTTTAACAACTTTAGTGATCATTTTTCATATAAACAAAATTGAGGAATGAGAGTGTTCATTAGAGCTATACGGTGATTTTAAGTAGAAAGAAAGGGTTTTTGAGTTAGATATTAGTGATTGTAAGAGAGATTCAATAGAACCTAACATAATTCTACAACAACATCGAAACAATAGATTGCTTTTGTAAAAGTGACAAAAGAGAGCGCAATTTGCAAACTATATCAAATGCATAATAGGCAATAGATAAAGAGCTTCATTATTTTATAACAATTCAAGTAATATAGTCCTCTCAATAGCATCTCCACTGATGAATCTAATGTATGAAATTCTAATAAATTCAAAGATGAACATATAAATTATATCAGATCAATGGAGGAATATTCCCTCAAGTTTAGTTCCAATCGTATAAAGTTATAGTCTTTATAAGGAGGTGGAGGATAGATACATATGGTTGAGGAATCCTAAGTGGAAGTTCAGTAAGAAGTCTTGATGCCTAGAGGAGAAACCAAGGAATTACATAGGGTGATCTGGAATAGATCCCTAATCCCAAAAGTATCCTTCATTATATAGTTAACTACCTTGAAAAGGTTTCCAACTATAGATAGACTAAGAAACCTCAATTTATTTGGAACTTGTCTCCTATGCAAGCAACAGGAGACACAAGTACATCTCTTTTTCAAATGCTCATATTCACTAAGTGTCTAAGAGAAAATGCAGGCTTTATATAATCTATAGAATTCTAACTTAACATATTTGGAATTCATCAAATAGTAATAAAGAAATAATAGGAGTCCAAGAGGAAGCATGCAAGTATACGTAATTATTTTAGGATCTTGCATATATATAATGTGGAATGAGAGAAACAGATAATGTTTTTAAGGAATAGAAAGAAGGAAAGAGGAGTTATAGATAAACATCATCTGATTTATATGATTGCAGTTGATGGCCAAGAAGATATAAGGAAATTACATAAAGGAAAATTACAAAATCATAGGAACTAAGCTAAGGAAAGAAGGTTGAAAGGAGAAGGAATACATCCTAAAAGTACTTGAAGAAAAGCTCAATGCATGTAGTAATTATGAATACAAAGCCATAGTCAGAAATTGCAGGCACAAGCTACAATAAAAAATGAAAGGGCTCTTACAAAGACAACATAAAAGTAGTGGATCTAAGTAAAGGCAACATGCAAGTTATAGAAACAAACATATTAGGTAGAGCTTGCATAGGAACACTCTTTGAGCATTCCTGTAAGAAAAGAATCATAAATAGTTGAATTATACAAAGAGGAAATTTAAAGGGGAGTAACAAAGAAAAAGAAAAAACTTAGACTTATGGAAGGCAACATATAGCGACAGGATAAACATCTATCATAAGAGTTTTTTTTAATTAATGGGATAGCCTAGCTCTAGACTAGTACTAAGTGAGAATAAAGGCTTTGGTGGAGTTGAGATTTCAAAGATTTATAATTTTGTGGCTATAATCCTTGTAGGGTATTGAATTTTCCTTTGATGAATTATTTTAATTTGCTTTAAAAAATTGGGGTTTCTAGAATATGTGTTTGATAGTTTAACTATTTTCATATTTCAATTAACCAAAACTAGGTTAGAATTTGAAAAAATTTACGTAGGTGTTATTATGGATTTATAATTTTAAAATTTATGTATTTAAAGGGCTTAAGCATATTTACTAAGTGGAAATTATATAATTTCTAACATATAATTATAGTTACGTGGTATGTGATTTAGGTACCATGGAGACACTATGTTGGGCCAGGGTCCCGGAACCCGATTCCCGAGGTGGCCCCTCGAGCTGCGCCCAATGGGCGGCCCAAAGCGTCAGACCCGATCCCAACATTCACACAACATTCGATTTGCACATGCAATTCAAACACAAAATCATTCATACTATAACTCGAATTAAACACCCCAAAGCCCGGGGATACATGCCATAACAATTCAAAAGAAAGTCAATAAGTATTATCAATCCATACATAACCCAAATAAGTCGAAATCCAAATTACATGAAGTATGTTCCA
>JAOTIZ010000002.1:30431011-30445339 GCA_027123425.1 Erythroxylum panamense | reverse complement strand
AATTAAATGAACCCTACAAGACAAAATGATCTGGTATCATGTTCTTTGATTCAAGATTTGGATTCCGGCAACGGTATCCAACCGTTGGGATCCGGTCTCCGGGCCGGGTTCCAACACAACCAAGCGAATACGTGGTGGACTTAAGTAATTTGACTCCGCCCTATTATGCATAATAGGACTTATGTCTTCCTATTATGCTTTTCTTATCTGCTAGTTGTATATTTATTACTCCTCATCAATTATCTACTTTTCTACGCAATTGTTTGATATATAAATTTCCTAGACTTTTATTCCAAAATATGATAGACCTTATAGAAAATCCAAACGTTTCCTATGATAACCTAGAAGAAGAACCATATTAGTAACAATGAACAATAACACTTGTACCATTTGCAAACAACTAGAAACCCATATACAATATATTGAACAATTAGTTATCAAATATCAAGAGGAAAAACTATATTTTGAACAACGATATAATTATCTACAATTCGTCATAAGCAACCCCAAAGGAATTAAACCTATAAAAGAAAATTTCAAATTAGCACAAAATCTTTATCATTTTTATTTAACAGAAAAAACTTCGTTAGAAAACATATTAGCTAATCATAAAGTTAGTACAACTGTCTAACTGCTCAAGATGCAAGTCAAATGTAGCATACATTACTAGGACTACTCGAAATGTAGTGAGTCGAGTCACATGAGAAAATATTTCATTGAAGTCAATTCCTTCCTTCTGAGCATATCCTTTTACCACCAATCTAACACGATATCGCTCTACTTGATCGTCATCACTCTATTTGATCTTATAAACCCATTTATTGCCAATAGGTTTTCTTCCTTGTGGTAGTGATACCAGTTGCCATATCTTAGTCTTATGTAGAGCTTTAATTTCTTCCTACATTGTGGCCATCCACTGAGATGCATCTGAACTATTCGTTGCTTCTTGAAGAGTTGATGGCTCTCCGTCCTTAGTTAAACGACAATATGTAATATTGCTCTCCATAACATAATCTGAGTGCCTGCTTGATGCTCTTCTTGTGTGAGTTGATCTTTGAGTATCTGAAACATCAGATTCGACTGGTTCTTGCTCCCCGTGCTTTGATGCAACTTCAAAAGAATCATTTTGATCAAATTCTCTTTCCATCTGTACTGTTGTAGTATTTGAATTATCTTTTGAAGTGATAAAATCTACTGTTTGCTCATGATCATTATCTTCCAAGAGAATAACATCTCTGCTGATAACAATCTTATGACAGTGGAATCCCACAAACGATACCCCTTTACTCCTTGAGCATATCCCAAAAAATACATCTTCTAGATTTTGGATCTAACTTCGTAGTTTCTTGGGCATTGAACATCATATAGGCAGGACTTCCAAATATATGAAAGTTTGAATAATCCACTGGTCTACCAGTTCGCATCTACATTGGTGTCTTCAACTCAATTGCAGTTGATGGAGGTCGATTCACCATATAACAAGCAGTATTGACTGCTTTTACCCAGAATTTCTTGTTTAAGCCTGCAGTTCTCATCATTGCTCTTATTCTTTCCAATAGAATTATGTTCATTTACTTTGCCACTTCATTTTGTTGAGGAGTGTATGTCACTGTAAATAGCCTTTTGATGCCTTCTTGCTTGCAAAATTCATCAAATTCTTTACCAATATATTCGCCTCCATTGTCTGACTGCAAACACTTGATCTTCTTACTAAATTTGAGTTCCACCCATGCTTTGTAAAATTTAAAAATTGGAAACACATCTACCTTCCTCTTGATAGGAAGCACCCAATATCTCCTTGAATAATCATCAATGAATGATACAAAGAAATTTGCTCCTCCTAGGGACGTCACTAGTGCTTGCCATATATCAGAGTGAACCAATTCTAGAATTTCCTTACTTCTAAATTTTGATGTGTTGAACTTCAATCAACGCTGCTTACTCATAACACAATACTCATAGAACGGTAGTGATACCTTTGTGAGACTTGGAAGTGGATGCTTCTCTGCAGGTATCTTTATTCCTTGGTCAGACATATATCGAAGCTTTTTATACCATGTCATTGCAGATTTTTTACCTAGACTCGTCACAACAACTGATGCTTCTCCTTCTTGCAAAGTTTCTCCCTTCAATATATACAAATTTGCAACTACATTCTTTGCTTTTCATAAATACAAGCGCTCCTTTAATTACCTTTATAATCTTTTTTTGAATCTCAAATCTAAAACTGAGATCATCTAGTTGCCCTACATATAACAAATTTTTGTTCGGGCCCTTCATGTGTCACACTTTTTCAATAGTCTGAGTTGTCCCATCATATATCTTTAACTTGATGGTGTCGATACCAACAATCTTCAGAGCTTGATCATTGCAGTTGTACATAGATTCCCCAGAAACAGATTCATACTAATGGAACCATTCTATTCGAGAGGTCATATCAAAAGTAGTTTTTGAATCGAGAAGCTATACATCAACAAATCTTCTCTTACCTCCAGTAGTCATTGCCACTTCACAAACTATTGCACCTCCATCATTTGAAGTATCTGCCACATTTCCTTGAGGAATATAATCTTTCTTACTCAGATTCTAACAATCCTTCTTCAGGTGTCCTTTCTTGTCATAATTGTAGTACTTGAAATTCGTCTTACTCTTAGATTTTGATCTACCATAACTACGACTCCCACTTAGGCTACATTTCATTGATCTTTCCCTTGTTATCACGAAGGCCTCCGCTTGTTGCGAAATTGCCAACCTGTCTTTCTTACTTTTATTCCAACTCTTTTCTTCCAGAATAACAGCTATAATATTGTCAAAGACTAAAGTGTCTGTGTTGTTTGTTAAATTGATGACGAGTTGATCATACAAATCTGGTAAACTTTGGAGTAGAAGTTCCACACATTCACTTATCTTTAGTGTACCCTAATGATATGAGTCGAAAAAATAGAGTATTTAATATATTTAAGTGCTCCGTCACCGAAGTAAATTCTGTCATGCGTAAAGTATATAATTTCCTCTTTAGAAAAAATTTTGTTGTGGAGTAATTTGGCCTCGAATAATTTTGTAAGGTGATTTCATATTTCCTTCACAGTCTTCCTTTCATCTATACTAGATAATACTCAATTAGCTAAAGCTAGGTTAAGATTAGGTACAACATTCCCATCCATCTCGTTCTACTTTTTATCTATGACTCTAGCTGACCGTTCACTTATGGTTGCCATGTAATTATCTTTTCTTAAAATTGTCTTTATCTTAAGCTTTCACAGTGAGAAATTGTTTCCATTGAATTTTTAATTTTGTACTTTGCCACCATTACTTCTATCACAACCATTTTATGAATAGTGCTTTTGACAAGGTGAATAATATTCTAACTTATCTTTTTATATAGAGAATCCACACTTAGTGGCAACCAGAGAGTATTCAATAAGCAAATATATGCACCAAAAGTTGGCTCTGATATCACTTGTTATGAATAATTGGGACTTTGATAGAGTTAAGTCATGGTTATTTTGAAATTGAAAATATTGAAGATAAAATAAACACACAGATTTTACGTAAAAAATTTAAATTAGGATAAAAACTATGAGCAAGAATAGAAAATTTTTACTATTGAAAAAACTGTAGAATTATAATGAGAAAAACTAGACTGACAAAAATACATAAAATATTTTTGTCTCTCTTTTTTCTCTCTCTCTCTTCCACCTCGTATCTCTTTTTTTCAACTTTTGTATTTCTTTATGCTATTCTTGCCTTTTTATAAATAAGAATGCCTTATGTGAAGGGCTGACAAAATAGTTAGCTATTTTGTAAACATGGTAGGCACCACCTCAACTGTGGACATTGACTACCATTAGCACATGTTATCAAATACAATTCTTATTGGTCGATCAAAGAAAAGGCAATACTATTCTTTATTTTGGTAAGAAAAACAGAAATGAATCTGAGTCAAAAGCTTGGTTCCGTGATCATGGTAACATTATTGGTAGTTGCTTAATCATGAATGGTGACGATGAGTAGATATCTACGACGCTTAATTAACGTAAAGTCACAGCGCCTTGGGACTCAGTTTCGATCTCTTTTAAGATTTTTTCTCATTGCTGACGTATTACAGTTTCTAAGCGCACACACGTTAACGCAGTTTCCGAGTACATTTATAAGGCCAAAGAGATGAAATGTGCGTGTGTGTATATGTACATATATATATTTGGTTCATATACATATATATATTCGGTTCATATTGAATATGGCATCATTTCCCTCTTCAGAGCTGCAATAAAGTAGAGAAAACCAAAGATTTTGTCTCTTTTGTATTTTGTGGCTAATCTTGATAAGGTTTCTGCTTCTCAACGATTCTGTGTCTTTGCCTTTCTGCTGCTTTTCAGCTTCGCAGGCTTACTGTTTTTTATCCTGTGCTTTGTTTTGAGTAAATTCAGGCCTCTTTTTAGGATATTGGCATTGGCTCACAATCTTGAAGGTGGTAGCCATGATTCTTGCAGATGAAGCTGGAGAGTCATCCAGGCTTGAGGTATATATGATCAAACTTCCCTAATCTTTTAGTCCCGGGGGTCTGAAATTTATTCCTGTTAGTTGATGCGAGTGATATTGACTTGGTTCTTATTAAACACAGGGCAAAACCAAAGCACTGGTGGCTTGTTGGGTGCTGGGACTTGGGTCCCTTGTGTCATGGAATAGTATGCTAACAATCGGCGATTACTACTACAACTTATTCCCAGTAGGTTTATCATTATTGTTACTGTATAAACAAATGCTTGCTGACCTTTATCCTTTTAGATACATAGATGATTGGGACGTCATCTGTGTTTAATTGCTGCCTATTGAGCTGGATAAATTTAAATGTCTTTGAACTGTTTCACTAGAAATTGGTTGCTACAGTGCTTTGATTTGATGATTGTTTTCTTTTTTTTTTTAATCTTTCTGTATCAAGTAGAAATATCATCCATCAAGGGTACTTACCCTAGTTTATCAACCTTTTGCGGTGGGGACAATGGCATTACTAGCTTACAAGGAGGCAAGCCTCAATACCAGAAAGCGGAACCTGGCTGGATACACGCTCTTTTCTTTAAGTACCTTGATGCTTGTAGTTGTAAGTTTGGTTAACACAGTTGTTTTATCATTTGCTTTACTCCTGCTTGACTACTATACAAATTGGCAACAGTTGGATCTAGCCACATCAGGAAAAGGAGGAATTGGGCCTTTTCTTGGTATATGCGTGATTGTTGCTGCTTTTGGAGTAGCGGATGCTCATGTTCAGGGGGGAATGGTTGGAGACTTGTCGCTAATGTGCCCCGAGTTCATTCAGGTGACTATATTTGTCCTTATGCATTAGCTTCGTTCCGTGTTCTGTTTGAATTGAAGCTTTGTGCAGTCCTGGTAACGTTGATGTGTTGCAGTCCTTCTTCGCTGGGTTAGCTGCATCTGGTGCCCTGACCTCTGCTTTGAGGCTGGTGACAAAAGCAGCGTTCGACAAGTCTAATAATGGCTTTCGCAAGGGAGCTAGTATGTTACCCTTTCTATGCGTTTTTCTGGACTATATAGCTCATATCTCATTATCAATTAGCGGGTAGTTCTACTCTGGTTCTTAGAGCAGAGATTCTTAATTGAGATCCAAACTCATTAATGTTTGTGGTTATTTTCCAAATAAATTCCAGGATTCCCTTAACTTTTACTCTCTCTTGCAGTTTTATTTTTGTCAATCTCAACGTTTCTCGAGTTCCTGTGCGTTCTTCTATATGCAATTTACTTCCCTAAACTTCCAGTAGTGAAGTTCTACCGAGCAAAAGCAGCCAGAGAAGGTTCAAAAACCGTTTCAGCTGATCTTGCAGCTGCTGGGATCCAAACATCAGGAAACCAAGAGGTAACGAAAATTAGTGATTTTGGGCTTAAGAGGTGGTTCTGATGCGGGAAAGATAACTTTTGTGGAAGCATTTGCAGGGTCTAGGTGATGCCAAACAGCTCGACCGTCTGAGCAACAAACAGTTATTACTTCAAAATATAGATTATGCAATAAGCCTGTATCTGACATATGTCCTCACGTTGTCAATATTCCCCGGGTTCTTGTATGAAAACACTGGTGAACACAAGTTGGGCGGATGGTAAGTGCTCATTTAGATATAAGAATAACTAACCTTGTTACAAAGTCAAAGAAAGGAAACGTTTCAGTTTCCTTGCCATATTAATGGCACAGGAGAAACAAAATACAAAGATATAAGATTGTTGTAATAAACAAGGTTGTGATCTTTCAGGTATGCTGTTGTTCTCATTGCAATGTACAATGTGTGGGATCTTATATCAAGGTACATTCCCGTTGCAGAACGAGTGAAATTGAAGTCCAGAAAAGGACTCATAATTGCAACTCTCTCTCGTTTTCTTCTCGTTCCTGCATTCTACTTTACAGCAAAATACGGTGATCAGGGATGGATGCTCATGCTTACTTCTTTTCTGGGACTAACAAACGGTTATCTCACTGTGTGTATAATGACGGAGGCACCGAAAGGTTACAAGGTCAGTTGGTAAATAAATTGCATGATTGCAGAATGGTTGTGGTTTCTCAGGAAGATTAATTCAGCTCTTTTTCGGGTTTTCTAGGGTCCTGAACAAAATGCTCTGGGGAATTTGCTTGTGCTGTTCTTATTAGCAGGCATATTTTCAGGAGTTGCTCTTGATTGGCTGTGGCTTATTGGGAAACCTTTCTTCTGAAATGTTAAGTATGTTGGTCTAATCATTTGACTACATTGATCACATCAATCAGATAAGAATTTAAGACATTCATCTAATTGAAATAGCAACATCTTTACCCTCAGGAGTTATTGTTTGATATATGAAGTGGGCTGACCTCATGCTTAGAAAGAAAATTTCGAATTCATACTTGATACAGAACCTTCCAGTTCCAATAATCTTAATACGACTCATTGTTGCTAGTCCACCAATATTTTAAAACAAGAGTTGTATATTGTTGATTAAGTTCTGCTTCAGATTAGTTGTTAATATATCTTCCTACATTTTTTCAGTGACTAAAGATATTTTCCAGTCTATCCAGCCAATTGTGAAAAGTTTAGGGAGATATCTTTTTTTATTAGTTTTGCCAAATTTAAGGAAGAAACCTAATCCTTCACTGGAACATGATTTGAATAGTATTTGTAAACCATTAAGTCAATATCGAGGTAAAGAAACTATAATTTTCAGAGATCGGATCTCAGGCATTGGACAGCCTTAACTTCATCATTCAATCATTTAACGCTTCAGGCCGAAATTATCTATCAACAGGAAGGGAATTTTTTTCTGACACAAGGAATACGACACTGACCTATCACGACCATCTAAGTGGAAATATGTCATTCTTATATTCATACGAGTGTATATAAAAATTTCAGTGGGGTATTGAACTAGGTAACAGATTGTCTATTTCTATCTCTCTATTTCCACTCTTTCCCAAGTCCTTGCATCCATCCATATCAATGGATGGATGAAAGAGCTTGGATCAGTGCGAAACAAAGTAAAGGAACAGACAACGTGAACGCCACGCAATTGAAAGTTCTACGGTATCATATAAAAGCATCACGTAATGGTCCTTTTAAAGAAATTATTCTTGGATGTTTACGATGTTCCACTTCCATTGCTCATTAGTGACTCGTCAACTTGAACAGAAACTCCATTCTCTCGTTCTCTTTGCATCCCAAATAATGGAGCATGCATTTTCTTTCGGATTTGGACATGAAAACCAATCTAATTAGCAAGGAAAGGTACAAACATATATAACAATCAATAACGAGGTCGGCGTCACCTCGTCCATAAAGAAAAAGAAGAGAATTTTGCCCTGAAATTGACCTCCTTTTTGTTTCTTGTACTGCCAGTTTGTTCTTCCAATTTTATTTTTTTGGGGTTATAGTCAATGTTTTTTTTTGAAAAGTTAAAGAATTGTATTAAGTATAAAAGATCTTTATAAGAACAAGTAAATGAAACCATACAGCACAACGACAACATTTAGCCAAGAGCATAACACAAGATACAACGATAACGTTTCAGAAACAACATCTTCGGATCAGTGACGGAGCTATGTTATAATCCCCCCTTTCAATTTTTTTTATAAAAATTACTTATATAATTAATATTTTTAAAATTATAAATATAAGTGGCCCCCCTTAAAATTTTTTTTGTATTTAGATGTTGGCCCCCGGCCCCCCCTTAGAGTCGAGTCTGGCTCCATCCCTGCTTCGGATAAAGATAACACACAAGAAAAATGTATCATTTGATAGAAATGGGGTAAGAGCAGATCGCATCTTACCCCGTTCATCCAACCCTATCACGTCTTATCCCATTCACCCAACCCTACCAAATTAGGGTTGGGTGTCTGGCGTCTTCTGGATCCGGTAGCCAATCTACAACAAAAGAGCGATTTGTGGTCACCTCTTGAGTATCATCTACGTCCTAGATTGGAGCTATATTCGTAGTGTTCAAAGTCAATAGGCACATCTTAAGGGGAAGGACTCCACTTTCGAGGTATTTTCATTCAAAGTTTATGATCTACTTTTAATCGAAAGTAGCCCCTTCTGCAAGTTTGTTAACTTATTCTCCATGAAAATGCTAAACTAGGGTTAACTCTTTCTGAATTGGTAGAACATAATTGTTGCTCTCTAATTCCACCGATTAATGAGTAGAGTACCTCCTTTTTGGAACGAGCTTTGTTTTGAAATTGTTTGTTCTTTCTTTCTCACCATATCTCTTAGATGGAGGAGGCGAAGGGTGTAATATAAATCTGTTCATTGTATTTGAAAATATGGTTCAGCTTTAGGAGCCATTTGAGTGCTTCTGTGAAGGTTGTACCTGGATCAGAAATTAG
Organism: Erythroxylum panamense; assembly: GCA_027123425.1. Taxonomy (NCBI): domain Eukaryota; kingdom Viridiplantae; phylum Streptophyta; class Magnoliopsida; order Malpighiales; family Erythroxylaceae; genus Erythroxylum; species Erythroxylum panamense. The sequence continues at coordinate 30,436,485 of JAOTIZ010000002.1, read as the reverse complement.
ACATAACTCCTGTATCTTCTCCCATATAAACTGGGAAAAGGGACAGTGAAAGAATAGGTGATTCCTAGATTCTTCCTTTATCTCATATAGTACACAAACCATATTGGTAGAAATGAAGTGCATTTTGTGCATCGTGCTTAACTTATTAAGCATAGTAAGCCATAGAAGAATAGAGTAACTAGGCCTGAGTGACTTATACCAAATGATACGAGACCATATCTACTTTTAGTTGTTCTGATTCTGTCACTTTCTGAATCTAGCAATGTTGAAGGTGTTTAGAGGTAGGTTGACATTGGAATATGTCCTCCTTATCTAGGTTCCATTGGCCCCTTAGTAAGATGGAGTTAACTTTCAAGTTGATAGGAAATCCATTCCAAAATTGAAGAGTTTGAGGAGATGTAATTAGGGCTTTACCTGTCTAATTATCAAACCATAAGTAGGCCTTATCACCATTTCCCACCCTGCAATACACCAAAGGTTCTAAGATAGGTCTTAGCTTCAACAGTTGGATCAAGGGCCAAGAGAACGAAGATTTTGTTAGTATAGACCAAAGGCTAGATCCTTTCAGGATATAGCTATGAAACCATCGGATCCATAGAGATATCTTTTCTAATAGGACATTCAACAGATTTTTGATCAATGTTGATTTATTAAAAGAGACAATATCAATCAATCCTAATCCCTCCCCTTCTTTTCTTTTGCAAACTTCTGACCACACTTAACCTTAGCAAAGTAACTGTCTGAGTTTAAGTTTCCCCACATAAATCTTCTAAAAAGCTTCTCGATGGTTTTGATTACACCTTTAGCTAATCATATGTTTGAGGACTAGTAAACATGAGGAGAATTCATAATAGATTTGATGAGCTGCAATCTCCCACTAAAAGATAGAATCTTATTAAACCATATACCCAATCTTCTCTATATTTTTCTATCAAGGGAAAGCATTCAATGAATTGGATTCTTTTTGTGGTAATATGTAGACCTAGATAAGTCAAAGGAGTTGGCTTCGTTCTTATCCCTGTGATTACAGAGATACTGTTTTCCATCATAGTAACACTAGTAGCTAAGATGTAATGACTTTTTATAAGATTAATCTCCAAACCTGAAAGGTCTTTGAATATAGACATTGTCAACATGAGTAATTCAATAGACTTCCCATGGGCCTTCGAAAAAAGCAACAGAATATCCACAAAACATAGATTCATTAGCCTTACCCTCTTGCAATTACTATGAAACTTATAGTCCTTGTTATTACCCAACTTCTGTTGGACCAACTGGCTTAGGAATTCCATGCATATGATGAAGAGATAAGGGGAGATGGGATCTCCTTGTCTCAAACCTCTTGTACTCTTAAAGATATTAGTTAGTGTACCATTAACAAGAATAGAGTACGTAGGAGTGGTGATTAAAGCCTCAACCAATCTGACAAACTCCTTAGGTAAACCCAAAAGTCGTAAGGTTTGAAGGATAAAATCCCATTCCACATGATCAAAAGCTTTCTTAAAGTCAACTTTAATGATCAATTAGGAGGTTGTTCTTCCTTTGATACCCTTTCATCAGTTCTTGGACTGTAGAAATATTATCCCCAAGTCTACTACCATATAGAAAAGAACTTTGATTATCAAAGATCAAAGAATCCAGGACTAGTTTCAACCTATTTGCTAAGATTTTAGAAATAACTTTGTAAAGGAAGTTGGTGCATGTAATAGGCCTATTGTAACATCCCATTCTTGTGGGAAGGTTAGAATGGTAAATGTGAGTGATTAATGAGAGTTAGGAATACATTTCCATGTTCACGCATACTATGTCATGCACATGCATATGAATGGTGAAGTTGTGACACATGAAAATGATTGTACATGCATTCATAAATAATTCCGGGTATAATTTGATTGTGTTGTGATTTTTAGGTATTTTAAGAATTTTGAATTTACCTATATTCACTACAAGAAAATAAGACAATTTTGTGACGTTTTATTAATAAAACGTCATTAAATGTAAAAAATTTTCGCAACGTTTAAAAAACATCACAGATTTATAAGATTTTTTACGACGTTTTATTAATAAAACGTCGTGAAATAGAATCCTCGAAATCTTGGTGGATAAAACGTTGTGGTTAGCTTAAGGCAAAAATGTTTGGTTTTTTTAAAAAACCCCTCAACCCACCCCGACTTCGTTCTGTGCTCTATTCCTTCATTTTCTTCCTACTCCAGATGTGCTCCGTTGTCCTCCCCACCTCTCCCGGCCCCCGACTTCATTCTGTACGTTGTTTCCTTCGTTTTCTTCCTCCTCCAGATCTGCTCTATCGTACTCCATATGTGAGTCTTGTCTCTCGTATGTGCGTCTTGTATCGTCCTTTTTCTTTGTCTCGTCGTCCTTGGTACCTGTCATGGCATCTTCACTACACATACACAAAGCACTATAAATGTCGACTTCATCATGCCATTGTTTGTGTAACGCTTCTCAACTGGGACTGCAAATTCGGATTTCGAAGAATGGGTTTGAAGGTGAGCTCAACTTTCTGTAATCCCTTTTCTTTCCTTTTTCAACATGCGTTAAAACCAACAGTCATTCTGATCTCAATTTTGTTACCCCTTTTTGGTGGCGATTTGTCTGTGTTTGGCTTGTTTGTTTTGGGCTTTGCTTCTTTTGCATGGCTGGGTTTATGATTGAAGTTTCTAGAGATTGATGCTTTTTGGGTTAGATCTGATTATACTCCTAGGAATCAGTTAAAGTTTGTTTCTTTTAAAGTTTTGGTTGATGGGTTGGTCCCTTTTTGTGGAAACAAACATTGGTTTCTGATGTGTTTTTTTTGCCGATTGATTTTTTCCAGTGTTGTCTGGGATTTGTGTTTTAAGCTGCATCTGATCGATCCCAGTTGTTGACTTTGAATTTTAGTTGCTTTTTTCTTTGTTTCTTGTTTGATCTCTATGTCCCTTGTAAGGAGTTATAGTAGTTTTGTCTTCCTTCTAGTAGCAATGCTGACCATGGATGTAGGATGATGCATCTAATCACCTATTTCTTGGATTAAAGTTAAACATTAAACTGCAATCGTTAGCAGTAAATTAATACAATGCATAGAATTTCTTGAGTCTAAGAATTGTTTTCTTTTTCCTCACAACTTTTTGTTTTGATTCAGCCAGGATAGCTTTGATAGTATGGATAAGAACTTTCTCTTTACTGAGAATGCCTTTGCCTTTTACTTCAATTGGTAGTTTATTTGATGGACCTATAAGAATAGCCTTCTTGAATTTGATTTGATATGAGTCTGACACTTGCATAATTGACAGATCTCCCGAAAGCAATCTGCTGAATAAAAGTGGAAGGAAATTGTAAATAACTTTATTGTGGTGTTATGTAGGAGGATTTTGAAGACAGAAGAAGAGCATCAGAAATTCCTTGAAGCTCTAAATCTCTATAGTCGTGGCTGATATACTTAACAAACCCCTTCCCTTGCGGGTTCTAAAACACTCTCAGAACTTGTAAAATTGAAGTCCTTTTATTTAATAGGTAACATTTTCAACCACAGCATACTATCATCACTGGGCAGTCTTTCATCCTTGATATTGTTGGATCTATCCGAGAATAGATTAAATGGAAATTTTGATTTAAAAGGTCATTTAATTGTAAGAATATGTCCGTATCTAAATCGCAATTCCATGTACACATCCTCCAATTTTTATTCATGTTGACTTTATCTGAATTGTCATATCTTAACAATCTCACAAGATTGAACAAGTTGTACTTAGGATCGAATGAAATCAAGGTTTTAAATCATTCCATAGTATCAAATGATTTATTTGTTTAACCTTTTGATTTATTTAGCTAAGTACTATGTAATCTTGAAGGTACAACATTAACTAATAATTAACACTTGTAATCATTCTAAACTCAGGTGTTGGTGGAGGGTCGACGTTGAATAATCTGGAGTTCCTTGACTTGAGCTAGTTCTAATATAGTTGATTTTAGTACTTTATCATCACTCAATTGACTTTATCTCTAAACTTGAATCTTAAAAACAATGAAATAAAGGGATCTATAAGTGTGACAGGTAAAAAGAAGCATTTCTCTTTTGTCGACTAGCAATTTAATATGATTATTAAGATTTAGGAAATTATATGTTCTTATTTCACTAAGTTTCCTTCTTTGTTTTCTAGAATTGAATGCTTTAATTCACTTGGAGGAGTTGCGAGTGGGAAGATTGTGAATGTAAGGATTAGAAGAAACTTTGCATTTGTCCAGTATGAATTACAGGAGGATGCCACCAAAGCACTGGAAGCTACTAATATGAGGTTTGTTTTCTTTAAACAGTGCACTTTACCTTGTGTTTTTTTTACTGCAGCTCTATGTTTTCCTAAATTTTCAGTGTTTCCAGAATGAGTTTGAAGGTTTTGTCCACTTGTTTGTTTGCGTTGTGTAGCAAATTGATGGATTGAGTAATTTCAGTGGAATATGCAGTTCGAGATGATGATGAAAAGAAGGATCATTAATGATGACAGGTAATCCTGCAATTGATGGCTCAGGAAGTTTAAGATGATTTTGCTAACTTATCTGCTTCACCTGTAACATACATGATGCACACATTGAAAGATGGAATAAGCATGGAATATCTTATCTGCAGTGGAGAGGTTGGTATAGGAGTTGAGTGAAGTTCAGAAGGCATTTGACATGGTGGAGAACAAGGAATTGGTTCAGGGTGGATTGAAATTGGAAGCTAAAAAAGATGATGGGTTACATGATTGTGCCCCTTCTTTAAGATATGCTTTGCGGAGGCTCATTCGTGGAGTGTCATCATTAAGGGAGGTATGATTCATCTGATTCTATTTACGTTCTTGATATTGAAAATTTTTGTTAAATTTTATGGTCTATAATTTGTAGAAGTTGTTTCATGGAAAGAACAAGCAAAAGATTCAATTATGGATTTTTGAGTGCTTTATGTTCTACTGTCTTATTCTGGTTAATTTGACTTCTAAAGTTTGATTATTGATGTTAACTGATTTGGGCCAAGCTACTATTGGTATCGCATTATAGCCTATTGTTACGTTTCAAATGCATCAATTCCGGTTGAAGCTAAGACTTGCATCAAATAAATACCAAGCCATTTTAATAAATATATGCAAAACTACTAACCACATTTCTTATATTTGTTGCTTATCGGCCAAAACCTGGCTGCTGCATGTTAGCCAAGTTTTCTTGTTTAGAGATGACGAGGAAACTAAACTTACCAGTTTTCTTGTTTACAAACTGTTCAGGTCTGATCGTGGGAGAATTGCAGGTCGTAAAGCTGAAGAAATAGAGAGTTTTTGGCTAATGAGACACGGCAAAGTGTTTGCTAGTCTCACAAAACTACTCAAGAAATCCAGATCCTGATCTTTTAGGAGTTTCTGTTAGCTTGTTAGGAAGATTTAATTAATTTGATATATTAATGTCACTCTTCTTTTATTTTTTTCAACTTTGTAAAACACAAACTTTCC
>JAOTIZ010000002.1:30404701-30425757 GCA_027123425.1 Erythroxylum panamense | reverse complement strand
CCCTTATACATTCTTACTTCTTCAATTTAACTTACACTATACTATACTCTAACTTAATCTTAATTTCTCCATTTAATGCTTCTAATTCTATCAATCCAAACAATAAATCCTCCAATCATTGACATGCTAAATTTAACTCCAAACAAAATAATTTATCTAGCAAGACCACAAAATTTAATCAATTCATGCTTAATAAAATAAAAAAATTTGGGGCCCAACAATCCACAGAACAGATTGAGATAACTCTATAACTCTTACAGAGAGGGTTAAGCAAGAAACGCTAATTCCATAGAGCTTAAGCCTATTTATAGTAAACTTTGGATGTTTTAGTAATTTAATTGAAATTAAATTCTAATTTCAATTAAATTTTAATTAGAATTACAAATAATTCTAATTAATACCAATTATGCCCATATAAGATTCAATATCTTATATTGATCCTTATTTATTAAATATCACATATTTAATTATATAGTTTCTCAAACTTTACAATCAAGTCTAACTTAATTAAATTAATTTTGCTCTCTTCAACCCATTCTATATGTGATACCCATTAAGTTCTCAAATATGTTAGCAATAATTATAAAATCTAATTTTAATTCATAAAATAAAACTCATTTTAATTTATCTTTAATTCTCCAATCAATTTATAATCATAGATTAAGATTAGCATAGGAATGTCAAAGTAGTTTTGATTAATCTTTTCGTGCATAATTTTTTTCGTATAATTCAATCCGTTCATCTTACAATGTTTTGATTATATCTACTTTATTTTGAGTCCAATTATATTAGTTCTCTGCCATTAGCTATCAATTCAATTAATGACATTTGCAAACTATTTACAAAACATCGTTTCACCTTGGTCAAGGATTTCTTGAATCAATATTAATCGAGAATAACGAAACATTCTCCCTAAGTAATGTTCCAAATGGATTTCTCATATCGGGTCTGTTCAGTGAACTTATTCTCTAGAAAGTATTCACACATTTATTTATGTATCTCTATACTGTAGCCTATGAGATCGACTACTTCCTTCATAAAGAAAAACAAAACGTGTGCTAATGTTTTTACGTTCTATTAATATCCATTCTTAATAGAACAATGACTAAGGACATTTAGGAATAATACATAAATGCAATATGAATCTTATAATTTTAATTTCATTTGCAACGTACAATTATCTCATGAACTTTATCATATACATCTAAACATGTACAAGATAAAAAATGCCTTTAAATAATTTGTCATTAAATTGCAACCAAAACAATTAGCTGTAGAGCATAAAACAACAGTTATTGACTTCATAATTAAAAACATTTTTAAGATGTACCAAAAGAAGGCTATCATTGTTTTTGTTTTGTTAATAAGCATGCCACTTGAGATTAAATGTAAGGTACGGTGTAAACGTTAACAAAGTCGTCTCAGTGAAATTCTGGGGCCTTACGGTAGGTATATATATATTATATGTACTAATCGCAATATACATCCTTTTCTACTAGAGCGGAAGGTGTTTATATATTGTGTAAAAGAAGTCGCGTGCTTCTTGTCTCAAACACGAAACCTAGGAAGTCCTACTTTGTAACCGAAGTTTTTAACATCTTCCTGAACTTGTTCTCTGTATTCCCTAAAGCTAAACTTCTTATAAAGTGAAGACTCACACCCGCTCTCTATCTCTGTATCACACGACGGGCAGAAGAAGTATGCCGTTGAAAATCTCTCCACTAGCGGGTTGGTCACCACTCTGTGTTCTACACTCTTATACACGTCGTTGCTCCAAGCCTGAAGTTTTTAAATAGGATTACTAGTCACACAACACCATCATTAAAGTAGACAAATCCATAACATACATATCCACTTTAACATAGTTTTGCAGGGTAATTTGTGTCCAAGATACGCTTTAGTCCAAATTTTAATAAAAGGACAATAGGTTTCGTTGTACGAGCAAGTCTAGTGAACATTAATTGAGACAATAAAGGACGCATAAGATAAATAACAAGTCTAATAAACGTGCCTGGAATAAGTCGCCGATGTTGATGATAAGAGCTTCAGAATTGGGTTTAACAGCAAACCATCGTCCGTTCTTCACTAATTGCAACCCACCAACTTGATCTTGATGCAAAATAGTGAGGAAGTCACTATCAGTGTGAGGCATGAGTCCAAATACTTGTGAAGGAACAGGGCACGGTGGATATCTGTTCAGTCGAAGGTAGCAAGTGCTTGGCAAGCAATTTTCTCTAAAGAAACTCGATTTCCTGCCCAATTTCTCCATCAATATCTCAGCTAAATTTTGTGCTAGATTGGCAACTATTGTAGCAAATTGTTCCATCGATGAACTGCATATAATTTTCAATCAAAAGAGAAGAGCATCAGATTTAAGCATTGGTTCTCACGATCGTTTACTATCATAATTCAAAAATTAGAATCAACCAACAAGATATGCTGGTGAAATATCGAGTTTATATCTTAATAGCCGAATAAAATGCATGCTTCTTGTATGTCATGTTTTCTAATGTAAAATAAATAGTCACTGAAATTCAGATTCTTACTTTTATGTGTCATCTAAACCAAATTAATTACACTTGATTGAGTAAAAATAATCAAGGTTATTATGAAATACAAAAAGGTCTTATCTATAAAATGTTCAATTAATTTCTTAACATTTTAAAGTATTTTATTAAATAAAAGTTTAAGATTATATTACTTTAAAATATCTTTTCTGAAAAAGTTACTTGAGTATTCCAGAACATAATTAAAAAGGCTATGTTAGCGTTTCAAATAGATAAAAGTTTTACACCCAGCCAATGGGAGAGAGTCAAAACAAGGGGACAAGATCGTCTGTCCAATATTACCCTGTCTTATTTTGTCTCATGAAATTTCATTCATTTATTTTGCAGGATTTACGTGGGGTCTACGCAGGACCTACATGCGACCCACATAAATAAATGACTAAAATTTATTGGATACAATAAAACAGGATAATATTAGACAGAGGATCTGAACTCCAAAACAAGTATGGTATTGAGAAGAAAAGGGGACCAGATCGCCTTGTAACCAGACTGGGTTAGTCTGGCGTCCAGCTCATAAAACTGGTGACACTGGTTCACGTGATTAAAATGTGGCGCTGGCGCATGACACTCCCTTCTCTGGCTTCTCTGGATTGGGCGTACCCAACCAGACTCTGCCAGTAGATGTTACATGCATGCAAGTGAAGGGTACGTTTCTTGATGTGATCCTTTAAGAGATTAGATGCTTTCTAGACCCGGTTCTTGTGTTTCTGACGACGGACATAGAATAACGTAAATAGATAGATGATCTGTACTGGGTAATTTATAAGTTATCTTTCTTATAAGCAATCCTGAAGAATGTCTCTCCCTTATAAGAAAGTTTTTCTTTTCTCCAAGAGAACTAACTATTTGACTAGTTTCTTCAAAAAATAAGACCCAACCTAATTAGATTTGGAGATTAGAACGTGTTCTAATTGTTACTTAAATAGTTGTAACCACGTCCACCTATACTTAACGGACTTTATTTCCATGCATTGAAGAAGTTATAGTCACTTCCATGCGTTTGAATATATGCATGCGATAATCAGCCCGCAATGAGCAATCATCTAAAACTTACCATTGGGTTCAAAGTTTTATTACCTCTTTTTGGCATGTTTAACTCAGCCTAATTTTTCTAGTTCACATGTAATAATAATTAATGACAAACATATCAAGCATAACGAAAACAAATGTTACCTGAGACTATTGGAATTATTGGAAGCAGATATGTCTGTCATGGGAATATGGAAAGCTTCAGACCAACAAAACTGCCTGAGACAAGTGGCCGTGGGTGTCCCCCAACGATAAGTACCAGCTGAGAAACTCAGCGACTCTTCCCTGCTTTTTCTATGAAAAGGCTGTTTAAACACCTTCGCTTGCTCTCTCCTCACTTTCTCCAGAATCTCACTTGAAATCCCATGATTTACCACCTGAAAGAAACCCCACTCCTGCGAAGCCCTAGCTATTTCTAACTTGCACTTCTCTCTTTCTTCAAGTTCCTCCACACTCAAACGACCAAGATCAATCAGTGGCAGCTCGCATTCCTCGACAACGCCTAGCTTATTGACACTGCTCATCCCAAGCTGGTTATCAGGTTCTCTGAGGGTTTTACCCAAAAGTTTCTTGTAAGTTTCGTCGAAAGGTGGGTCAGTGCTGTCCATGCTCATCAGAGGCTGAAAGTTGATGATGATCAAGAACAGGCGTATTAGAGGTTGGACAAGAAAACTGAAGGGCAAAAATAATACAGAAGTAAAAGATTTTGAGACAGTGAGAGACGGAGAATTTGACAGACAGGACCACGAGGGGACTCTAGACGAACAAGTTGTAATTTTTAATCTTTTCTTTCCTATTTCTGCTTTGGTTTTTACTTTCTTTATGTCGACGAAAACAGGATTTGGACTTTGTAGACAAAACTTGATTACATTTCTGTTGGTCTAGAACTACACGATCACTCCCCCATTTTTGCATGATTCTTATTTCTTTTTTAACTTGTTTACCACATGAATATAAGATCTTTACAAGACAAAGAATCTAGAGTATGTGAAGAAGTTTTAATGCGATATTTAAATTATTTTACTGCATGGGGTGGGAAAAAGAAATATTTATTTTAGTAAGACCTAATATTGTTAATGCAGTACTATTCATATTAGCATTCGGCCACGTACATGTGTATTGGCCATATTAGATACTACAGTCCAATAAGAGATAACAAAAATAAAGAATTTAATTTTTTAATCTAATGTTCAAGTTTTTAAAATTTTCAATTCAATAATTGATCTTTTAAAATCTTAAGATTTTAGTTTAAAATATTAATTATATTAGTATTAATTTATTGATTTATTGTTCTTCTACATTATGTAGATGTTTATTTTAAAAAATAGTAGTCATAACTAAATTAAAATAGAGATAATTTTTTCAAATAATACCTAAATATTATAAACAATAAAGATTTCATTTCTAATATCACTAAATTAACAACGGAACTAATGTTTGAAACTAAAAGTATTGAGATTTTAAAATATTAATCGCTCAATTAAAAATTTTGAAAACTTTAGTATTGAATTGATTTTTTAAAAAAAATTACGCATTCTTTTTAATTTTATAGGAGTCACTTAGTTGTTATATTCCTTGCCAAATGCTAATTTTTTTGCTATCCATCACATAAAACTGTATACGGTGTACGACTTTCTACTCCCCTAATTTCCTCCGTATTCTTCTTTTTCTTTCTCTTACATTTTGTTTTTCTGTGTAAGTGGCACAGATGTTCTATCATTAGACTATACTAAAATATATTTTTAATGATTAATTAGAATTTTTAAAAATCTTTTAATTTAAGAGATAATTTTTAATTTAGTGATCAAATATTTAAAAATAAATAATTCAATTTTAATAATATTTTATTAATATAACTAATGAATCACGTAATATTTGAAAAGGTTATATAATTTTTCATCTTTCTAAGTAAGATGTTTGAACTTCCAATATCAAATACGTTAATGACTATGTATTCAAAGTACAGTCACTTTTGATACTCAAATATTATATAAGAAGATTTCACATAATCTCTTATAAATGTAAATTTTTACGTGTTTCGTTAGTGTTACTGATAAAGTATAAATGAAGATAATTTTTTTATATTGAGTTGTGTAATTTTAAGAAGTTTAAATAAAATAAAAAATTTAAAAATTCAATACTAAAATAAATTTTTAAAAAGGGTTTGACAACACAAAGCTTAAATATGCTATGCCGTATATATACGGTGAGAAGAAGTTTTTACCATATCCATTTGATGCAGGCACCTAAAATCTCACCAATCAAAAATTTACTGGCTATTAAAGCTTAAATAATCATGTTTTCTGCAATTGTCTGCACACGTAACACACATGAAAAGAAGGCTTTTCCTATGGCATCCGTTTCATATAGATAACGAAGCATCAAACAGTCAAATAGTTATGTATTGAAATTAGTTGTTAGTATAAAAATAATGCAATATATTACCATTTCATCAGTTTCACAATGGGTTGCCATGAAAATTTAACTATATGAATTTTAATATGTTTTAATTTTCTTTTAAATTAATTATTTAAAATAAATTTCAATGTACAATTTATAACTTAATAAAATTGATATTCAATGCTAATTCAGTATTAATGTCAAAATTTAACGCTTTGGCACTTTTAATTATCCCCTAAGTGGAATTATTAGCATATAGTGTTTACTTAGAGTTGCTATAAACATTTAAAAGACATTATATAATTTTTCAATTTTGCACTACGATCATTAATAATCCATCACTCTCTGACTAATGAAATGAAAAATGCTCCATTCAAATTATTTTTAATCCAGTTTTAATTTGTTGTCTGAGCAGTTGTCAGGTATATACAAGGCAGAGGCTATCCTAATGCATTTTCTCGAAAAATTAAATGCAAGTCCAAGCAGAAAGTTGCATATGTCCTGTTGATCAACCATTACCCTCTGCTTATTTCTATCTGACTAAAAGATAATAATCAACATTATATACAATTAGGCGTGAAATTTAAACGTCTTGTACAATAAAACTCTTTAAATGTGTGTCAACTGACTAGTGGTTTATATGCCACTTAATTATTAAACAGTAGTAGATTAAAATCTTTGTAAACATCATTTTTGTTTCTTTTTTTGTTTATACTAAATTTATACTGAAGAGAAATGTAGACTGGAAGTGTGAAACCAGATGAATATAAGCTACAGTTTATCTTGGCTAACGTCATGTGTCCGTAAAAGAGCTTTGGCCACTCTATGCATATTGAAACCCCCCCACACATCCTTGGTTGTATTGTGTGTGAACATCTCTAAAATATTCCGTTGCATTACGTATTTGAGCTGGATGTTGTTATTTCAGAGAAGAAATTATTATGAACGGCATGATTAACAGTACTCCAGATTCAAGATTCTTCTCTAAACATCGAAATGTTGTTGGAGATTAGTATTAAAATATTATCTATTACCAATTTTTTTTTCTTATTTTCCAATCATACCAACCACGGAAAAAAAAACTCAAATTTTGTGCATAACCATAATAATTGAGACCACAAGGGCTATATTTGACTCCCTTACCGGATTAAATTTCTCCATTCAATTATTAGACTCCACCATTTTGGTGCTTCCCTGGAGCAAGCCTGGAGTCCAACCTTTCTGCAACACCATCATAATAATCTGTTACTAACAATGTTATATAGCTCGCTGTAGAAAAACAAGGTAAATTAGAAAGCCAAGTTAATTTCAGCAAGTGATGGTTGAACCCCAGAATATACAGAACAAGTTTATAGTGTGAAACAGCTTAAAAACTAGCTGACTGCATCTAGGAGTAATGCAATTACTTGCATGGCAATACACGGAAATGTCAATTTCTACCAGTAGTTCTCAAGTAAGAAAGAAGAGAACGAGGCGATATTCATCTTCTCTAAGTTGAAGAGAAAAACAAATGAATTAAAGCAGCAGAAAAAAATTACGTATCAAGTGTGAAACAAAAGGATGGGAATAAACATGATATGGAAGATAGTGAAGAACTTGCCAGGGAGGGATACTCACTTGTGTGTGTCTGTGGAAAAGGGAGGGAGGGAAATAGAGTTGTCTGTGTAGTCTATAAAGATGGAACTGAGAGAGATATTTTATAGTAGAAGAAAAGACCACCAATAATTAATTAGTTATCCAATTGCGTGATATGGAATAAACTTTGAACCTTTCCTTTTTGGTCTAAGAATCATAGTAATTAATAGCATCTGTGATATGCTAGTGAACAGAAGATAACGATGAATCTCCAGCTCCTGACTCCTAATTACAATACAGAATGATCACGCATCTAAAAGTGGTATTTGTTGGTGATGCGAAAATAGTGTTGATATCTAATCAATATTAATCACTATACTAATTTGAAGCACATAGGAAAGGATAAGTTCTCCCTTTTATGGTGGCTTGATCAGTTGGAGACTCCACGATAGACTTGGAAGAATGGGAACCAAATGATAATTTCTTTTTGAGAGTGAGTATTGCAATGGAAAAAAATGAACGAGACATGGTTCAATCTACACCAATAGACATAGCGTAACAGGAAACGTTTGAACCTGAGCGTTTTTTGTCTCTATCTTTCAATTTCTGTCCACACCACACCGTGTCTAAAACAAGGCCCCCGATTACCAAGGGACCCAATTGCAGGATAACTACTGTTCAAGTACTGTTGAGACCATTTGGGAACATACGTGGATGCACCTAGAGTCACATGCATGTTAAATGTGCAGGCCAAGATTTGGACCCCAATTACTATACTTTATGTAGGAAGGAATAGTCATAAAATGATGATTCATTACAAAGTTTATAATATTATGTGTTAGAATACAACATATTACTATTGTAACACTACCCTGCTCAATAATTACTCCTGCTAGGAGCCGACGAATCAAGTTTATACACGTGCAGTCCATTCAAGTGAAAGGAGATGAGGATTTATGCTCTGGGCTTTTAGGACAAAATATCCTGGTTGTATTATATAGCATTGCTTTTATTTATGCCCGTCGGTATTCACTGTTCTAGGACACCATTAATCCATGTGTTTTGAATGTTGAAATCAAGACAACGTGGCCTGGAGCCCTCTCTTAACTAGAGATCTATTTTAATTGCTTCTGTTACTCTGCCCGTGCCATTCTGTATGAACCACGCCGTTCTTACATGTGGGCATAGGGAGCCTTTCGAGACTCCAAAGAACTTGGAAAGTGGACACCATCATCCTGATGCAACTTCAAAGTCTCAAATTGTGCAATTTAATTAGCAGGTGAGTGACACAATTTGAACATTAGAATGCTACAAGTCCTAGGTAGCTTATTTTGGGATATGGCCCCTAAATTTAATACTGAAAACATTTGATTGATTGACACATGTGAGCATAAAGCAACTTTTTAGCTGTGACGGGCCAATCGTGCAGCTGTCTAAGTCACACACTTGACTTGGTTGCACTGTTACAACCTACAATCCAAATGGCCTCTCCAACTGAGCATTAAAATAAGGTATTACTTCTTGTTTTTATTTCTTAATGTTTTTATTTTACTGATTAATTGTTAACTTTTAGAATAATTATATATTTATTTTTAATGATAATAAAATATTAAGGGTTTTGCTTGTTTGGGAGTAACTAGAAAAAATGTATAGGTATGGAATGAAAACTCGTGTTGATATCAACCTATTATTATAGAGGTAACACTTTCATTCCCCCATTTTCAACAATACTCCATTCCTCTTGATTATGAGAGGAATAAGATTTATTGTTGACAATACTCCAATTTCATTCCTCACTATATTCATTCATATTCTCATTCGCCCATTACCTTCTATAAACTAAGCGTCCCTTAAATATAATTGGATATAAATTAAGTTTAATTTCTTATGCATTTATTAATAAAATAACTATTAAAATAAGTAACAAAATTTTAAATTTTATATGTAAACTAGTATTTTTACTGAAATATATTTTAATTTTGAAAATCAATGATATTATTTAGTTAATATTTAATTTATAAATAGTTTTTTAAAATTTGGAAATTATATATTTATGATATTTAAAATAAAATATATTAAATAATTATTAAATTTAAAAATATTATTAAATATAAATAAACTAAAATAAAATGAATAATTGCATTTTATTAGTCATAAATATTATTAATAATTAATTTTAAATAATAGAAATTATTTATTTAATTAGTAAAGAAATTAAATTATGACAAAATTGAAAATAGAAATACAAATTATTTTTATAAGTTATAAAATAAGATATAAATAAATTAAAAATAAACTAAATAAATTTTAAAATGAAAATACAGAAGAGAAATTAATGGTGACCTAAGCTTCTCTCAAATCTAGAAGGTCGAGAGTTCAGAGCCTCTGTCCAGTTTTATGGTGTCTTATTGTGTCTAGTGAATCTCAGTCATTTATTTATGTAAGTTCCGCGTGGATCCCGTATAAATAAATACGGATCTTAAAAAAATAAATAGCTGAGATTTACTAGACATAATAAAATATCATAAAATTAGACAGAAGATCTTGTCTCGAAGGTCGACGGTGGAGACGGAGCCCGATTGCCGACGTGCTGGTGCTAAGGTATAATTTGTTGCTACGGCATTTTTATTCACACTCCTCTTATTTTCAAGTGGACGTTTGATGACTGGCTTTGGGGTCAAATGTGAGTGGTGGGAGGCCCTCAGCGAGTCATATCGTTTGTTTTGAGATTATTGATCGTGGGAAGTCTTCCCAGTGGTTGATATTCACAATTTTTATCTTTTTATCATGTTCAATCATTAGGGTTGCTATAAAATATTTGGTTCAGATTTTCTATTTTTGTTACTTTATAGTCATTATATTTTATGAACATCTATTTATCTAATTTTTATAAAATTTATTTTTTAAAATAAATAAATATTTACAAAATAAAATAAAATAGGCATAAAATAACGATAACAGGTCTATCTGTCACAAAAAAATTCGGCCGGCCATCTTAAGCTTTATAAAGTTGATATGATGACACGTGGCGTCGGCCAACCCCATCCCAAAACCTAGCTAGAGAGATCATGTGGGTTGCTGGAGGGTTCGCTTCCTTGTTGCTCCAAGTGATCGGTGATACTACTAGATTTTTTTGCTATTGTCATGCTCATTGCATTGGTCCCGTTAACGTTGATACTGAAGCAGGTGGGAAGCCCTACACATACCTGATATTTGTCAGATAAAAATTGCCACCCTAAGAGTACCTTTAGACCTGCAATCACGAGCTACAACTAGGGAGAAATCTGAAGATAGAGGTTGGAAGAAGACGGAGCTATAACTTAAGATTGTTTAAAAGAAGGGTTGCAGAATACAGGTTGGTTCCAGAAATCCCACATCTAAGCAATTTTCTGCTCTACATGACCTCTCTTTTCGTTGGTGAAATATTACTGCACAAAATTAAGCTATACTGGAAATTAATTATTAACCTGCTGCCTTGACGCTTGACAGATACAAGTTGTTTCAGTGCTCGTGATCGAATAGTGCATTTCCAGAAAAATGAAGGAAACAGAGAACTAATGTAGAACCAAACCTTTTATAATTAGTTGTACTAACTATTCAATTCTTGATAATTATAGTTAAGACATTAACAAAGTTCATCCGTGAGCAATTTGATTCTATACAGATGGAGAGTCAGCTACGTCTAAAGTTCATCCGTGAGCAATTTGATTCTATACGGATGGAAAGTCAGCTACGTCTCTAAAACTATGCAAGGATGTAAAACCAAAGAAAGGGACAGAAAAGAAATTAAATGATGAGATACATATTGGGAGCACATCACAAGGAAAGCAGCTGTTGACAGAGACAAAAGTTGGAGATAAATTGAAAACCACTTAAAGAAGTAAAGGATTCTCCATCATTAAGCCCAAGTATGTGGTTGAAAACCTCTTAAGATGACATTGATGCGAAGAATAATGGTCTTTTCCTATTTTTTTGTCACAATAGTTAGTATGTTGGAGTAATTGCTCAAAAATATCTTCCACAACAACTTGAAAAATCTTCCCTTTAGACTTCAATAATCTGGACCCCTGGCTCAGGTTCAATAAATCATTTGGCCTGCAGCTTCATGCTCCAAGTGTAATATTGGGTTTAATCTTTTCTGTGCTAATCGTATGGAATCCAACACGTCCTGCTCTTGCTCCATGTAAACAATGCATCCAAGAAACAGTACACTGCTTAGATCAATAAGAGTTTTCGATCCCCATCTCTCCCAGAGATCGCTGGATTGGTGACTCAGGCTATGTGGTATATGTTTTAGATGCTCCTTCAATATGAATGGGACGCACGGAAGGGTAACAGTTTTTATGAGTGCTCACTTTATCACTTTGTTTAAATGTATGAATACAAAAATTACTAAATGAGTGGTTCATTCCAATTCGTGTGCCAATTAAGTTAAATGCTAGCGTTAACTAATTATTATATTAGTTATATTTAAATTTATTATTTTGATAGATAATAATATTCTCTTTTTATTTTATAACTAATTAATTAATTATTATTACTATCAACAAGATGATTTCTTTGATAAAAACGCATGTATTATTATTTTAAAAATATTTTGAGTTAAAAATATCGTTTCTTTTTAAATTAATATTTTATACTTGATTAATAAAATTATTCTTGTAATTCAAACATGTGATAAAAAAATATTTTCAAGTTAAAATGTATGTCTAATAAAAATATAACGTAGATATCATGTGAATATATTTTTGTCATCAATTAATTATACATAACTATTAAATTACCAAGTGCATAAAAATATAATCCATCTAAATAAATCTCAATTAAATTATTTATAATTAATCTTTTGTATGGTAGTTGTCTTTCAGGTAGTATTTTGGTAAAGAAAAAGGAAATATATTGATTTGTACCTAAGCATTTGGATTGTTACTTTAAGGATTTTGGTTTCTACTACCTTTTTACCCTTATCAATTAAAGCTTTAAGGATGTTGGTTTCTACCACCTTTTTACCCTTATCAATTAAGCTTTAATTGATAAGGTGTCTAATGGAACTTTACCACTTTCAGGTCCCTGTGGGACCCCCTCAGATAGTGATCGAGGACCCTCTAGGAGTCGTGAGGGCTTCCAACCACACTGACCGGGAGGAACCATCATCTACTATCAAGGAGAGGAGTTCCTAACCATAGCTTAATTGCTAGGTAAGGTTATATTTCCATGTTCATCCCCAACTTAGGGTACTGCTAAGAAGGGGAAGGAGAAGGCAACCAATACAAAAGACAGTGTCGAGACTTTGTAGGATAAATCATAGAGTAAGAGGGTAGCTCCCACTCCTCCTAGAGGTGATTAATGTAGTTGTATCACCTTTGATAGGAATACTACAAGTAGGTTCTCAACACAGGTAAGAAAATACAAACCCCTTGTTATGGATAATTATGTAATTATGATAAAAGATAAGGTTTGGATTGGAAAAAAAATCTAGTGATGATGTGAAATTTTATGGATGAATTTAGAAGCATGAGGAAGAAACTTGTAGAGAAACGACCAAATTGTATTTGAACTTTTGTAGATAAGGAAGAGTCAAAGAAGTAGCCAAATTATATTTAAAATCTTATGAATAAGGATGAGTCAAAGAAGTAGCCAAATTGTATTTGAAGTTGTTTAGCATGTTTATATATATGTTTTCTTATAATCATTTATATGTATGAGAAAAAATAAAAAGTATTTAAAAAAGTGTTTTGAGAACCGTAACTCTTCGTATGAAAGAAATATTAAGAGAAAAAGTGCAGTAGTATTTAGAGAGAAATATTTTTATCTTGTGTGTCTTTTTATACTTATTAACTTTGTTATCAATACAAATATATATTTTATGAATGTTATTTTATTTGGAGCCAATTAAAGCTTTCAACAGCATAGGCATTAACTCTATTGAATATTTTCCGAGGAAGAGGTCCCTTATTTCCCCAAGTCCAGTATTAGGCTACAAGCAAATGGGGAAAAAGAGACTCGACAAAACGCTCTTTATCGAGGAAGATGTCTTCATATTCCAATTCACAAAGGACACTGAGTTAATAGAAATTCTAGAGCAAGACATGTAAGAGGGCAACCAATGTTCCTATAAAGATGGACGCCTAGAGTGGATCTTGACAAAGGAAAAGTGGAGGCCATCCTTTTATGGATCAATTTCCGTAGTATCCCTTTGGAATATTGGATAACTTTAAGCTATTTGACCATTTCTTTGGGCAGACAATTATGTTTGCATTCACAAACCGCTGGGATGGATAGGTTACGATATACCATAATATATGTGGAAGTAAAGAGAGGGTTTGACTTTTGAGTTACCTGATGCAATGTCGATTATGAAAGTTGATAAACAGAAAATAAACAACACTCAATAAGAGTTCCACTGAAATGCAAAGTATAGGAAGGACACTAGTACGAAACTTATCCTATTTGGTAGAGGATTATGAAAGTTAATGCAGCTAGGAAACTGAACAAAAATGAAATTCCTCTATCATACACTCGGAAGCTTGTATGCCAGAATAACGTGTGGCAACCAACAGGAAATATGTTTGCTATCTTAAAATGAACTGCTCAATATCTCTGAAGCAGCTACTATTTGTAACTAGGACAGGCAAGAGTCCCAATAAACCAATAGTTTATTAAATTAAAGGTGAAACCTCCTGAACCAAACCCATGACTTTTCAAGCATCCCAGAACCTATATACATTCTAGTGAGAGCGGACTGAGTGTATTCATCGATCATAAGACATTTCGTATCCATTTCCAATAAAAGTGCCTTAGCTTGACTAACCTTATGCCTTAGGGAGAATGCGTATAAAAGAGTCTTGTAACTCACAAAGCTTGGCTCTAACTGAGCATCCTTCATCCTTTTAAAATAGAACTCAGCCATGTCAATATCATCATGCTTGGCATGTAGGGAAATTAGGATGTTATATGTTCTTGTATCTAGTGGGCCTCTATGTTTCTCCATTGTTTGCATTAAAGAAGATACTTCATCCATGGTTACCACAAATGTGAATCATTGTATTGAAAGACACTGTGGTTGGAACAATGCCTTCTCTAAGCAACTGTCCAAAGGTCTCGGACGTTTTTTCAAGTTGGCCAGCCTTTCCATATGTATCTAATAACGTATTGTATGTGTGTGAGCTCAAAGATACATTCATTTGAGCATATTCCTCTCTTTTGGCTATAGTTATACAAACTCCTTCATGCTTAGAATGTTCATGCAACGGCCATCTCTTGAGGAACTCGTAAGCTTTTTTTGAAACTCCCCCGCTTTCTCGTACATTTGAACAACAGTCCCCATTGTTACCTTGTTCCATTCCTTGCCTCTTTATCGTCTGAAGCCAACGAGCTGCCTCCCTCCCAAATGCCGTGTTTAGATAAAAATGAGTCCCACTTTCATTGAAACCCATAATCAAAATGCTGCACTTCCCTTTAAACGTTGTGCTTGGAAACCCAGCCTCCCCCACCAAACGCAACGTTCAATAACCCGTGGATTTACTTCTATTTTTAATAATTCCACGTCATCTTAAGGTGGGTTCCACTTTGAATTTCTTTAAAAAAATTTCACTCGAGAGATGCCTAACACTTTTAATGGCTACTTCTAATAAGAGATTATTTTGAATGTTTTCTAAAGATTAAGGTTCATTTTGAATGCACTAAATGTTGCAGTCGAATTTAAATTTTAGTGTAAATATTAGGGGCTCTTTTGGCTTAAGAGTTTAAAATATTATAAACTTTTTCACTGAAAAAATGAATTTTATTTATCAGTATGAAAGCCAAATTTTGGAAGGGATTAGATAATTGTTATTTTAATATGTTTTTAAATAATAACGCTATGTGGTTTTGAATAAGTTTTATTTAAGTAATAAACAAATCAGTTCTTAAATTTAAACTCACAAAGAGTACTTTGACCTTTTCAATATATTTTCTTGTCAAAATCAAGTCGATCTCTAATTCTTCTACCTCTAATAGTAACAGATGTTTATAACAAATAAATTATAATTAAAAATTTTAAAAATACATTACTAATTAATAAGTACTTAAAAATATAAAAAGATCTTCGAAAAATATTTAAATAACAGTACCTAATCCTCTATGAGCCTTGGTTACCTAATAGTCTTTGAGGCTTGGTTTTGATAATAACCAAGAAATGTTGTAATAACCTGTTCTCCATATTGAGGGTTAAAGCTTTAGTTGTCATTGGAAACTTATGAATTGCATTTCATTCACATGTATACCATTAGCATACATACATGAATTATGAATTATGAATTATGATTTTGTACACATTGCAAGGAATACATATGCACTCAATCGACTAGTTCTGAGACATGAAAAGATTAAAATGTTCATGATGTGAATTGTGAAATATTTATACCTTGAATTTTGGTTTAATTGATTACAAGTAGTGAATTTAGAATTTAATGATATAATTGGAAAATTGAGGAATTAAATGTACATTTGATCTAAGAAAAACTCCAAGTGGTAAGAAAAATTGATAGATGGAAATTAAGATGATTAAGCCTATAATTGAGTGACATTTGGCATTGATCATTGTGTGACAAATGGGTTAGTAAGTTGATGACAATTGGCAGCTGTGATTACATGACATATGACTTAGTATTATTGGTTACATATGGCAGCATATTTACTTGATAAATGTTGTACATGCCTTTAGACATATGGCATTCTAATTTGGTGACACATGCAATTGTAACTTAACACCTTAGCTGTAAGCTTCAGCAGGAGCAACTCTAACTAAGCTCATTCTTGTTCTTCCTTCCTCTCACACACCACCGAAACACTCTTCTCTATCACCTCCCAGTGTTTGTTTGTGATCATGTCCAATTGCTACACAAATAATCCATGTTTTACTTTCACAAAGTTAAGTGAAAGATCAGATTATTGTTTTTTATTAAACCTAGCCAAAATCTATCCAAGTTCCACCTTGAATGTGTGATGATTCTGCATATTTGGAGTATTGATTTAGAGTGACTTTTGAGATGGGATTAGAACTAAACAAGTAAGTAAAATATTAGTGTTTATGGCATGTTATAATAGAGAATTGATGATGATTAATTAGGATGAATTGTGAATGATGTTATTCCGCTTCGTCTTATTATATCGCTTTGTCTGTTGTTGCGCTTCGTCTGGTGTTACATTTCGTCTATTGTTACACATCATCTGGTGTTGCGCTTCGTCTGGTATCGCGCTTCGTCTGGCGTTGACTATGTACCTTCTGAGTTAACTAAGTGTTACTTACATTTTTCTGCACACTTAACAAATTCATCAAAGTAGTTCATACATTTATAAGATTATTATTATTTGATTGTCATTAAAATTAATAGAAGTGAAGTCCTCTTGGCTTAACAAAGAGATCCCCAATCTATTACCTCACATAATGATAGGATCATACAAGGAAGATTTTTCACCTTTGAAAGCTTTAACTAATAAGATGACTATGGTATTTAGGTGGCCATACTTAAGATCAATAGGTATCAATCCACACAGTAATCATATATTTGTTTCTCCAACAGAAGAAGTACTAAATTGGCGAACACAAAATATTGTAGCATAAAACAATGTCCTCAGTAAAATTGATTCAAAACTTGATGGTATGTCCCAATAGACACAAAGACTAAATTTAAATGTAGATGTTATGTCTCTTTAAGTGTGACAATTACATCAATGACTACTCAATCAAGTTACTGAACTTTATTCTAACTTGAGAAGATACCTTGACCAATATTATTGGGGAAAAAACTTCTCTAAAAGGGAAAGATAACTCCAAATTGTTGGAGAACATCTCAAAAAATTTGAGCTAGACATGGCTAAAGAACAATCCAAAAATGTATATAAACCATACCCCTTAAAATTTCCAATTGTACATCCTACTTACAATAGTTGATCATATCCTGATGCTACTAACTACAAAAAAGTCTTCAACATGCCTTATTTGTTGTTCAGACAAACCCTTAGAAAACTATCCAAAACTTTCATGTACTAACAACGCATCGTAACGCTAGTTAAAATAAAATAACTAGACTACTACTATAGTAGTGGTGAGTCTAAGTCGATCCCAAAGAGAGCATGTGTAAAGTGGTTGAAATGAAATTAATTGGTGTTTAGAAAAACGTGGGGTTTTGGATTTTGAAATAAGAAAATAAAATAAAATGACACTAATAAAAAATACAGAAAACATGCAAAAAATGATAAAAGTGGAAAATTTAGTAGGGACCAGATTCTTTGGTTAAATCTCAGCCTACACCCTAATTAAACATATTTCATGAATTTAATTATTGTTCTTAAACCTCTTTTAGCAACTATTAATCGTAGGTTAATAATTAACTGGAGTTTTTTCTTAGGTTTTGTTTAATCAAGATACAATCATTAATTAAACCTAACTACCGAATAACTTAGGATATGGTCTCTAGATTTAATTAGGCAGTAGCATTACAAATTAAGAAAGCCGATTAATCAAGGCAATAATCACACACAATGCCTCATTTAACCTAGGTCATGTTATCCTTAATGATTACGAATCATCAATCACTAGACATGAACTTCAATATGACAATTACAGATTATATCAAATTTCTAGCAATGGGTTTGTAATCAAACGATTCAATGAATACATTAAAATAATCTTTTCACAATACCCAATTCAATAAACACAAGATAACATAATCATTTCCTAATAAAAGAAAGAAACAAAAAAAAAGAAATACACTTATCCCGGGTCATCGGCGTCAATTTCACATCTGAATTGGCATGGGGACATCTAGCCATTCATGGGTCTCTCAAGAAAATGCTTCAACCCTATGAAAATTATCCCTAACTGAAACCACTAGCAACTCTCTTATGCCATCTCCAAAATCTTTCTCGTAGCTCTCTTCTGTTCTATTTTCTTAGTACTGTTTGGTGATGTGACAAATTAATGTTGGTGCAAGCTATAGTTCACGTTTGTTTATAACCTACGGCCTTCTTATTTGAACATAGAAATTGCCTACATTTAACACAAACATTTACACTAAATGCAGGCATTGTTTGCGTTTAGTGGAGTTTTCTGTGTTAAACGCAGAAATGTAGACCAAGTCTGTGTTCATGCACAACGTTTGCGTGAAATGTAGACATTAACTACGTGAAACACAAATGTGAGATGTCTACGTTTTGGTCTCCTTATCTCTCCTCTTTCCGCTACCATTTCATGCTTATTGCTGCTGTCGTTTTGGTGATTTATCCCAACAGCTACCATTTTCTTTTCACCTTGGTGCCCTTATATATTATTCATTAATTAAATTAATACCTTGCATGGCCATGCAAATCCTTGTCAAATCCATGCAGCCCACGTTCTTCTTCTTTGTGTTTACATCTTTCTTGTCTTTTAATTTTCTTCTTCTTGCTCCATGAAGATAAGTAAAAATTAATCTTCGAAAATTGGCCAAAATATGGAGCTTTCGACTCACCTTAACTTCTTTACTTCCGAATTGTGCCTAAAATCACAAATGAGTCAAAGTGAGTATCTTAAGCAATTTAATATAAATAATTGCTAAGTGTTATGGAATAATTAAACAATTAATTAAGCACATATCAATTTTCCCCACACTTAGATTTTGGTTGTCCTCAGGCAAAACATTAAAATTAAGCTCAAAAACTCAAAAACATCATTTACTCATTTCCCATATTTCTCAAAAATATATAATCATAAGCAAAGATAAATGACTTTAAAAAATCATAGCAAAATGTCAAGATTCCAAGATTTTACTCATGATCAATCAACATTCATAATCTTCAAAAAGCTGAGCAATCTAATGGTAGACTTGGAAAATATGTTTAACTAAAATATATCCACATGTACACTCAACATCATTCATGATCATGACAATCCATAAATTTGCATATCATTTCATTTCTTCACCGCTAAAGGTCACATACAAAATCATGGATTAAAGGACTTTTCAAGGTTGTAATGTGGGAAAAGGTAAGGTGAGATGTATTTGAGTCAAGTAGATTGAAAGACCTTAAGCTAGTGAAACAAAGCAACGCTCACAAAAACTAGGTACCATCATTTATGACAAATGAAACATTATTTTCACAACGCAATTCAGCTCTCACACATAAGCCACATGAAGCATATACCAATATGAAGGAATCACTCATACAATTGATGACAATACATTGAAACCATAAAAGAGTTAACTTTCTAAGCCAATATCTACCTCATGTTCAAAATAATCAAAATAACACATTCATTACAATTCTAGGAAGATGCATTAATTATGAATAACTTTACAAACTCATATGCACTTCCTCCTTGATAAATTTATCTAAACAAAAAATTTTCATTCTTTGTTCTTTTTCTTTCTTTCTTTCTTTTTCATTTTCTTTTTTTTCTTGTGCTTTTCTCTTTTCTTTCTTTTCCTTTTTTTTAACATTAAAAGAAACTACTTTAACATGGAAATTTCAATGATAAGACATAACAAAACATCCAACATTAACCAACCTACACATATGTACACCCCCACACTTAGAATTTTATACATCCACAAACTTAACAATCACAAATGTTTTGTTAGTTTTATGGCTTGGGTAAGACATTTGGTTAAGTATAAAGCATATAATATGGTTGATACAAAAAGAAGGGCTAATAAGGCTCAATAGGAGCTTAACAAGGGAGAATCAAATAATGGGTAGGGTATTTGGCTAATGTAGTTTGAAAAAGCAAAGAATGCCTAATCATATTCATGTTAATTGATTGAACCCAAGTTTCCTATATCATTTGGTGACAATTTCATGGTTTTTGTTATACTTTTCCGCTCTTATTATTGGATTTTGTGCTTAATTTAGCTCATGAGTGCTTGTTTTGAATTAATATAGTTTGAGGGTAAAATTGTCACAAATAATTAGTAATTACACTAAATTGATTTTTAGAACAATTGATACTACAAACTACTATTTTTCATTATAGGACATTCAAGAAGTAGAGCCAAAGAGTAAAGATCAAGACCACAAGTCAACGAGGGCAACAGGCAAAGTTCACTGCGACGAGGATGATGTTTCGACACAAGGAAATCAGAAAATCTTTGAAGAAATCTTGCAGGCAAAGTTCACCAGATTATTTAAGAAATCTTTTGGGAAAAGTTTGCCGCGGTGAACTCATCCTTTTACTACGGCGACATATTTGAATTGGTACCAGACCCGAACCATTTTTGGAAAATTAACCAACTGTGCAACCAGATCTAGCAACCCGTTTTTGAAAAAAACCTATTTTGGGCTAACATACAAAAGGAGAGGGGGAGAGACTGTTAGCCCCAAAAAATTTTTTTTAATTAAGCGTGATTAGTTTAATTAAGTAAGTTAAGTTAGCATAAATAACTTGACATTAATTAGCATGAATTAGAATATGACATAAAATAGGTAGCATGAATTAAAGAGAAATTAGTATGAGTTAGCATTAAT
>JAOTIZ010000002.1:30365242-30386776 GCA_027123425.1 Erythroxylum panamense | reverse complement strand
AAACACTCCATCTAACATATTCCAGCACACATTTAACTTCATTTTCAACTTTACTTTGTCTCAAAACTATCATCCTAGTTCTTCTCATTTCAACACAATAAACTAGCCTTTTCTTTGGCTTTAAACTCATTCTAGTTTGTTTTTATAATAGCTATCAACAATCCACGTGATCACACCTCAAAACAGAACATGAACATAAATCATCCCTTTATAAATTCCTACATTCATTATACAACATTTAAAATGATTATTTTAGCTAAAAATCATCTCTATAACAATTTATAAATTATCACTCAAAATATACACAAAAACAAGACATCTATAAGCTCATTTTTCTCATCTATGCTTCAACATGTTTTCATCACCATTTCATGATCTTTCAACAGTTAACTATCATCATGCATGTTTCACTCAACAAATCAAGAAGAATAACATACTACTTACTTGTTTAAGCTTCAAGATCTTCAAATCACTCTTAACTCTAGCTTCCCAAATAATTGAGATATGATCAATAGATTTGTATGATGGTGTTAAAATTTGGAAAAAGATTAAAGGAAATGGATAGTGAACCATCTGTTCACCCATTCCACGATCATGGAAAGGTACCTATGATCGTGGGAAATGCCCTGGAGAAGAAAAGTTTCTGTTTTGTCTTTCCGCGATCATTCAAAGGTAACTACGGTTGTGGGAAATGCTTGGGAAGTGAAAAACTATGTTTTGTGTGATTGTTGAACCAACTAAAGATAAGTTACTCTACCTTGGTGTATCTAGATTTGATTAAGGTTTGAAATGAACTTAGATAGTTATTTGATTGATTGATTAAGGGTTTGATAAATTTAAGTTGATAATTGATGTTAGAATTAAGGAATAGATTGTTTGATATCAATGTATATGAATTTGGGAAGTATGAGTTGTTAAAGAAATGAAGGTATTCTTATGAATGCAAATGAGATGCAAGGGATATAAGTCATGAATTAGGTATAATCGAATGAGAATTCGAAAAGTTGTGTGAGTATGGAATGTTAGGAAGGGATAGATAAATGTATGATTGAATGAATTTAAAGTAATCGAGATGTCTTAAGGCATTAATCTAATCGTTAAGAAGTTATGTACAAGATATGATGAATGAATGAGCAAGATTTGTGAATAAGGTTACGTAGTCGATTGAACATGGATTAAACATAACACATATACATGTGTATGATTGGGTATTAATTTGATTAAACAAGTTAATAACATATACATATGTTTGTATTGCATGACATAGAAGCACAAATTGACCAACCACATCTAGACTGTCAGATCATCAAGGCAATAGCTATTCTGGAGCATACTATGAGTCAACCTAGATGTTCTCTCACCATAGTCTAGTTGCTTTGTTTAGAATTTAGTTATTGAATTGCTACTTATTTTATTTTAATAATTTAGGACCATAAATTGTCTGAGGAGAATGATATTCGAGAATGTATTGGAAGTGTTTGGTAAATGTATGTGAATATGGAAATATGTGTTCTTAACTAGATGTTGAATGTTGGACTTAGATACGTAGAATTTGATATATGATTGGCATATATCGAATGTGAAAGAATGAATGCATCATATGTGAATTGTTGCATCTCATTACATTGAAATGCATGAATAGATAAAGGAGTTATGACCGGAATGACCCAAGTGAAAAAGAGCTTAAAGCTCAGAAGTGTGCATAAAGAGTTGCGGCTCAATTATCAATGAGCTTAGTATCCATAATGATATGGGATAGTATATAAAATGTGCCCAAAATTTGTAATGAATACGAGATAGTCAAATAGGCACTCGGTCATAACAAAGTAAAAATAAAGTAGATCACATGTGCATTTGCATTTGCATCTTTATTTATTAAATGATTGAATGGATATGCCATATTGACTAATTGAATTAACATGCTCCCTGAACTAAGATGATATATTGAATGGTTGAAATCAATGAAGCACGTGATGTGATGTGAATTATTTATTTATATGACATATTCGGAAAAATAACCTATATATATGTTAATGAGTGATGATATAAATGAGCACATCGATGATGGTTCACTCACTGAGTTCACAAATTCATCAAAATTGTAATTTATTTTTCAAGTTCAAGGGAGTTCCAACTCCTAAGTTGATCAAGTGGAAGTCTAGTACTTGTGTTTTGGAGCAAGAATGGCTTAAAGGTCAATCAGCTGACACTAAAGAGTCTAGATAGGATATTTTGGTGTAACATTCCACTTCATGTAAAATGTCTTATAAAGAGTAGCAAACTCTTAGATGTTGTTATTAATGTATATGTGTGGATTATTTACTGTAATGCTACAATGTATGTTCATGTTTATAAATAAAATGGGAACCTTTGATCTTCTTAAATGCTTGTGTTATGTATGATGCCTTAATAAGTGAATGTGATTGCTCTAACATTTCATTCCCATAGGGTATATTCTCAAAAAATCTTTGGGTATTCGGGCATATGCACTACGGTAGTGATGTGTTACAGTTTTGGTATCAGAGCACGGTTTGACATCCCTAAGGACATATAGGAACAATTTAGCATGACATTTAGCAAGAAACTCATATAGTGATCATGTTTGTTGGTTATTATAGTTCATCTACTATAGGAGACCGAGTCATCAAGTCAGCTGACCTTGAGTCAATAGGAGCCAATAGAGAATCTCCAATGCCCTAGTCTAAGCCAATTCTTCAAAGAATATCTGAGATAAGAGAAAGGAGGTATGACAAACTCAGGAAACAGGGGGTTGTGGACTTTTATGGAAGTACAGACCCTACTGAGTTAGAAGGTTAGTTAGAGAGGATAGTGAGGATATTTGACCAAATGGACTGTGAGTCTTATGAGAGGTTTGACTATGCAGTTTCAATACTTCAAGATCTGGCCTGCCAATGGTGGAAAACTATTCTTGGTAGCTCGGTTCGACCCTGCAGATTGACATAGGAAGATTTTTTTTAGGGGAATTACATGCCAAATATTTATTTAGACAAAAACATGAAGAAGTTCTTAGATTTGAAGTAGGGAAGTCTCACAGTATCTGAGTACGAAGTGCAGTTTAATGAGTTAATGGGGTACACGACTACCTTGATTCTGACTAAGGAGGACAAATATAGGCGATTTGAAGACAGGCAAAATATGGAGATTTAGACTAGGCTAGCAATTACTAATTTGAGTAGTTTTATTGAGTTGAGAGCTGGTTCAATTAGAATCAAACAACTGTTGAAAGATGAGCAAGGAGAGTACAGGCAGGAGTTTAGGCTGAAGAGATAAGGTGAGTCTCAAGCTGATTCTAGTAGAAGGTTTGGTAAATGCTAGAGTAGACTGTCACGATAGTAACAGAGATCAAGACAATCAGGATTTAGGCTGAGAGGTGGTTTTGTTTATTCTAGTAGTAGAGGACTAGCTTTGGGAGGACAGTTATATGGCAGATAGACACAACAAAACCCCAGTTGTAAACATTATGGGAAAAGTCATGGGGGTATATGCTAGATGACATAAGGAGCTTGACTGTGTTGTGTTTCTTTTGAGCTTCAAATCAGAGATTGTCCTGCTGCTGTAGGAGCTCAGTCTGGAGTGAGAGGAGGATTAGTGATCGAAGCAACTATTCAGCAGGACAGAATAAGTGGAGTAGGACAGAGAGGTAGAGGCAAGGGTAGAGCTAATTCTGTAGGTTCTAGTGCTAGGACTGAGAGACGGAGTAACCAACCACAGTCCTAGGCTAGGATCTATGCCATCACTAGACTAGAGGCTTAGGACTCCCTAGATGTTGTAGCAGGTGTGTTATATGTCTTTAATTTTGAGGCATATGCATTATTAGATCCAAGATCAACACATTCTTTTATTACTCCTCATCTGGAATCTAAATTGCATTGTGAAAATGAGATATTGAAATGTGAATTAGAGGTGAGTACTCCAGTAGGTAGTACTACCATGATTGGAGAGGTTTGTAGAAGGTGTATTATTCGAGTTGATCAGGTGGAGTTAGAAGCCGACCTGATAGTATTGTAGTTAAAAGAGATAGATGTTATCTTAGGTATGGACTAGCTTATTGCACATAGGGCTATCATGAATTGCTACACTAAGGAGGTAATTATTAAATCTCCTAATTAGCCGAGAGTAATATTTTGAGGTGTTAGTCAAGTAGTGCCAATCAGGCTAATTTCATCAATGAGTGCTCTTAGATTGATTCAAAGGGGATGTGAGACTTACTTAGCGTACATAACTGATACATGAACTGAGCAGACAGTTCAAGACAGTCTCACTGTCAGGGAATTCTCATATGTGTTTCCCATTGAATTACCGGGACTACCTCTGAATAGGGAGACGGAGTTTACTGTCGATCTTGTTCTAAGTACCTCTCCTATATCGATTCCTCTACACAGGGTGGAACTTGTAGAACTTAAAGAACTTAAGACTCAGTTGAAAGAGTTGTCGGATCAGAGTTTCATTAGACCTAGTGTGTCACCTTGGGGAGCTCCAGTTTTGTTTATGAAGAAGAAAGATGGAACTTTGAGATTGTGTCTCGATTATATAAAGTTGAATACAGTGAAAAATAAGTACCCATTACCAAGAATAGATGATCAACTTGATCAACTATAAGGAGCTCAGGTGTTTACTAAATTGGATCTAAAATTAGGGTACTATCCATTGAAGACAGCAGAAACTGACATACAAAAGAGTGCATTCCGAACTAGATATGGACATTTTTAGTTTTTGGTGATGCCTTTTGGATTGACAAATGCTCTGGTAGCTTTTATGGCATAAATGAACAAGGTATTTCAACCTTACCTAGATCACTTTGTGATCGTATTTATGGATGATATTTTGGTGTATTCAAAGAACATAGAGGAACATTTTGAACACTTGAAGTTAGTTCTACAAATTATGAGGGAGAAGCAATTGTATGCTAAGTTCAGTAAGTGTGAATTTTGGCTCGACCAAGTAGTATTCTTAGATTATATAGTATCTGGAAAAGGCATTCAAGTATACCCAAAGAAATTTGAAGCAGTGATGAAGTGGGAAGCCTAGAGAAATGTATTTGAGACTTGGAGTTTCCTCGAATTAGCTGGTTATTACAAAAGGTTTGTCGAGGGGTTTTCTTTAATTTCAACCCCTTTGATAAAGCTTTTGAAAAAGAATGTATCTTTCTAATTGACTAATGAATGTCATAGGAGTTTTGAGGAATTAAAAAATCGGTTGACTATGGCACTAGTGTTACCTATTCCATGCAGGTATAGAGGATATGTATTATATAGTGATGCCTCACACCAATAATTAGGGTGTTTTGATGCAGTACAGTAAAGTGATAGCCTATACTTTGAGACAGTTAAGGTCTCATGAGTTTAACTATCTAGATCATAATTTAGAGCTTACTGCAGTAGTGTTTGCCTTGAAGATTTGGAAACTTTATCTGTATGGTGAAACATTTAAGATATTTACTAATCACAAAAGTCTAAAATATTTGTTGAGTTAGAAGGAGTTGAAAATGACACAAAGGAGATGGATTGAGTTACTTAAAGATTATGATTGCACGATTGAATAACATACTAGTAAAGCTAATATGGTAGCTGATGCAATAAGTAGAAAATTCAATATCAGTGTGGCACAAATTCAAATATCGAGGTTACCACACCTACGACAACTAAGATCATTGAAAGTTGAGTTGAATTTGGGGAAGAATGAAACGTTAATAGCTACATTGAAACTTAGACTAGTATTGCATGAGAAAATTATAATGGCTCAAGGTAAGGATCCAAAGTTTATGAAGCTTATTGAGAGGTTGATACAGGACCCAAATTCTGGATTTGAGTTTAGAGATAATACATTATAGTTAAAGTAGAGATTGTGTGTGCTAGAGGTGGATGATCTGAGAAAGGAAATTTTGGCAGATTTATTTCTGAGAAAGAAAATAATCCTTAAGGATTTGTTTTTAAGAATAAATATAGCATTTCAATATGGACATTTCCTTTTAAATCTACTAACAATTTGAAGCCTTTAGATCATTCACCTACAAATGAATTGAACTTTGTTAAAAAAATACATTTCCTAACAAAATATTATGATTCAAATATTATATATCAAAATATATCATTTATTTGATTTACTATAGTTTTTATCACATTATTAAAAATTGGAATATTTAAAAATTCAAGATATCATATTTAAATTTTTTTCCAAAACTATGATTATAATGTGAAAGCAAATGTAATTTGAAGCCTTTAGATAATTCATCTGCAAATGAATTGAACTTTGCTAGGAAAATTATGTAATAAAATATTATATTTTTCAAACATTACATGATATTAAATAATTCAATTCATTTTTGGTTCCACTATTACATTATACAAAACTGAACTATTTAAAAAATTCAAATAAGATATCGTATTTTAAATTTCTATAAAACCATTATTAGAAAATTAATTTATTAAAAAATTTAATATAAAATGCAGCATATTATTATTATTATTTTATAGAAGAATTTTATTGTTGAATTTAAATTTAAGAGCCCCTCTTAATCGATAGTTATTAATATAATTATTTTATTAAATTTGATAATCAAAAGCTCATGTTACCTAATTCTTTTTAAATTAAAAAATTAATTGCATTACTTATAGGAAAATGAGTATAATAACATGAAAAAGGCCCTTTTGAAGTGGGTCATAGTAACATTCATTGTTACAAGAAATATTGTGTCAAGACCATACCATTGCAAATTAAAAGCTGGATTACAACTACTCAACGTGTTGTCTACTTCCAATGTATGTCCGCTTCTTTAAGAGTCCATCTTCACCAACTTTCCTTGTTTACCAACTACCTCATCTACCCTTGGTTTCTCACTTGCTTCTGGATTCTAACTTTGTGCTTTTTGTCCTTTGGTTGGCTTGTTACAAAGATCTCCTCCAAGCTTACTTGAAAGCTGACCATTAAACTTGTGGCCTATGAGTTTTCTTACCTCTTTCATCCTCTACTTCTCTCCATGCAAGTTATTTGGATCTTTACCTATATAACATGCAAGTATTAAGTGTCCCCAACCATATCCCCTCTTAAGAAATCGCATTTAAAGAAGATATGATTTGTTGTATTGGGTTGATTATTGTGAGCAACATTTGTTCACCAAGTTTAAGAACTTCAATCCATCTATTATTGGAGCTCTTTCCTAACAATTCAAACAAAATTGAAAGTCAAATTTTAGTGGGAATGTCTTGTCGCAAACTACCTTACTCCACCACACATTCTCTAGGTCTCCTATTAGAACCTTTTTATAAGATTGGATTTATGCCTTTCTTAGGAGAACTAAGAGTACCATTTTCTTTAGATATGTTGTTGTCAAATATGTTTCCAATACTAATAATCATTTTCTCTAACTCAAAGGTGTGAGCTACATTATCCTTAGGAGGATCGTCTTGGTTAGGTTCCTCCTCTTATGTTTCTAAACTATCCTAAATGCCCTTTAACTCACCATAAGACCCATTTTTAAAGATTTTTCTAGTTATTGTCTAGTTTTTTTGTGTATGGTGGTTTTTAAACATAGGTGAGTTGTATGACATGATCCTGAATCTCGCCTTCTTCAATACGTCCCTTGATCACTAAAGAGGAAGGTATCTAAAGGTCACGAGCTACTTCAAAACAAACTCTAGCATACTTAATGTGCTCAAGCTTGACAGTCAAGGAATCTATATATAAAGGCATACCTAGTGCACTAGCCAAATAACTTAGTCCCTCCTTAATCTAGTGCTTAAGGGGAAGGTTACGAAAATTGATCCAAGTAAGTATAGAAATAATTTTGTCCCTATCTAAAGGTCATATAGGATGCCACTTAAGAAGGAGTAAATGGTTCCATGCAACAAGGGACCTTGCTCTAGAATGATTGATAAGTTAGCATCTTTAAAAAAACATGCAAATAAAATAGTTATCTTCAGCAAGGCAGGTACGTTTAAGCCCAACTTTGCTTCATTTATCTTTAGCCTAAGAGTTGATTTGAGAAAAAGATACCCTCTTATCCAAGAAGAAACTTAGTAGGAACGAGGACCAATTATGTGCCCCAGCTTTAAGAAGATTCAAAGGAGGAGAGATCACTTTATTGTCTAAAGAAGCCTTAGGGAAATGACTGAGCTTAAAAGAATCTTCA
The DNA here is from genome assembly GCA_027123425.1 of Erythroxylum panamense. Classification (NCBI taxonomy): domain Eukaryota; kingdom Viridiplantae; phylum Streptophyta; class Magnoliopsida; order Malpighiales; family Erythroxylaceae; genus Erythroxylum; species Erythroxylum panamense. The sequence goes on along the minus strand of JAOTIZ010000002.1, from coordinate 30,378,627 downwards.
CAAGAAGAAGTAAGAGAAAGCACAGTGTTGTAGGATTTAGAAGGAGGAAGCTTAATATGGGAAGAAGATCTAGGAACTAGAATAGGTGGAGGGGAAGTAAGTTAGGGATAACTGTACTTAAGGAGGTGGGGAGAAAACAATCTCTGAACTACCTAAAGGCTAAAGGATGAGTTAATTTTGCAAGGAAAAAGAAAAAAGACACCTGCTTGATAGTTAGTAAAAAACAATAACTAAGGGAGGTAAAAAGTCTAAGCTACCCCTTTCTCACTTAGTGAAGTCCAAAGCAAGATAGGCACAAGGAGGGGTAGATTCAAGGAATTACATAGTAAGGGAGAGGATAAAAGAAGTAAGGAAAGAAGGAGGCAATAAAAGGAAGAGCTTAAAGAAAACAACTAAAAACTAGGAGACAAGGAAAGAAGAAAGAGGGCAACAAGAAGGTGGAGTAAGCAAGGAAGACATAATGGAGACCTTCTCACACCAATCTCCATCAATAAATGCCTTAAATCTTCTAGTGACCAAGGCTTGTAATCTTACATCTTTAGACATGATTGTTGCCTTCCATTTTTATAAGAATAAGCATTATTTATGTTTATTGGTAGGCTTATTGAGCAAACCTAAAGTTATTTTAACCCAAATATTTAGTCTTACAATAATGAGTCATACTTCACTAAATTTGTTTGATTTGAATGAACAAACTCACAATAACATGAATTTAGAGGCATAGTTAGGAATAACATATAAAATATATTTTAGCAAAAGTTATCACCTAATAGATCTAGGAGCATATGAGATCGTATTGAGAAAGTTATTATCTACCAAATACAAGTTTACTTAGTTTATTAAGAAAACTTATGATTAACTAAATTTGAATGAGATCCCAACCCACTAGAGAGATTAAATTAATATTTTCAAATAGTAATGAAGGTTATTATTTTGAATAAAATAGCGGGACTAACCAAATATGATTAAAGTTTTAATCTTATTGGGCAGTTAGGGAATATAATCTATTACTTACTTTTCTTACATTTATATTTTGTTCTAAATATAAATTACCTTTGCTTAGTATAGTTGATACTAAGAGTTAGTGAACCTAAATTCTTTCTATATTTGTTATCTAGAAGTTTTTCAACAACTTTGGAGTCTAGAAGTTTTTCTAAAAGCCTTCCTAAATTTTCTTATATATTATTTATGTGTCTTTATTATGCGTATTATCTTTTACTAATTGTTGTATTATCCATAATATTGTTGTTTGAGTTGTCAATAATTCATTTAATTATACTTCTATCTGTAATTGTTTTTCTAAAATTTCAATTGTATATTTAGTAATATTTTTAATATATGTAGTTAAATCGTGTATATGTAGTTAAATCATGTAATTGATTTTTTATTGTTACTAGTTCTTTTGTTTTGGATTATTCAGAATTGTTATCTCCTTATTGGTAAATCTTTGGATCAGTAATTTTAACTAAATGTTCAAAATTCTATCTAGACTCAGTAAATCTTATAGGTCGTTCAAGATGTAATGATTGTGATATAAAAAGATTGGGTTTATTTAAAGAATTAGTGCTAGAATTAGAGAAAGAAAGTCTGGGACTTATGTTTGGGTATAATTGAATTGGATATTGAATTTCTAGTAGATCCCGTAAGGTTGTTCGTATATTAGTTCCTACTTTAGCGACATCACTAAATAATTGATCAATATAAATTTTATTAGTATTTTTAAATTTGATGCTATGGTGAGAATTGGTTAAAGCATAACTAATTTGATGTGTTATTAAAAATGGATATTGTCCTAAATTCATTAAATTATCTTTATAAAATTTATATGCTATTGTAATTGTTTCATCTAAATTGTGTGATTTTAAAGGAATTCTTAATTTTAATCGAGTATTAAATTTTATTTTCCATATGCTAAATTTCCATTCATTATTCCGATGATTTGGTCATTTAAATTTGTCATTCATTCTTCAATAATTGCCATTCATATAGGTGAATCTATTCCATCTTGCAAAGTTGATTTTAACAAAATTTGTATTATTGACAAATGAATGTATCTGATTTTATGTCTTTTTTCTTCAGGTATTATTTGTAATTGATTGTAAATTTGCTCTTGATCAATTATATTAATTCTATTATGTCCACCACATTGATCTATTTTGATAGGTGTTTCATGAACAATTTTGCCATAATAAATAATATTTTTTCAATTTATAAAATTTTTAAAGAGAGAATGTTATATATCTTGTCGTGCTTTTAAATTTAATTTAGCTCTATTTGTTTTTGTTTTTCATTAGATAATAAAGTGTCTACATGAAATGTGCCAGTGGTTTTTGCTATAAGTTATGTTTGAGAAGAGCTCTCAAAGACAAACAAAAAATTATACGTCTATTATGTAAAATTGTTATAGTCCCTGTTGAAGTTTCGATGACAGTTTTAAACGTAAGATAAAATCATATGGATGACAAAATGTATTGACATTTTAAGTTAACTATTGTCTCATAAACTTTGATGACAAAATGGAAGATATACGTCAACACTATGACATCATGATGCAAGATGTTGTATGAAGTAGAGTTAATAGGTATAGTACCTTGATGGAATTGTTCCACTCAAGTTATCCTACTAAACGTATAAACATAGACTATAATTGAAGGCATTTTTGATTTAATGATAATAGTTACCATTAGAAGAAATAATTTTATGAATTTTTTACCTATACAAGATATGATAGCGATCATATATTATAGTTCATGCTTATAAGTATTTGATACTAAATTTAGATTCAACATTATTATAATGTTTAAGGCATGATAAGAAATAAATTGTTAAATAAAAGTAATTGATCTAAATTTATACAAATAGTTTGTATACATTTTATCAAAGGAGGCTTTTACTTAATATAAGTGATAAGAATACAAAGTTGGAAAATCAAAACTATCATTTCATGTCATGTTGACTAAATCAACATAATGATATTCACAAATTTATATACAAGGATATATGTATCCTTTAATTATGAATCATATGAATTTGTGGAGCTAATTAAGTTAAAAATAACCAAATCAAACTTTGGTGAAAGGATGATGATGGTATAAATAGTTAAATCTTATAAATATGATGCACTGGGAGTAATAACAATTCATAAAAGGATGATTTTTGTACTTCATTATAATACTAATGAATTTATGAGATATAATCACATGTATTAAATGAAACATTGATTTAAATTTTTAAAATTTTAAATCATTTAAATAAAAGTATAAATTAAGCATTAAGAATGCTAAAGCGCTATGATGAGATAGATACTGTGAAATTTAAAATTTTCGATTATCTATACGAAATGAGATTCTCTAGTGAATACGTTCACAATAAAATTCTATAAGAGTATAGATTTATGTAAGGTGAATATACAATATAAGATATTATATTATCCAATATTTATTTCTTCAATATCTAAGCTCCAATTAGATCAGGTAGCTAGATTTCATATTAGATATGGAACGCTAAGATTTGGAATGAGTCAAAGGCAAAGATTTTGGGATGCAATGCTTGGTTGAAGCTTGTATTATCCAATATGTTAAACTAAATTGGATAATAAAGAGGTTATAAGATATCTAAAAGCTTAGATACAATCTTATATACCACTTAAACAAATTATTTGCTTTAATGAACACTTATAGGAGAATGGTTCTCATGATAAATAGTGGGAGTAAGATAAAATTTGAAAAGTTGAAATCTTATAACAGTAGATTCAATTAGAACAAGTACCTTTATTGATACATTTGATGTATAGTTGAATGTTGAAAGATTCACTTTCATAGCGGATTCAAATGGATTGTTTTGGAACTGATTATGAATTTATCATGACTACAAGAAGGTTAATGGGAGTATAGTTGTCCTCTTTAGTAGTAGTGCATAGAAACATTGCTCATAAAGAACAATAATTAGTATTTTCAATTGTTGAAAATATAATTGTCCAAGAACAATTCATATTGGATATGACAATACAGCAAATTAATGTTGGGAATTAGATTTATAGAGATATATTGAAATTTTTTTACCTGTTCCACTCCATGTACGTAAATAATATATTAAAGATAGATTGAAAGCTATTTAACAAGTTTTTTAATGAACTTAGAATAGTTCATTGCATTGTTTATATAGTAATGTACTATATAATATTAGAGTCATTAAGCATACGAAAGGAGCTAAGGCCTCACAAAGATCTAAATATATATTTAGGTAGTTTCTCTCAATTATAATGATAATTAAGGTGGAAATTATAAGAATTAATCAAGTGCTCACTACAGAGAATTTTGTAGAATTCTCTCACTAAACCACTATACTAGTAGTAGTATGATCATCATATGGTGATATGTTATAACAACTTAAACAATTTGTTTAATGCAAGTGGGAGATTATTGGTTTATATCATATAGCCAATCAGTTGGTTGTAGTTTAGTGACATGATTATTTAAAGGCATTCTTATCTTATACATATTAGTTGTATATAATAAAGCCATGGGATAAATGTACATTGCAAAATAAATTATGACGAGATTATGATTATGAAATACATATTGAATTCTTGTATTATCCTTAAATTATTCCTAGTTATTATTTGACTATGACTGTACATTAATATAGTATAAAAAGATTAGTACATGTTATGTTTTTTCTTAAGAAGATAGTAGTATATCTTATAATCTAAAGTATGAAGATACTTAAACAAACATATGAGTGCTTGTTAGAGAATAAGTTCATTGAATTGACCCTATATAAAAATTCCATTTGGAACATTACTTGTATATCTATAAAAATTGTCATTATGATGATTGTATAAGTGATCTTTTGTTTTGATATCTCTAAAGTTATGTCATAGATGTTATTATTATGTTTTGATAAGGGTAGACCAGTCAGTAGTCATTGTATATAATATAAACTATATGCAGGTAGTAGAGTGATCAATATAGGATTCATCACCCTGAAATAATTAGGGATAATGTTCCATTGTTATAAATTAGAATTTATTCAAGAAAATATATTTCTAAGGCTGAATGACACTTTGAAAATAGTTTTCGAACATCATTAATTGAATCAATTGCTAATAATGGAGAACTAATATGATTTGAATCAAATAGTGCAAACATCCATTCAATGTTCTATGTCTAAACAGAATATTGTATAATAAAAGAATTGAATTATATAGAAAAGTAATACATAGAAAGGTTAGTCAAAACCACTTTGACATTTCTAAATATTTAGGTAATCATTATATATTGGTAGACGCTAATCTTGATCTATAGATATAAAGAGTAGTTAACTAATTAAAGATATATTAAATGAGTTTGATTTATCTAATCCTAAATATGATTTAGGGTTATAATTTATATCCATTGTCAACATATTTGAAAACCTAATGAGTCATACATAAAGAAGAAGTTGAAAGAGAAAAGTATTTTAATCAGAAAAGTATTTTAATCAGATTGGATTTGATTATAAAATTTAAGAAACTTTACAATTAAATATGAGATATTTGATAAATAAGGATTAATATGAGATATTGGAACTTATTTGGATATAATTGATATTTAATTAGAATGATTTTTACAATTCTAACTAAATTTTAATTAAAATTAAAATTTAATTATTAAAATGTTTAAAACCTATTATAAATAAGTTTAAGCTTTAAAAGAGCTAACACTCATTGCCTAAGTCTTTTTGTAATAGTTGCAGAGTTCTTTTAACATGTTTTATGGATATCGTTAGAGACTCGACACTTGTGTGAGGGAAACAAAAAGAAAAAGATCAAGCTTCAGAATAAGGTACGAGTAAAGATTTATACTTATTATGATTTATGTGTTAGTAATTTTATAGGATTTATATGATTTTAGCTTTCGGAAAATAAAATGCAACAAGTTTCATAATTATTTTATTGCAGGTGGGATGAAATCCCACTCATGTTCTTTTAGTTATCTACAATACTCTTAATTCTATAGTTTTTAATATCAAAATTTAAAATGATTATAAATATAATTTTAATGAAAGTAATTCACTTAAAATTTCTTGTTGACTAAAGGATTAGATATATAAGATTTAAAAAATTAAGTAATCATAGAGACACCTTCGTTATGAAAATGATATGCACATTTATGCACTTATTATATTTTTATTAAAAGAAGTTAATAATAAAATATGTCACTTTTATAACTTATAAATAATTGCAAATTATATTTTCTTATTTAAAATGTCATATTAATTAACAAAGTAAAGGAAATGATTTTTAAGGTATAGAAGTTAATAAAATGAAATTTCTTTTGAAATTAGTAGTTATCTAATTCTATTTTTCTTGAAAATTAACTATTAGAAAAGTTAACCAGTTAATAAGAAATCAAAACTCTTACAGGTCTTCTCCTAATTGTAAAGTTGTAGCATATTTCTACTCTAGAAACTATTTGAAGAGCGAAAAGTGAACAGTAAAAAGTGAAAACAACGAATGGTGACAATGAGAGTTCGTCTTGTGCAGGCACTGAAACCTCCAAATCTGCTCTCTATGTGCTCAACTCTTCTTCCATGGTTTACTGCCAAAGTATTCCAATAATGGGTCAGTCAGAGGAAAACCCTAATGGTGAGTCACAGAGTGACAGTTAACATTTACTGCTAGCTACTCATGGTGACAATGGCAATTTGGTGGACTGTACTATGTGTGATGTAGAAGGAACATAACATCAATTGTCATCGATTTCATTTAGAGATTGCCTACTGACGTGGAAAGGTAAGAGAATAGCCAAAAATTCTCATGGAAACTTGTTTGAATTTTCCTTGGATGATAAATGGAATGACAAAGTTTCCATTGAATATGAAAATGGGAATCCTTTATTACTCCAACTTGTGATTCATGATGATTTCCAGCAGCATCTATGTCGTAATTGGAAGCATCCCTTTATTATTAAGGTATAGGGAAGAGTGTGGGATTTCAATTTCATTTGAATTGACTCTCAGCTTTATGGGAATTAGACGATGAAATGGAGATGTTTGATGTCAATCATCGATATTTTTATTGTGAAGTTTGATTGTGAGGAGGATCTCATCACGGTGATGTCTGGTGGCCCCTATGTGATTGCTGGCCATATGCTCACAATCATTTGATGGGTGCTTGGTTTCACTCCTTCTACTACGAAATTCACAAAGGTAATTACTTGGGTTCAAATTGCTGAGTTCTCAATATAATACTATAAAGATGATATTTTGTTTACTATTGCAAGCTGTATTGGGGAGCCTGTAACAACCCAGATCATCCGCTTATAGATATTGTCTACTTTGGGCCTTAGCTCAGTCAAGCCCTCATAGTTTTGCTCTTCCCACCCTTGGGAAAGCGCCTCTGTAAGGAAAGAGGTATCCGTACCCTTATAAGACATACTTTGTTCCCCTCTCCAACTAATATGGGATCTCACACTTTCCACCCCGCTTAAGGCCTAGCCCTCTTTGAGGCCCAGCGTCCTACGCTGGCACAACGGTTTGGGTACTGACTCTGATATCATTTCTGTAATAGCCCAGACCACTCGATTATAGATATTGTCCGCTTTGGACCTTGGCCCAACCAAGTCCTCAAAGATTTGCTTTTCCCAAGACCTTCCCAGGAGGTCACCCATCCTAGTACTACTCTCGACCAAACACATTTAACCTCGGAGTTCTGATAGGATCCGGTGCATTAGGCTATGAAAAATGCGTCTATGGGAGGGAGTCCAACTCTCCAGCTGGTCCTACCGACTCAGATCCTGTCTCTGATGCCAATGTAATTATCACGACCTAATACCACATCGGGCTCATGACAACTATCGTATAACCGAGTTAAGGACACTCACGATATCCTTAATCCAACTATTCAAGGCTAACTGAATATCCATTCTTTTCTCTCTCTTTTTTAAATTTTGGGCAGCACAATGGCTGTGTTTTAAAATTTTCAAAAAGCTGCAAACAATTTCAAACACACTTCTATATTCACATCCAACCATAACCTCAGGACTTTAAAGTCCACTCAAGGCAATCTAAACAACAGTACTAAAAGTTCATACATAAAATCATTTATAAAATACCAGATAATCAAAACTTAATTTATAATATCATAAAAGCATAACTACATAAGCACAGTTCATAAGCCATTAGATCCCAAAAAGGTCAAAAGATCACACGATTCACTCAGAGCTTCAAACTCACTAAATTAACCTGTATGGTTGGAAAGCGGAGGGGGTGAGTACACTAGGTACTCAGTGAGCATGAAAAACATATAACATAAATAGAATTTGATCATACCAAGATGGTGTAGATAACCTATGAAGTAAATATACATGACATAAAAACACACAGGCCTAGCCTATACCTCATCATATAATAGTTAGAAATCACATAGGGCCAGCCTATTAATCACCCATCTGGTGAACATAAGTTCTAGTTTCAGTATACAAATGCATAAAAACAACAGATGTATAAATCAAATCTTGTTAGAAAATAAATATCAGAATAAGCCAAAAAATCATGTGTGACACCACTAGTCGGCCAAACTAATGTGCACACCCACTGATTATCGATGTTGGCTCGACTTTCATCCATGGTGAGTCCGGACTACAGTCGATTAGAGTCTCATTACCTTAGGTGATGACCTCGTCGGTGTCCAGACCCTAGGTGTGGCATCACCTGCGATGACTCGACTTTCATGTACTAGAATCAAGAGTACGGGGGTCGCTTAATCAATTGTGCCCAGCACATGATTGGCCAGTCATTTTCTCAGCAATCACAAAACAAATCATGTCCAATTATTAAGTATAAAATCAGGTAAGGTACCATGTCTTTATTTATCAGTCCAACCGATAAAATAAAACCGTGCCATGGCTCTAAGCCAAAAGAGAACAAAAACATGCAGCATATATGACTTGATTATGCATATGTAAATTCCAAAACATTACCTCATGAAATAAAAGCCATCTTTTGTATTCCAAATGCAAAGTTGTTAAAAAATGTAGTTTCAAAAAATAAAATGTTGTCCTTTACATTTCAAGTCCAGATTGGTGGAAAACAATATCATTTCTCAAAATACATAATAAAAAATCAGTTGCACTCCAGGTGCAAAGAGTTATTAAAAGCAATGTCATTTATTAAATATCTAAGCATATTAGCATCCATTTCAAATTCAATTCTATCATACATTGCCTAGGTTCAAAATTCACATACAAGTCATCATGCTTGTCTTAAGATGTTCTAATCCTATTTGAGAAATATGGTCTCCCCATCTCACCTCAAAGAAAAATTACTCTTTCTTAATTTCAACAATCCTTAGTATGAGCTCCCTAATTCATGGCTCCCGAGCCTTTATACATAAAAAGGCATATGATGAAAATACTACTTAAACATAAATTTCATATTTATACATCATCACATTAGCTTCTCTTTTGCATTTTCTAAGGCATTTAATGCCTTTAATCTAAACTTACTCATTTCATGACATAAGCACATCTTTATCCAAGCATATTAGGCTATTATTCATCAATCTAGGCAACATTTCAAGTTTACTCTAAGTAAACATGGAAGTGTTTTCCAATGTATACGATTATAAAGTCTTAAATCCTAAACCAAGTTCACTTAGGCATTTTATCAAACACCTAAGGTGTATGATTTTCAAGACTTTATCATAATAATTCATGCTCCTATCATGTCATATAGTAACACTTCCAATCAATGACACATTCCACCACTCCATTTAAACCAATTTCCTTCATTTAAGCTACATTTTAGCAATTGTACAACTCAATGCATTAATCCACCTCTTCTCCATCATTTCAACTTAAACTTAACCAACACACATCTTCTTCATTCTTCATCATCAATTCACATCATACATGTATAATTAACACCAGAGAATTCATTTAGACCATCAATTTCAAAAGATACTAAAAAATTCACAAAGTTTCACCTAAAGGGGACAATTTTGGTTTTGACTTAAAGAATCCTCTCCATGACACATTTCATTCATCTAAACCATCTTTCCTGCATATTCAAGCATGGAGAACAACATATCTTAACACGAAACTCAAAATCATAATGCAGAGAGAGATGAGACAAAATTTACGTAAACCTTCCTTTAATGATATCTTCAAATCCTTTAATATTTTCTCAAATATAATGATAGATTTGAGTTCCTTGACCCCAAATTAGCTTAGAATACCTTGATTGAGGTTCAAGAATAAAAAACATGGTAGAAAATAGGTGATGGCCGAAGCTTGCTCCTTTCTCTCCTCTGTTCTCCTTTCTTCTCCTCTCTTTTATTTAAGTCTTAAATGGTGGGGTGCATGGCCATACATAAGAAGAGTCTAGAATGTTGACTCTTCTTTGAACAAAATATGGTAAATTTACCATTTTGCCCTTAGGTTGTATGAAATTACCATTATATCCTCCAAACTTTGCTAAATTCGCACTTAAGACCAAAGTTTAAGAATCTCAAAAACTTTTATGTTTATTTTCGTCCTTGGACTCTTGGAAATAATAATTAAGCCCCTTAACGTTATAAAATTACATATTGGTCCTCCAAGAATTGAAAAATTACTATTCAATCCTTTAACTTTTAACAATTTGCAAATAAGCCCTTATGTATGTCAACTTTTCCAATTAAACTTTCTAAGTATCCAATAAGTCTATAAATCATGTCTAATCACCCTAAGGCATTAGAACACATTTAATTCAACCACCATGGTCATATCCATCCAATGGACTTAGTTTTACACACTTAAAATCTTATATGTCTGAAATCTCCAAGATTTTCCATACCGATAAACTCTATGTTCATGTAAGGGCATATAACAATATAAATCATTACATATATATCCAAAGTACTTAAATACATCTTTGAACTCATACACAACCATGTATATATTAATATACAGTAGTATCTCCAAATACAGGACAACACAAAAGGGCTCAAAGAGTTCAGCGTTACAGTTCATATCTCAAGTTAATTCAACCAGTCAATGCTTACCCCTTTATACTCAATTGGTTTAACATTATAACATACATAAAAATTTAATCCATTTAGATCAAATTAAATAAAAACTTTCGGGTCAAACATATCCTAGAATAACTCCTCCCTATACTTAACCCTTATATTGTCTTTAATGTAATAGCTAAAAGTTAATCCCCTAATAAGTACAACTAGTTAAAATTGGAGGTTGGTAGCCTATATGCTTAGATCTTGGTTTGCCTTCCAAGTAATGGTTTTGTTTGAGGTCATTAGCCCGACTCTTCTTCTTAGTCATATCACTCCTTATAAATTAGATACTTTAATCCCATGTCCTAAATATTTCTCACTTAGGAACCTCTATATTAATGCTTAAGGTGATGACCATTCACCTTAACTATAATATAAGGGAAAACATTAGTCACGACAAAAGGTATAACCTAATAAGAATCCAACTTGCCTACAAAATTATTTCAGCCCTGAATAGAAGATAAAAACATTCTATCTATAACAGCTTTCTTCCTTAAAATCATATTATCATGAAAGGGTTTTTTCTTTATAATTGGTAGAACTTATAAAGGCATCAGTCAATAAGTCCTCAAGGTTTTATAATTGCAACTTTCATTAGGCACCAATTTCATTCATATTTATATTACATTACTTGATTACCCAATATGTAACACCCCACTCCCGTAAGACCCGAACCCGACATCGATGGTGATTCCGAGTCCGTTCCCTGAGAGGGTGGCATGCTACATCGCTCAGTCAAATCACAGTGTACAATTTTCTTTTAGATACAAACATACACTTACATTATATTATGCGGAAGTCATTTACTAAACATAACTAGTAATACAATGACCACGCGGGTCCTTTTATGAATACATCATAATAAGCTACACAATTATCACTCTTCTGTAGACGCAACTGATCCCGACCTCTTCTATCACTCTCAAGCGATCTCAATACGCCCGTTGCTTAACGGGGTATTCTTCTGAGTCCTGAAAAAATAATTGCAAATTTTGGGTGAGTTTTGTGAACTCAATAAGTGACCATCTTCGATTGTCCGCTCAATCATTGCAACAATATCATATATATATAACATATTTTCACACTGCTGCCCATTTGATCACACTTCATAATTCACATACATTTAACTTTATTTCAATGCACACATTCACACATTTACGGAAAGCCACATTCATATAACCCATTTTTGATACATACATGATTTACTCACTTTCCACTTAATATCATTTCGCTGTGACCAAGTGCCTAAACTGTCCCATTGAAGGGCTCATTAATATCTGTCCCTTATCCGATAGTGGATACAGGGCTCATAATTACATTGAGCCCGAGGCTCTAAATTATTTCTGAGCTCAAAGCTCATTTCCACACGTTGAGCTAAAAGCTTTGATCGGTGGCAACTCTGGTCAACAGCCATTTTAATTCAAGCAACACCAGGCATATCACAAACTATCAAAATTTCACAATTAGAAAATATCCCATGACTGTTATCACATCAGTATATGGTAATTTGCAGTGTATTCAATCAACTATATCAAACAAAAGCAGTATGTAACCCTTTTCAGATTTATAATAGTGTTGTGACCGAGCGCCTGAACTGTCCCTATAAGGGCACATTTCTCGATGACCCATAGGCTCTGCAATTGTCCCATTAAGGGCTCATTAATCGTTGAGCTAAAAAGCTCTGAAACTGTCCCCATTAGGGGCTCATTAAACATTGAGCTTAAAACCTCTGAAACTGTCCCCATTAGGGGCTCATTAATCATTGAGCTTAAAAGCTCTGAAACTGTCCCCATTAGGAGCTCATTGATCGTTGAGCTATAAGCTCTATAACTGTCCCATTAAGGGCTCATTGATCGTTGAGCTAAAAGTTCTGCTCGCTGGCGGCTCTGGTCACAACTATCAATTTTCAATTCATGCATTACTATATGAATTTCATATACCACAATTCATCACTTTATTATCGTACGCGAATAACCAAAATTATTTCCAAATTACCACAATCGGACAAATGATGTAACACCCCACTCCCGCAAGACCCGAACCCGATATCGATGGTGATATCCGAGACCACGCCCTGCGAGGGTGGTGTGCTACGCACTCGATCAATCAAAATTCGGTATATTTTTTTTCATAGACACACATGCGGAAGTCAAATAATCAAATAGGACATAAGCCCTTTTCAATCATACAAGGCCATTTACAAAATTCTCATATGGCCATTTGGCCCTTTTACAAATACAACACTTGAGTCATTTCAAAATATACATTTCATGACATAAATAAAGACATGCAATGCAGACGCGAACTGATCCCGACTTCTATCCTTCACTTGAATCCTGCAAATATACTC
>JAOTIZ010000002.1:30349293-30359488 GCA_027123425.1 Erythroxylum panamense | reverse complement strand
ATGTATGTGTAATTGTCTGGAATTTATAGAAGTGAGTTTTACACCTTGCAGGTTTGGGTTTATGAAAATACAGCCGTTATGCTGCCCGATTTTTGTAGGGTAGCATATGGATAAGTGTATTAGTGTATAAATATATGGGTTTATTGGCATGAGTGTGAAATTGCTATGGCAAGAAATGAGAATAAGGATAAGAATATGTTTCGTTATGAAGATATTGAGTTATCGCATCATTAGAAGATCGTGATTAAGAATTGAAATTTGTATGAGGAATAATTTCCAAATGTGGAAATTATTTGTTTGATTTTGAATAATATGGATTAAATGATGAGAAAAAAAGGAAACAAATTTATACCGATTCCGGATTGGTTAGTCCAAGGTTTCCAACGCGACAAGTTTTCTATATTCACATTTCGGATGTCAGAATTTGAAATTCAGTTCGAACCCTCCATTCGTATGCTTTGATTCGACCATTTATTCGATTTTGTTTCCGATTCATGTGTTAGCTTCGCTTTAATTCGTTATATGATACGATACATGTTTTGTGTTTCGTTCTGTTTTCCGTCTGTCCTGCTTTCCGCTTTCCGATTGGGATCCGGTCTCCAGATTGGGTTCCAACAGTTATGGTATCAGAGAAAGAGGGAAAATGTTAAGTATTAAGCAGTTGGGTTTCGGTTCCAACAGGTTAGGCTTTTATGGAATTTGGATAATTTGAAGCTTCATCCCATTCATTTTTCCACTCAATATATTCATGTGTTATTAAATGTTCCTAGGTTTTAGCCTTAGCTACTTACTGCGTGTTCTGTTAGCCCCGTAAACACACTAAAGGAGCAATTTTGGCAATCCATGGTGGACATTGTGTCTTCTCTCTCTATGCCATGGTTACTTATAGGGGACTTTAATAATATTGTGACAAATTATGAGAAGAAAGGTGATATTTCTCCTTCTGTTAGTCAATACAGGGCTTTTCGCGATTGGTGGAATCATTGTACGATGGAGGATATTGGTTTTCAAGGCCCTATTTTCACTCAAGCTAGAAAATCTTTAGGTTTTGGTTTAATTCAATAACGGTTAGATCGTGCTCTTGCTAATCATTTTTAGAAGGATCTATTCCCATATTCTTCTCTATTTAATTTACCTTGAGTTCTTTTGGATCATGGTCCGATTTTGCTATTTACTAAGGGGATTTCTTTTATTCCTAAATCGAGACCATTCCAGTTTGAGGTTACATGGACTATGCATTAGGATTGTCATGCGATGGTAGCTGATGCCTGGGGTTGAGGATCTCAGTGTGTCCCTTTAGTAGGTTCAATAAGAGTGGGCTAAAACTATTTTTTGGGGACATTAACTGAAAAAAGAGGTGGGTGATAGGCTGGATTAGGAGGGTGAAATCGTCGCTAGCTATTAGGCCAATAAAAAGTCTCTATAGATTGGAACGAGATCTGGTTGCCAAGTATTCGTCTATTTTGAAGCAAGAAGAGATGCTCTGGTTCTAAAAGGCTAGAGTTCATTGGGTTATGGATGGGGATTGTTGCACCAAATTTTTTCATGCCATAGCTAAAGCTAAATGGACAAAAAATAATATTGAGTGTTTAAAAGATTCCTTGGGGAAGTTTCTGATGAGAGCTTCCTTCAGAATATGACCCATAGTTACCTTTTAAGTATCTTTGTCCCTCGCAGCAATTTTTTGGGGATTGCAAATATTGTTCTTGATAACCCAAAGCTTACAGATCCAGCTAAATTGACTCTCTCGTGAAATTATAACTAAAGAGTTATGGATGGTTGTATCTCTAACGGACCCCTTTAAGGCCCCTAATCTTGATGGGTTTTAAGCTTTCTTCGGGTTTTAAGCTTTCTTCTACAAGAGATATTGGGACATTGTTGGCACTGATGTGGTCAATTTTGTCCGTCAGAGCTTTAAGACTGGTTCACTCCCAGATGGTATTGCTAATGCTAATGTTATTTTGATTCTAAAGGTTGCTACTCTTGAGGCAATCTCTTAACTTAGACCTATATCCCTATGTAATGTTCTCTTTAAGATTATTACAAAGGTTTTGGTTAATCATTTATATCCATTCTTAAATGAGATTATAAGCCCTTTCCAGAGCAGTTTCATCCCTATACGTCACACATCGGATAATATTTTGGTTGTCCAAGAGGTCATGAATTTGTTGCGCAAGTCTAAAACCAAAATGGGGCACATGGCTATTAAAAATGATCTTGAGAAGGCGTATGACAGAATCCAATGGGATTTTCTATAAAAGGTGCTTAAAGCTTATAATATCTAGTTTTTTGGATGCAATTAATTTGCAATTGTCTTAGCTCTTCTTCTTTGTCTATTATTTGGAATGGTTCATCATTGCCCAATTTTAGCCCTACCTGACCTTTCATCCCTATATTTTTTTGTTCTTTGTATGGAGTATTTAGCATCTTTCATAAGTAATGTTGTTCATCGTAAACTATGGACTCCTATTCGTGCTTATAAATCTGGTCCTGATATATCGTACCTATTTTTTCTGATGATTTGATGTTATTTGCTAAGACATTTTGATGATAGGATAACGAGATCATGTCAATCTTATCTTAGTTATATGTTTCTTTTAGACAAAAAGTTAGTCTGGAGAAGTTTAGAGTCTTCTTTTCCAATTTGCACGTAGGGACATTAGGCAAAAAGTTTCAGAATGTTTGGGAATGAAAGTTTCTTTAAATCTGGGAAGATATTTAGGGGTACTAATTATTCATTCCAGAATTACAAGATCAACCTACTTCAGCATTGTTGATAAGGTGAATAATAGGGTGTTGACTTGGAAAAGTAGGTATCTAAGCCTAATAGGCCGACCTACTCTGATTAAATAAACTCTATCAGCCATTCCAAATTATACGATGCAAACTACTTGGTTGCGACGACTATTTGTGATGAATTAGACAAAATTCATATGAACTTTTATTAGGGCTCTGTTGAGGGGTTTCGAAAACCACATATTATTAACTTGTATAGATTGTTACTTGATAAGTAGAGTGGGGGCCTGGGTTTTAGGTCATCTCGGCATGCCAACGTTGCTATATTAGGTAAACTTGGTTGCTTTATTTTGTAAGGTAGTGAAGCTCTTTGGGTTCATGTTATACAGGGTAAATATTTCAATAAAAAGAGCTTTAATTAACATATCACAAACTCTCCCCTTTGGAATGGTATTGTCAAAAGCACAAAGCATCTTTCGGAATTCATGATATGGAAAGTGGGTGATAGGGTAGAGATATCTTTTTGGAGGGATCTTTGGGTTAGTGATTCTCCTCTGGGCGCATCATTAACTACTGCTAAATTGGGGACCTTGACTACGTTGAAAGTGGCAGATGTGATTTTAGAGGCTAAGACATGGGATCTCTTTATTATGGAGCATTTGCTGCCTTCCGCGTCTATTGCACAAATTGATAGTATCCCTATTCCAAGATTTTCGAAGTCGAAGGACTCTTTGATCTAGAGCAAAACTGCTAATGAGACTCATTCTTCTCGTTTGACATTTAAAGCTTTGTAGGACTCATATTTGATTCTTTTGAATGGTGATTGGAGGAGATTATTTAAGATTCCATGTGTACCTAAGCTTCATCACTTCTTGTGGCTGGTATTACATGGGAAACTTATGACTAATGTGTTGAGACATCATAGGTTTGGGGGACAAAATGACACTTGTCCCCGATGTGAAGGAGGAGCCGAAACTATCATGCATGTACCACATGATTATTCCTATGCAAGAGAGATTTGGCAAATGTTTCATGGGTTTGGCAACCCAAACTTCATTATCATGAACCTGTAGGAATGGGTTAGGGGAAATCTAGCGTGCACGACTTAACTTGGGTCTCGTGGTCTGCCTTGGATGATCTTTTTGTGAGTTGGTTATGAGTTGTTTGGAAGGCAAGACTCTCCTTTATATTTCATAATGTAATTATTCCTCCATTTGTGCAGTGCCAACAAATTCACAAGTTGGCCATGAAAATCATGTTTCTTCAGGACATTAGGCCAAACCATAATGATGCCCATCATTTGGTCTCTTAGGAGCGTCCTGCATTTAGATGGATTTAAATCAACACTGATGGGAGCTGTTGTGGTGATCTAGGGGAGGTTGTTGCTGGGGGATTTTCCAAGATCATAGAGGTATTTGCTTGTTGGCTTTTTCCTTTAAAGTGGGATGATGTTATATCCTTAATGCAGAACTTCAAGCAATTGGATAAGGGTGCAATTTGAGTGGGATGCAAGGTATCGTCGAGCGAGGTTAGAGTCTGATTCACAATTTGCCATTCATCTTATTAACTCATCTACCTTAAGTCACCACCTGCTTGCAGCTCTGAACGAGGATTGTTAGGCTCCGATTAAGCACCATTAGGAGTATCGTATTAGACATATCTATTGTGAGGCAAATTTTTGTGCATATTTCTTAGCCAAACAAGGTTTTAATAGGGATCTTGAATGTTCGATATGGGATTCTCGTCTTGTAGAACTATATACCCTTCTGGAGTCGGACTTGATTGGGGTTGGATTTAATCGTTAGCTTGTTTATTTCTTTCCTCTTATATAAAAAAGGTACGGATTTACTTTTAAAGTCTTTGTAAAAATTCAAATAAAATCTAATTATTTTACAGAGTAAATATTACGGACAAAATGTATTATTGATATCATAATTACAATATTAAAAGGATAAGAATTTAATCATATAATGTAAAAAAAGAAGAAGAAGAAGCTATTATTAATTCCATATAAATAAGGATTGTTAGATAAATGCATTGTTTATTTATGTTTTCCCCAAAAGTCACTTGCACGCGACTCTGAAGATGGAAGAAGACAGAGCTAATTATCTGCTGTGAATCAGTCCACGAGAGAGACAAAGAGAGAGAGAGGATGTCGCCGTCGGCGTTGATTCGGTGGTGCGCAGCGGTATCAGTTATTCTACTTGCTCACATCATCTCGCCATCATCGGCCATATACTGCGAACAAGACGATTGTTATGATCTACTGGGGTCAGTTCCAGTTATCTGCTTGTCTTCTTTCTACTCGTAGATTTCGTCGTCTGATTGATTACTCAATTGGGCAATTTTTTTCTTTTCCTTCAGGGTTTCTCAAAACGCTAATGCCTCGGAGATCAAGAAGGCTTACTACAAGCTCTCTTTGAAATAGTACGTCCTTCTTCTTTTTTTCACGTAATTTTCTTGTTTATTTTGACTGTATTTCTAAATTTGAATCGTGGGATTTTTGTCTTTTAGTCACCCTGACAAGAACCCCGATCCCGAATCGAAGAAGTTGTTTGTGAAAATTGCTAATGCTTATGAGGTACTAAACAATTCCTAGTCTTTACATACGATAATGTTCGAAATTTTGTTTGTAACTAAAAACTGATTTGCATATTGTGTGCTTTAGGAAAATAAGGAATTTTTAGTATGTGGCAATCAGTATATTGGATCATGTGGTTCGCGTGTGACATAGTGTTTTCCACATTTGCTATTGCAATTACAATAACATCTCTAAAATTAATGGAGTGGGAGGAAAGAGAAAGAAGGGGGATTGGGGTTGTTTGCCCTGTTAGAGTTGATATTCTAGTTTGATCCGTGTTAATCCCTGAACGACAGATTTTGAAAGATGAGGCTACTAGGGAGCAGTATGATTATGCAATTGCACACCCAGAGGAGGTGAGATTGATATTCTGTTAGCTTGCATTAATTGGTACTTCCTATGTTCTCGTGGACATCTGTGTTTCTTGTTACTTTAGATGTCACTTAATTAGTGTTCAAAAGTTCATGGAGAACTTTTTGCAGAAGTGAAATACTAATAATGCAGCACTTTACTTCCACTTGATTTCAGGAGAAATTTCCTGTTATATCAATACTTAGGAACTGTGGAGGTTAAATGAATTTAATCAAAGCAGTGAAATCATTAGATCATCTTACCTTCACAGAAGACTTTTCCAAAAGACTTTTCCAATCAGAATTTCAATAAACTTAATGTCTACATAACTTTTGAACTATCATTTTTTTCATTACTGCTGAGAATAATCCAATTTCACTTGTTTGTAGGTATTCTACAATACAGCACGGTACTATCATGCATATTATGCTCACAAGACGGTAAGTATTCTTTTCATACCATTAGTTTAGATGTTGCATTTATATTGAGTACTCCTTTTGTCTAGTAGCATAATTTAAACATTGGAAATTTTGGCTCCTAATGATGATATTAATGCATTCTAGGATCCCCGTTCTGTCCTGGTTGGAGTTCTTCTGATTCTCTCGGGTTTTCAATATCTAAATCAGTGGACAAGGTATAATCAGGTATTGTGTTACATAGTGCTTCAAGTTAATTGCATTTGAAACTTGATTGACATTTTTGATGGGTGTGTGGTCGTGCTGCCTTTGGCTTGTTCACCTTTGCACCAACTTGACCTTTGATGCATCATCAGTCATTATTGCTGATATTGCTCCGGCATCAACTACTTAAGTTATATTTTTCCTTCTACTTGGTATTAAGTTTGCAATAATGATTCAAGAAGTGTTAAGCGTCAGATAATGAAATCGTGGAAAGCTTGCGTTGCGACTTTACTCATGCAAATTATTTTTGTTTTGTCTTTTGCTTCAGTGCACAGTAAAAGAAGCTTCTTTAGGATATTTTTAATGGATCTTTTTATTTTTCCAGGTTGTGGAAATGGTCCGGAAGACACCTGCGTATAAAAATAGACTGCGGGCACTGGAACTTGAAAGAACTGGAAGTGTTGCAACAAAGAAGAAAAGTAGCAAGCAGATGGACAAGTATGGATTTGTCTGATCTTTAACAACAAATATCTGTCTAATTCATAAGATTTTATTCCATTAATGATAGATCTGATCAATTTGAATGGTCATGCTATCAAACACTCCATGCTATCAGTTAACCCTCTTCAAATTATGACATGGCAAGCCATATTTCTAATGGCAGGAAAGTGGAAGATCTTAGCAAAGAACTTGAATTGGACATAAAAGGTGCTCAGAAACCCTCTTTCTGGGATCTCATTGGTGTCCGATTTGTACTTCTACCCTACAGTATTGGCAAGGTAAAGTAGGACCTCACATCTATTTAAATGGTTTACCCAATGAAGCAAGAAAAAAGTAGAGAATCTGCAGTTTTCAGCATTGATGAAATAAGGTTCTAAGTGGCAATTTTCTTTTAATATTAAATCCTTTATCCAGTTCATGGCTCCAGCAGGCAAGTATTCAGTGGATGAAATAGTGAGAGTAGTTGTATGCAAACACTGCTTACATGAATTCTGCTCGTTAGAGTTGGAAAAATATTTTATTGATTACCATGTTCCGTCTATCCAGTTGCTATTGTGGACTGGAAGTTGGCTCTGGAGATACAAGGTAAAGAAAGCTCCTTACACTTGGGAAGATGCTTCCTACCTAACACGGAGGTCCCTGAGAGTGCCACTTGAGACATGGCAAGGCATTGGTAACTACACTCTTACTCCCATCTTTCTCCTGAACTGACCATATGAATCCATTAAATTATTAGGTGGGGACTTATATTTGCAATTATATTAATTACTATAAGTTTGGTCTTCATAAGCAATATGTTTCTGCGTTCACAACTTAGGAAAACTTGTTCGACTGATGCCTTTAATTTGAGAGTATTCATTAGCTAGGAGGGGATTTGGATATCTCAGCTTTGAGTTGGCATTTCCATAGTTCTTTATAAAATCATAATTACCATGACATATAATGTGGCTTATTCTTACTGCACATGGATGTTTTTATGTTTCTTGTTAGATGAATCAACACAGGAAGACCTTGTTCAGAAGCGTTTGTGGGAGAAGGCTAACTTGGACAGTTACCTGGCAGAAGTTCGCAAAGAATCTAGGCGCAGAAGATAGCTAACCTTTTCAGTCTCTCTTTTTCACAGCATGATACTCATACTGGACAACACAAGTTTCGTCATACAATCGTCTACATGAATTGTATAATAGACGATTTGTTGAGCTAATTATTACCGAAAGAAGGATTTGTTTCCATCTAGTCAAGTGCATACCTTCAACATCGACATCGAAGAGGGGGTTGGATAGGTTGGATAGATGGTTTTAATTGAATGAGTTGGGTGAAGATTAGTCGTATAGGTTTCATTGAATGAGGTTTGTGATTATGAACATGAGATGGTAAGCTGTAACTTGATTTGGATACGTATGGCGAGTTATTCTATTCACAACATCATTGTTGGGAGAGTGGACCATTTTCTTTTCCATCAATTTCGTTGACCTTAGATAGTGTGTGATCATTTAATTTTACATAAACTGCTAAATGCGGTTAATAAAGTTTTTTCTAACAAAAAGAATTCTATTAATTAAAGGTGAGCTACAGACATTAAGGTACAGCAGTTAGTAAAAGAGTTAATCACCCATCATAAGGTGTAAAAACATTATAGCGACTTGAGAAAGTAGTTGGAAAATTAACTTTTTATGTTTGCAAAAGTAAATTCTTAAGAGGTGAATTATCTTGAATCTCACTTACTAGTGATTAGTTACCCTCGTAACTTCTGATGTGGGAACAAAATATTCTAGTTTGCAGCTATTTCACTATTACAAAGTAAATGAATATTGTGGGTTATAAGCTACTCTTTGATCAAGCGTATAAGTTTTTGAATGATTTGTTAGCTCCGAAACTGTTTGCCTGAAAAATTCTCTAGTAGAATAGGAATTGCAAGACTCTATATATTGGTAGAGATAAAATAATTGTTTCTTGATTAATTACCAGCCATAAGGCTAGGTGAGGAAGACACCTCGATTAAGGACACTATAAAGGTTATCCTACCAGTGGAATCCCATCTCTAAAGTGGCAAGGGATGACTTGGAAAGCCATAAGAAAGACGTTTTAGCAAGGGGATTACTAGGAACCAATGGGAATTGATAACATATTGTAGCAAATATTGATATTCACAAAACTCAAGGTATCATTTCATCTATAACTACCCGTTATAATACACAACTTGCTAAAGCCATGAAGGTCCATAATGTTATTTTTCATGTTAACAAGGGAACCAACTTGAACTAAAAGAAATTGATACCTAAAGAGCCTTCTTTAAGATCCAAACTTCCTATCACAATTCCTAAGGTTGCTCATTTTGTTAATACTTTAGAAACTCCTAAGAATAAATTTAAAATGGTAGAGGAATTGAGCTCAAGTCGTAAACCTAAAGCTAAGAATTATAGTTCTACACATTCCTTTCCATGTTAATAGTTGTATGGAATATTAGGTGCCTTAATAGCCATTAAAAAAAATAGTTCATGACTACTTAAAAACAATAAAGCCACTATTGGTGGCCTTTTGGAAACTAAGCTCAAGGAAAAGAAATGCAAGTAACTTGGATTTTTCAATAAAAAAATGAAACCCATCACTAGTTATGAGTCACACTTCTATATCAAAATCAATTTAGGATATGCCCTTCAGAAAATTTCTTCCTCAGCTTAACCATAACTAACTGTTGTATTCACCTTCTTGTAAAGTTAAAGGATTTAGGAACCATTGATATCCGTTGTATATGCTTCCAAGTTTTTAATCTAAATATCTAATCTTAAGAAAAACTTAAGGCACTACTCTAATATAATCGAAGAGCCTTTGATATTATTAGGGGACTTTAATAGTACCTGATTGACATATTTCGTGAGTTTGATCAATTATGCAATAATCGCAAGTGCACGGTGTTGCTGTAGCTAGTATCGGCAAGAACAGGTCGATCCCATAAGGACAGTGAATACTAGTAATTGTTGTTGTTCTATTATCTAGCTTAAGGGTTGTTTGTGGTTGAATTAAGAAAACTAGAATAAAACAAATAAAGTAAATAAGCAACGCGATTTAAGCAAAGAATTGTGGATTCACTAAGTTAATTACCAATATCAAATAATTAGTATTTAGGCATTGAATCCCCCTAAACCTTTAACCAATTATTATGCAATTGTGTAGCTGATTAATTAGACTATGGAGATTCCTAAGGTATGTTAGTAGTTGACCTTGAGTTTACTAAAAACTAATCCTAAGGTCTTTAACTGAATTACTCAGGTTAAATCTTATAAGATTGCTTTACCGTGTTATGACTCCCTCTATAGGTTTGACCCTAATCCAGAAGATTTATGTCGTCCTATCTCTATGATTGCGATCAACTCATTCCAATTATCAAAGTTCTATTCAAACCTAG
>JAOTIZ010000002.1:30316790-30334852 GCA_027123425.1 Erythroxylum panamense | reverse complement strand
CGGCGTTAGTAACAGTGAGTTACAGCTGGTAACTTCTCTCACAAGGACGTTTTGGAGGGAAAGTCTCATAGCCTTGAGAACTTCACCTATTCTAGAACACACTTGATAAGACCTTTAGAGTACTCTCAATGCACAAACTTCTCAGCTCTCAGCTCTCTCAAACCTCTGAAATCAACTTTACCTTTGAGAACAGATCAGTGAACACAGTTTCTACTCATCAAAGAATCAATGGAGCAAGCAATGATCTACGGAAGACATGTTGATTTTGAATCCTTGAGGAAAGACGACATGGATATCGAGCAGGAGATAGTAGAAGTTGGATGGAGGAAGTTCTTCCAGGTGCGAGAAATCGTATATCAAAATGAAGTGTATGATTTCTGGAAGAATGTGAAGATAGTAGACAATACTATTGTTTCTACAGTAGATAGATTGTCTATTATTGTCACAACTGAGTTGATAGAAAAGGTAACTGAATGTCCATCTGCTGGAGAGAAGCTCACAAGCAAAGCTAGATGGATGACAAAAGTTAGCTTAAAGGAAGACAAAGTCAGTCAACAGTTGTATGGAGTCAATGACCCATCGGAGAGGAAGACCTCGAGTCTGGTGCCGAAGGCTAGGGTCTTACATGCAATCTTGTTCAATTGCGTCTTACCTAGAGCAGGTTCAAGGCATTTGGTGACAACATTGGATGAACAATGCCTATTTTACTTGCTGAATCGGCAACCCATAGACTTACCATTTCTGATTTTTCAGTATATGGTTAAGGCGATGAAGGACACGAACAGTTATCCTTATGGAATGCTGCTGATAAGGATATTCAGGGAGTCTGGAGTCCTTCTTGACAGAGGAAACAGATTGAAGATGTCTGTCAAGAGTGTTATCAACTCAGGAACTGTGGAAAAAATGGGTTTAAAGAATCTAGACAGAGTAGAAGCAGATTCTGAGATTAAAGCAAGAACTGAGGGGGAGCCATCTTTGTTTATGACTATCTATTCTTAGGAAATATAGGAAATGAGTAAGTGTTTTAGGTTTGTGACTTTGATTTTAATGTTTTTCCCAAGGACGGTCAAAAGCTAAGTGTGGGAAATTGATATGTTCTTAATTGATTATACATTTATTCTATAACACTTAGTGATTAATGCTATGAAATGCTTAAGACATCCACTTTATTTTATATTTAGTTTTAGGTACAATTCGAAAGTGAAAAAGCTAAAGTGAGTCAGAAGCACAATATTTGAGCCGTTTTCTTGAGATTCACACTCACTTGTCTTCATAGAACAAGAAGAAGAAGGATTAGATTAAGAGGAGACAAAAAAAGCCAAAAGAATGAAGAAACAATAGCTTACGACCATTCATCAAAGTGTCATAGCCTTGACTCATCTCTCACGGCCATGACTCAACATACATGGACGTGACTTGATAAGTCACTGATCACTATTTTTTGATGTGTGTAAGTTTTAATTAACAACCTCGATAATTTGCAAGAGTACGGGTCGTTCGTGTATTACCTAAGATGTTGATCCTATGAGGAGGGATAATTTAATCCTAAAATCTAAAGCCAAAACAATTCACAGTAATTCAAAATGTAACAAAACTAAGGCAAGAATTTTATTCAATCATGCAGCTCAATTCCAAGAATCAATTAAAAAAATATTAACAAAGTAGCAGTTGCAACACACACTTAAGAATCAACGTAAAGGAACTATCAATTGAGAGAAAGGTGAATTTACACTTATCTTTAATACTAATATAGTTGATTACGAATTATCTAATTATTGGTCTTAGATGATCCTAGGGTTGATTACTCTCCCTCGAATTATAACGATTAACCCTAAATTATAAACCCTAATCAGATTATGGAAAATTGCAATTTCTTAATTAACAATCTATCCCTAATTAAATCTAAAGTTGTCTAATAAACTATCAGGAACCTATGTGAGATCTCTCTTCACACAATTACCGATTTGATTAGTTTCTCATTCTTATTAAATCACCTAACTCTCGTTAGCCTAACTTAATTATTTTTCATTCAATTCACCCGCTTAGTCTATTATCGAATTATGCAATCCTAGAAATCAATCACAATAATTCCAATAAACATAAAACAATCAAATTTTATTAAATCAAAGATATAAAAAACCGAAGGTGAGTATAGAACATCTTAACATTCACAATCCTATAACTGTTATTTCCAATTATATACAATAATAAAAATGGAAAGCAACAAAAAATACGATTTTAAACGAAGACAAGAGGCAACAACGTCGGAAACTTCTAATCCGGGAAGTATATTGATGTTAGCTTCTTCTCTACTTCTCTCTTCATTCTTTTCTTTCTTAATCTCTCAACAATTCTCTCTAGGGTTTCTCTTTAAAAGTGGTTGATGCAAAAGCTCCCTCATCTTCTTTGTCTTATTCCTTATATACCTTTTGTGTTCTAGGCAATCCTAGGGTTTTTCTACGGTTCGAAAGGTCCAAAAACTCCCTCAAAACTTGACATTTTTTAGTGTATGTTCATCTGCCCAACCCAGGCCATGACCATGGCCCTGCAGGCCATAATTATGGGCCACATCTGAGCCTTCTATCACGATTGTGGCAAGGGGGTCACTATCGTAGGCCATGTCCCGGGCGTCTGTCACAATCGTGGCATATAGGCCACAATTATGGGTTGATACCAGCACTTCTGTCACGATCGTAGCCTATTGTGCCATGAACGTAGGCCATTGTTTTGACTCAAGTGTCTTTGAAACTTCTCCATTCTTCGATGTTGACCCTGAAACACTAACAAACACATTATGGTACCGTAAAGACATAATAATTAATCTCAAAGACTTGTACTAACCCATAAAACACTTAAACATAATTAATTAACAAATTAACACAATTCTAATCTAAATACATACTAAACAACTAAGTTTACTATTAAATACATATCAAACTAAGCCCTAAAATATGATGCAATTGACACTTATCAATCACCCCCATGTAACAATAACTCACGGCCGTGAGCCCTCAAGGAGGTCATTTATGGTTGTGAGTAACCTAATCACGCCTGTGACTTTGGGAGGCCTATGAAGGGATAGGCTTCTCGATGCCAGTTCGGAGGTGGTATCATTGCCGTAGAACTAGGTTAAACATTCTTATTGTTTGTTGTTCTTTTTCTCTTAGTGATTGATTACGTTATTTTATGTTTATTGTTTAGGTGTTGTGTAAGAATGATTGAATGCTTTATTCGATTGTTTTTATATATGAACCCATTGCTATAATCGAATACAAACGTAATCGTTTATTTCCAATTCACTTATGGCAACTAATGGTTTTGAATCATTAGAGATAACATAACCTAGGTTAAATGACCTGAGCTTGTGTGATTGTCCTTGATTAATATGTTTTCCTAACTTATAATGCAACTATCCAATTAAATTTAGAGAGCTTATTATAATTTGTTTGATAGTTAGGTTTAATTAACGAGTTCTTCTTAATTAAACATAACCTAAGGGAAAATCGGGGTTGACAGAGCTTATTATTAATCTATGATTAATAGTTGTTAGGAGAGGTATAAGAATAACAACTCAATAAAGTTTGTTTAATTGTGTGTAGGTCGAGATTGAACCAATGATTGGGTCCCTAATGTATTCATCACTTTTCATCATTTTTATATTGTTTTCTTTAATTTGCTTCATTAATTTCATTTTATGTTTCTTATTTGAAAAACAAATCCCCCTATAAACCTAAACACCAATTATTTTCATTTCAAAAACTTTCCATACACTCTTTATGGGATTGAATGTAGCTCTCTTAAGACTCCATAGTTTATGTATAGCAATGTTTTGCATTTCTTTGTCTAAAAGGTGTGTTATAGCTTTAATTAAATCTCAATTGCGAAATGAAGAAAAAAAAATAGTTGTTCCCTAGCTATCATATTAGCTGAGATATCTGCTACAGGGGGATTTTAGGGCTTAGTCGTTGTATTTCTTGTAATAGTTGAGAATTAACTTAAAAAGAAAAACTCAGCCCACATTTATAATAATTGTGTTCTCATATTTGCATAAAAGGTAAGTTTAAAGTCATTCCATTATAGCACCTAATTTCAAGAATATTTCTATTGATGATTTAGCAACCATTAAAAATAAAACATCCCCATTTGTAATTAGGTCCCAATTAACTCATCAATTATCAATGTAAACACCTAAACACTCTCTAGTATTCATAACACATTGGCCTTAGCATTTAATATGCCACTAACATCAACTAATAAACATAACAACAAGTTTGATGCAATTGTGTTATGAAACCAACACAGTCCTAATACAATTCATGTTAGATCTCTGCTAATTAAACTTTTAATGATAAAATTTATGATAATTTCGATGTCATTCAAGATGTTTAAATATTCCCTAATAAGAATTTGTAACAAATATTAAAGGATCATTTGAGACTAAATTCTTATTAATATGTAACTAATTATGTTTAATAATTTGTGTGATATAAGTGATCGTATATAATTCATGACACCAAAATGATGTAAGTTAAGTAGTAAAGTGATTTGTTATAATAATTTAACCAATTTCATCATAATAGTAAGATAGATATATTACGCGAATAATGTCCATAGATCATTCATCATACACTTACTTTTTGCATCCAATTAAAGAAATAGAATATGTTTTCTACTTGTATTATAATCCTAAACTTCTCTCTCTCAAAATTTCAATTTATTTTCAATAAAGAATATATTTTAATATAGCCATTAACATAATATATTTTAAACATAAAAATTTTAAAATGATCTTAAATTTTGGTTTTTTCAAAGGAATAAAATATATATTAATTTCTCATTTAGGCTGAAATAATGTTTTACACATAATATTGCCTAAAAAAACAAGAAAACTATAAGCTTTCATCTAGATGTTTCTATGCCTAAGGCATGATCAAAATGGTGCAGATAGTGAAAAAAATAGCTTTATTACATGTGTGCATCAGATAATCCCCACCTTACCATCGCTTGTTTACTCAGGACGATTTTTTGCTTTTAAAATAGAGATGAAGTCTCACCTGCCTCATTAGTTCCTCAATAATCTCTCAAATTAACTTTTCCTAGCAATTGAATGCTTTTCTATTCCTCTCATCCCACATGACTGTCACCTGGCAAAGAAATACAATTCTAAAAATCTAATTTTGTCCCTTTGAATTGTATTGTAGCCTAATATTCCAATTGAATAAAAATTTCCATGCATCTAAAATGTTATCCAATTCACATCATTTAGCCATCTCATTCAAAGCCTTATTTAAAAAGGGGCATTGAAATAGGAGAAGCTCTATCGATTCTAGTTTAGATTTGCAAAGAAACAATGATTAGGGATCAAAAAGAATCTTTATATCATGTCAATAGTAAGGAGTTTTCTTTTCACTTCTAGTTACAAATAGAGCATTGCTTTTGATTGCATGTGATTGATCCATACCAAATCATGCCACACAATTCCTAGTTATGCCTCCCATACTGAAAACCTCACCATCTTCTTCATCATCATCATCAACTCCCAGTTGAATTATCACTGAGACGTGGGGTTTGGGGACGTCCGATAGAATGCAGGCTTACCCCTGCCAGGTAGAGGCTATTTTTAAAAGACCTCATTACCTTGTTGGAGCATTTTCCATTATGTATGTAGCCATGTCCCCTCATCCTCTTTTCTAGGGATTAGAGGTATATTTATTAGATGTTCCAACAAATTCACATATGTTATCTTCCTATGTAAGAATTCCCTATTTTCTAGAGAATCTTTGATTATAGCACTTATTGTGAGTGTGTTATTGAGTTGTTGGAGTATAGGTAGAGTGATATAGTGCGTCGTAACACTATTCAAAATAACTAGACCTACAACTATAATAGTAGTGAGTCTAGGTCGATCCCACAAAGAGTGTTTGGTTAACATTTATTATGAAAAGAATTGGTGTTTAGGTTTAGCAGGTTTGTTTGTTTTTAAATAAGAAAATAAAATGAAACTAAAATAATGAAAACAAATTAAAGAAAACATTAAAAAGTGATCAATTCATTAAGGACCCAGTCATCAATTCAATCTTAGCCTACACATAATCAAACATACTTTATTGAACTTTTATTCTCATACCTTTCCTAGCAACTATTAATCGTAGGTCAACAATAAACTCCATTAACCCCGTTTTCCCTTAGGTCATGTTTAATTAAAAGACGCTTGTCAATTAAACCTAGTCATCGAATGACTTACGATAAACTCTCTATATTTAAATGGATAGCTACATTATGAGTTAGGAAATTAGATTAATTAAGGAAACAATCACATACGCTTAGGTTATTAACCTAGGTTATGTTATCCCTAATGATTCAGCACCAATCAAAAACACCACAATTATGGATTGTATCCCTAATGATCCAAAACCACTAGTTGCCACAAACAAATCTCAACATAATAATTACAAATTATATTGAAGATTCTAGCAATGGGTTGGTGATGAAACAATCTAGTGAATGCATTAAGATCATCTTAACACAATACCCAAACAATAAACATAGGATAAAATAATCAATTCCTAAGTGAGAAAGAACAACAAACAATGAAAGAATGATTAACTAGGCTCTTAGGCATTGATTACCTAGGTTCTATGGATCTCCTAAATATCTCCTCTATCACCCCCATCTTGTTTCCCGAAATCTCCAAAAGATTCCCTAAACCTTTCATAACATTTTTCTGTCAAAACGACGTATTTATACTCAAAACTAGGTTTTGGGGTTTGCTGACAACATTTCACAGGTGTGCTTCGTGGTGTTATCGGTGTGGATGTGAGTCATGGCATGCATAGTTAAAAAAGTGCTCGTAAGGAAATTTATCTTCCTTAAATTTGCTCTCTTTATATAATAGTTATGGATACATTTGCCCATAAGGATGATTTATCCATGAGTAGCCAAGTCCTTTTAGTTAACATGGCAAATTTCATAGTTTTTAGAGAAATTAACCCAACCCTCCATAGCTTTTTAGGGCACAAACCTCCTGCCATTTCAATTTTGCTTTGAAACCCCTCTTTAACTCCATTCTAAAAAGACCTCCTTATGATCTTTTATATTGCTTTGGTTACCAAATTAGGTAACACCATATGTGGAGCACAGTAAAGACTTATTGAGTTAAGCATCAATGAGATTTGTTGACTACTTTTAGCTATAAAGGATTTAGAGCTCTAGCATCGTATCCTTTATTCAATTCTCTCTAATAGGGCTTGAATTCTGTATATGAAACTCTAGAAGAAGATATAGGATTCCAAGATATGTGAAGTGTGACTTCAAGTGCTTGAATCCTATTAGAGAAGAATGCCAATTAGCATTATAAGGGGCACTAGCCTAGATACATATACCAATTTTCTCATTATTGACTTGCATTCTAGACAATTTTGTAAATACTTGAAGTTAGGTCGCTAAGGAGGCAATTGAATGATGGTTTTCATTTGAGAATAGAAATAAGTTGTTAGCATAATTCAAGCTCAAGATATTATTCCTTTTGTCCATAATGGTATTTGAAGCCTTAAGTCCTCTCAACTACTTTAAGAGGTAGCTTGTTTAGAACTTCCATGCCTAGGGAGAACAAATATGGTGAGATAGGGTCATCCCACCTCAAGCCTTTGTATATATTGTTAATTATTTATAAACGTAGTAATTAGTTTATACCCTTTTAGCCAATTGATTAGTTATAATTTTATGTATGACATTATTATTTTAATTAATAAAGTTATTGTTTATTTTTATATATTTTGTTAATTACTATGAATTTTTAATACTAAAGATGAAATCCATAGGATAATTATTATGTAATTGAATTTATGATGAGATCATATTTATGAGATTCAATTTGCATTTATATATTATTCCTAATTGTTATTTGTTGTAGTTCCATTAAGAAGG
Organism: Erythroxylum panamense; assembly: GCA_027123425.1. Classification (NCBI taxonomy): domain Eukaryota; kingdom Viridiplantae; phylum Streptophyta; class Magnoliopsida; order Malpighiales; family Erythroxylaceae; genus Erythroxylum; species Erythroxylum panamense. The sequence goes on along the minus strand of JAOTIZ010000002.1, from coordinate 30,326,926 downwards.
ATATTGATGAAATGTTAAAATTAACACAAGTTATGTTTCTTTCTTATGATAATCGATCTCATAAATTAAATTATAGAGATACTTAGTTTTAAAATAGATTTTTGAACTTGAGATTACCAAAGTATCTTATATGAGACTTATTATGTTTTGATGCTACTATGACATATTATAATTAGGATAGCTTAGTTAGTAGTACTTGAATATAGTATGAACCATATGAAGATAATTAAGTCAATAAGGGATTCATTATTTTAAAGTACTAGAGATAATGTTCTATTATTCTTGATTAATGATGATCTAAACAATTATTTGGCTAAAGTGAATCAAAATTTGAAAAGTGTTTCACATGTCAATTATAAATCAATTACTAATTAGTAAGAATGAACATGATTGAATTTATAAGAGTAGGCACTGTATCTATTCTTTATATCTAATTGAAACATTGAATGATTAAATGATTAAATTATATATTATAACCATGCATATATAAGTTGAGTTAAACTGCTTTGACATTCTTTATAATTTGGTGGTCATAACAAGTTACTAAACATCAATTTTGATATATTATTACAAATTATTTAATTGAATAATTAAAGATAAATTGTCTATGCATTAGAATTAGAATTATAATTATTACCAATATATTAGAAATTACAAAGGTTTTTTTATACACCAAACTTATATTGAAGTTGCTTCTACTCCTTTACATAACAATCTCACTTATGTCCACTTAAGCAAGACCAGCCTTTTCATGTGATCGTTGATCAATAAAACATTGTTTTCAAATGTCTCACAACCCTTGAAGTGTTTAACTATCACACTCACATAAGAATACTATGAAATATTAAATAATCACAAGCAATAATAAACACACGAGTTATGGTAAAAATCAACCTTTATTACTTTCTAAAAGTATATAAATGAATGCTCACTGTGAATGTGTTCCCTTCCCTTTTATCTCTATTCTCAGGAGCGAGAATCAAATAAGTTATTTATAGGTAGCTTGGCTTTACAATTCAGAATCCTAATCGAATTAAATTAACTAGATCACCCTTATTACATCACACTCAATTGGATGACACTCCCATCCAAATAGGTCTCTATTTAGTAGGGTTTAGCTACATCATAACTAACAAGATAAGATATTATATTTTATTAAGAATGATACATCTATATCTATGAAGAACTCTATTATCTTTAGATGATCCTCCTACATGGTCTTTATCTTTTAGAGTTGATATGTAACTACTGTGATTTTATCTGCCATATCATCTAAGATCTCTCCTTAATCTCTATCCATTGATAAGTCACCTAAGCCTAGAGATTTCATAATACACTAGTTTGATCTAATGCTTACCTATGTCAAGTTCGTTAGTTATGATCCCTCTATTTGAATACACATTGAGTCCTTAGAACTATCACACGTCTCCTTTATGAAGGCGATCTAGCTAGCCTTCAATCCAAGGTCCATCACAAGTTACTTTTGGTCTCACATCTGAATCTTGCATCTCATTGAAGATTTCTGCTAATGTGCACCAATGCATGCTAACTCATCGATAATGTCCTTTTTTCTTGCCTACTCGCTAGTCTTTGCCTTGTTCCGTTATTCTAAGTGTCAAACATTTATCAAGGCTCGCCGATGTCTTTGCGACTCTACTATTAGGTGTTAGATGTCTAATATTAAGAATATGATAGATCACACATAAAGAGTAGTTAAAAAAAGAAAAATCAATTTAATTAAGTTAAATTTAATTGTGAAGTTTAATAAAGTTTAAGGATCAAATACAGAATATAATTATATTTTAATTTTAATATGAAATAAAAAATTTAATGCTTTTTAATAAATAGTTAATAACCGTAAAAGAGATAATATTCCTGTGAATGAACAATTGGATAACTCATGATTGACGCTTCTGATAAAGTTTTTGCAAGAATCTAAATTAGTTACTATTCGATTACCTTTTATTGTTTATATTTTAAAGTTACTCAATTATTTAAATTGATCAGAAACTTGTAAGAAAATGTCTATATTGCACCCGTGATTTGATGACAATTAATTTTCCAAGATGACTTATAATGAAAATCTAAAGGAACGTGTGAAATTTATCAAACCAAGAATTAGTTTTCAAAAGGGTCTATTTCACAAAGAATGCACCGTGATTACTAGAGGTAGCAATTATGTTCGGCCCGATATCTTAGGCTTCAGGTAGGCTCACCCTTTTTATTTTTTATGAAATTTCGGCCAGTCAAGTCTAGTTTGAAGTTTGAAAGTCTCAGAAAAAAACTTGGGACTGCCCAAGCTCAATTGTGCTCGGGCTGTGTCCAGGGCCCTAGCAAAACTTATTCAAGCAGGCCCACTTCTAAGCGCACTATTCACCCAACTGACGCTGACTACCTGTCTGCTCTCGGTGTATGCACTTCATTTCAGCGTCACTCTCGTGTTTTAATCGATAGCTTCCGTCCATAGACGAAAGTAATCGACTGGTTGCATGAATGGCTGATTCTCTGGTACATACTCATTTTTCTTTAAGTTTTTCAACATCCATTTCATTTTGTGCCTGTGTATATGTGTGCTTATGTAAAGTGCTTTTCCCTCTCTTTTTTTGCATGAGAAAAGATCGGGTTTTTGGTGCCACTTAGAGGCAATTCAGAGGAAGAAGACATTTCAGCCCCAAAGTTACCTATCACCCGAGGTTCAAATGTCATCGGCCGCGACAGCCTCTTTGTCTCTGATAAAAGACTCAGCCGCAAGCACATTTCTTTAACCTCCTCCTCCGGCAATTTCTCTCCCATTTTGACCGTTGTAAGCTTTTCTTTTCTTTTTGTTTGTAATTTTTTTTCTTCCTTACTTCTTTATTGAGTTTTAATGTTGAGCCTAAATGAGATGTTTCTTTCTTTCTTTCTTTCTGCAAAACATTAGGAGGGCACTAACCCGGTTGCTGTCAAATCGGTAAACGGAAGAAAGAAACTGATGAGCGGCGAGCAAGTGTCCATTAGTAGTGGTGATATATTAGAGTTGATCCCCGGCTGCCATTTTTTTAAGTATGTAACATTGGATGTTGATAATAAGTCATTCTCTTTTGCCCCACAAAAGAGGGCTTCTAACGGCGGCGGAGAAACTAGTGAAAGCCAGCAAAAGAAGATGCGAGAAATCTCTCAGGATGAAACCCCTGGAGCTAACGACTCAAAGGTATTGAAATTGTACGCAAGCTTTTTTCTTTACTTTTGAGTTCCAGAGTCTCTAATGCTAATTGTTGAGTTAGTTCAAACTTCACGCTTGTGTATCAAGACTGAGATCTTTTTGTCTTGTGTGTTCTAATAATTCTTTTTATTGATTGATTGTAAATTTATAGCCACGCGTAAATGATAACGGGACAGCTAGTAGTGAGGAGGCCATTCGTAACTTTTGTGTTCCAGCAGAGAAATTGCCCTTGACCTTTCGACTTATGAAAGTGCAAGGGTTACCGACATGGGCAAACACATCTTGTGTTTCTATCATGGACGTAATTCAGGTGATGTACTACTGTTTCAAAATTTTCAAATCTTTTGCTTTTTTTCTCTTTGACGATTACGTAGAAAACTTCAGCATCTTCTGAGGCTAGGTTAGGTTTTGAGAGGCTGTTTGTGGAAATCCATCTGATGGCAGATTAATTGGTTTGCTTTCAATAGGGAGACATTCTGGTTGCCATTCTTTCAAATTACATGGTGGACATTGATTGGCTGATGTCTGGTTAGTAGTTCTCCTCCATCATCACCTGCTTCTGAATATATTCTCCTACCTTACTTCTCATTCTGTATTGAGGTTGCACGTTTGATAATTTGGTGCAGATTTATTTTCTGTTGTTCATGCTAACCATGTCTAGAAAAATAAATATCTACTCTCGTGGTCATAAGTTATTGCTGTTCCAATCTTGTGTATTTACAAGGACTAAAGTTAGCCTTTTTCTTAATGTTACTTATATGATTACCAAAACAGGAACACTAGTGTATTTGTATGCCTATGCTTTTTCCTTTCTGTTGTTTTTGTTTTAATCTTACGAAGAGTTCTTGAAATGCTGTAAATACATTGGCAATTTGCACTATATAGATCACTTTCTCATTTGAGCCTTAACACTTTTTTTATTGGGTGGGAGGTCCAGTTTCTGTAATAAACTTGACATCTTGTTATAGCTATAAACATTGACATCACTGTAATAAATGATGACTTCAGAGTTTTGGCAGTAACACTTCAATATGGATGGCTTTGTCTACTGCAATTTGTGATCCCTTTCTGGGCAACTGTTTTACTGCTTCCCTTCAATTTTTGATGCAGCATGCCCAACAATTGTGAATGTTCCTCATGTGTTGGTTATTCATGGGGAGGGTGATGGCACAGTAGAATATATGAAGGTTTGCCTGGGATCCTGTTCCCATTAGCCCCTATGTTATGCATTTAAAGCGCTATTGTAGGAAACTTGGATAACCTTTTATTGTTTTCTTAGAAAAACAAGCCGTCAAATTGGATTCTGCATAAGCCAGCTCTTCCTATTTCATTTGGGACACACCATTCAAAGGCCATGCTTCTTGTTTATCCTCAAGGAGTGAGAGTTATCGTACACACAGCAAATTTGATATATGTTGACTGGAACAACAAAAGCCAAGGCTTGTGGATGCAAGATTTCCCTTGGAAAGATGAAAAAAGTCCAAGCAAAGGAAGTGGTTTTGAAACTGACTTGTTTGATTATCTGAAGGCACTGAAGGTATATTGTTATAAACAAAGAAGGATTATCAGATCACATCAAAATTTTCTTGTGACATTTCCTGTAACTCCTGTTTGACATTTGCAGTGGCCTGAGTTTACTGTCAAGTTGCAAGGTCTTGGGAGTTTCAATATCAGTCCGTCCTTTTTCAAGAAATTTGATTATGGAAATGCAACAGTATGTTTCTTTATTCTCTTGCTTGTTTGTGGTTATTAAATTTCTCTTATGTTCTGAAAGACAAGTTGTAGTCTATCATATGCTTTTATGGGGTAACATGTGGACCTCTTTGCATTAAATATAGGTCAGGTTAATTGCATCAGTTCCTGGTTATCATAGTGGTGCCAATTTGAAGAAGTGGGGACATATGAAGCTAAGAAGCATTCTCCAGGAATGCTCCTTTGACAATGACTTTATAAACTCACCTCTTATCTATCAGGTATTATTTCCTTCTCTTTTACTGTTATACTGATAGATTTTGGTGGTTGAGGATGGATGCAACCTAATGGTTTGATTCATCCATTGACATGACAGTATATGTTATATTGTGACTTGATTGAAAACATATGGAAAGTGTCTGTAGCAATCGAGTAATCAAATGAAATGGAAAATATAATAGCTTGTCCTTATGATACTAAAGATTTGTTTATTTGCTTTGTCTTCTCGTATGAGCTCTTGTTTTCAATTGCTTTTCTATGCATGTAGCATGCAGAGTAATGGGTACTCTCAAAACTCTGGTATGTTTTATTATATTAATCTTAGAGAGGCAAACAATTATATTGATTTTTATCCCAACTCTAGAGACTAGAGTTAATAATTGTTCTTTCCCTGTAGTTCTCATCCCTTGGTTCGTTAGATGAAAAGTGGATGACTGAGCTGGCTACCTCTATGTCATCTGGTTTCTCGGAGGATAAAACACCTCTTGGTCTTGGAGAGCCTCTAATAATATGGCCTAGTGTAGAAGATGTTAGATGCTCCTTAGAGGTACTGACAAGGAGGTTGTTTCTGCTCTATTTGGTTGCTTGCTGTTTATTGTAAAATCTATAGTTATATATTCTTCGTAAAATCTCTAGTTGTATTTGATTATTGCTAGCATTGATGTTTATATGGGTTCTCTCACATGTTCTGCAATCGGTATTAAAAAAAAAAAAACCTTGACTTATGATGGAAAAAATCATATTTCATGGAATAGAATTAAGTTGGTTGTGGCATAAATTACAGGCAAAAGAATATTTGCATCAATTATTTTATGAAATTGCAAGGATTATTATCTCATTCATTATCATTCAAATAAAGGCCACATAATGCAGACTTTTGATTCATATATTGATTTGAATCTATATATTCTAACTATTAAAACAAAATGTTGACATTTTAAGATATTATAGCCTGATTTTGTATTTCATTTTGCCTTTAGCACCTGCATTTGGATTTACTCCGTAGAACAATGTTTAAATTAGTGTCATCCGTACTTGCAAAAAGACAAATTAGGGTTGAGTTTTACAATATTTTATTAAACATAAACCTCACCACCTATGGTCATTCATCTTCAGTCTTGCATTTCATGACTTCCGTATAAGTTCTTGGGAAAAACTGGCTATTCTTTTCCAAAATCATGTGGTGTCTCTTATTAGTAGATTCTAAATGAAGCTCAATGCTCTTTCATCATCTCTAGTCTAGTATTTAGAACCTTTTGTTTGTTTTTCCCATTTAAGTTTTTGCTAATATAAGTCATCATTTGAAATTTTTTTGTTTTTGTTTCTCCAGGGTTATGCCGCTGGAAATGCTATTCCAAGCCCACTGAAGAACGTGGAGAAAGGATTTTTGAAAAAGTATTGGGCAAAATGGAATGCTACTCACACTGGCCGATGGTATATATATATATGTGTGTATGTGTGTGTGTCTTTATTAATGGAAATTTGACTTATAAAATAATGATTGGTGCTGTAAAATTTCATACCTTGCCGCTTTATATCGAGTTACAGCCTGGTCAATTACATTGTTGGTTGAAGCTAAACTGAATGTTCTTTTGAAGTTGTGGCCAGCTACAGCTTCATAAACCTGCTGATTTGGAAGTTGTAATTGAACCTGAAATTGATGGCTGGTTTCATTCCAGTATCACTTTGTCTTGTTTTCCTTGTTATCTAAGTATGGTAATTGCTTTTTTTGTATAATGTTTCAGTCGTGCAATGCCTCACATTAAGACTTTCACTCGTTACAATGGGCAGAAACTTGCGTAAGGATTGCTTCTAATTAACTGTTTGCATCCTTAAGTGACTTTTACTACAAGATTTCATCCTAGTTCATCATAGTCAAACTAGTAATTCTACTTTCCTTGAACAGTTGGTTCTTGTTAACTTCAGCAAATCTCAGCAAAGCAGCTTGGGGAACCTTGCAGAAGAATAATTCTCAGTTGATGATTCGTTCTTATGAGGTATGTGCATGTGCACTAAAATTCACACATCTATGAGATTAAATGTCTTCATAATACCTTTTGAATAGCATGATTTTGCAATCAGAAAAGAGAGTGGTTTGGTGTTGCTATTTTCTCTCTGGCAATGTCTGCACTCTATCTGGCTGAATGTTTCCTGCTTCTTGATTCACTGAATTTATAGTTTTAATATAGCGTTCACATGTTTTATTTCAGCTGGGTGTGCTCTTTTTGCCATCTGCTGTTGGATGTGGCAATGGATTCAAGTGCACAAACAATGCAAGTGCATCAGAGGTACCAGCGCACCTGTCTCTCTATACTATAATTGTTGGTCATGGAAGTTATAATTAAATTTCATTTTTCATATCAATTCAAGTCAAGAAACTTACCCTCTTGTAAGCTGTCGAACTTGCTGAAAGATGGTTGATGGAAGGGTGAGATGACATTCCTTGTGTCATGATCACCATTGTACAAAGTTCATCATGGGGTATTCCATGACATCTATTCATAAACTTCATTTAAGGAAAAAAAAAATGGTGATGTTATCATTGGCAGCTAATATCAGTAGCTTGATTTGGACTTTTGTGGTCTACAGTGATTCACCCGAACTTTCAGTGATGATGGGTTAAGCTAATGATATATTGTTCTGAAGTAATAACATCACAATTTGTGGGAAATTCAGGATAAATGTGGATTTTCAGAACATTCTCAGCTGTTGAAATCAATGCTGGTTACCTTGGCATGGCGAGGGAGTGCTGATTCATCCTCACATATCATACGTTTGCCAGTACCTTACGAGCTTCCTCCACGGTTATACTCCTCTGAAGGTCATTATGCTGTTTCCTTTGCTTCTTTGCTGGTCTTTTCTCCTATTACATTCATCTGATGCCTTTTCTTATCTTGATTTCAGATATCCCCTGGTCTTGGGATAGAAAATATAGTAAAAAGGACGTTTATGGTCAAGTTTGGCCAAGGAATGTCCAGCTTTACACTAATCAAGATTCCTGATTTTTGACTTTCCTTGTCACGGTTCAACATATATCAAGTTCATTATTTTTTCGGGTGCTTCCTAACAAAGGTGTGACAGCTTATGGCCTGTGGAATAGGTTATGAACGAGAAAGTCAAAACTGCCAATCTAGTAATACATCTTTTCTGTTCAGGAGATTAACCTATTGTCCATGCCAGTATCAATCCTTACAAAATCAATTATCCATAAGGAGGAGCTTCCGCCTCCAGAAGGTCAGGTCTTTAGATACATGTACAACTGAAAAAATGTTCTAGATTAAGCTTGGGTAGACGCATATACTAATATATGATTATAAGTAATCTCTTAGCTAATATTTATATAACAATACCTCTGTTCAAATTAAACATGTATACTATCGATGATCAACTTGATGTAAAGATATGAAATTCTTGAAATCATTGATTTAAAGAAAAGAGCATAGTGGTGTGCAGAAATTGTAAAACTATGATCAAGTTTTTTCAATGAGAGACGAATCATTTCAATTTGTTGTGTTTTCTCATAATATATTAGGTTAAAAGTAATCTGAATTGCTGGTTGATTATAATTTGAGTTGGCAATGGACTTTGCCTTGTGGTTGGGTGGCTTGAGCTTAGCCTAAGGTTTGATCATGCTTTGCTTGACCTGAAACTTAATTGAGTTGGCCCAGGCCCAAAAGAACACGAACAAAGTTTGATTGACAGTAGCCAACGGCAGACCCTCTGCTTTTGGGAACAATTTACCTCGTAACATAGTCGATAATGAGATACATGTTGGTTTTTGAGGCCAAGAACTCCATAAATCCCCAGCTTGAACCTGTGATTCTTTGGCAGTTCTAATTATGAAAAACCATTTTGGCACAGCTTGACCCTATGCTTCTTTGGCAGTTCTAATTATGAAAAACCATTTTGGCCTATGCTGGAGCACGGGACTACATTTGTCTCTCTCAATCATCAAAACCACAGTATTGAATAATCAAACCCAAAACCTGTAAAAAGGCTCGACTATTTTTTCTTTGACCTATGTCGCTCTGTGGTTCTCTTTTGGCGACATAAATGCAGGAGAAGGAATTAGGTCTACCCTCCATTTTTTAACTTGTTCCGCTTTTCGATTTTTGTTATTATTTGGTGCGGTATCAAATTCTTTCATTCACTTTTAGGGTTTTTATTGACACAAGATGTATGAGGGCTCGGGTTCTAGGTTGAGTTAGATTGAAATTCGAGTTCGACCACAACCTGAATATTTAGTTAAAAAAAGTTTGAATTCTAATCAAAAGTTGATTAGTTTAGGTTGATTTTGTTTAACTTCAAATTAAGGTTGATTTGGGTTGTCATCCTTGATTATTCTATGTATTCAACTTTTGGACTAATATGAGTAGTCATATTTTTGTTAGATGCATTTTCTTATTAAAATAAGTGGCATTTTCCTTAATTTCTGGATTAATTATTGGACGTTATATATATATTTCCTGCCAAATTGTTTAGTTGACTAAAATTTGCATTTATAGTTGTTCATGTTTAATTTATAGAAAATGCACTCTAGTGTTGAGTGATTTTTTTTAAAACATTGAAGACCTTCGGACGTGTTGTTGGCTTGAATCAAGCATGTAATAATATTTGACTAGTGAAGCTACTGATGCATAAATGACTGTGCATTGAATTCAATCATTTATGAGAGAAAACCAGGCGAGCAAAGATTTTAATGGGTTATGCTTGATTGCTAGGCTACGATAGTAGACTATGATTATTGTGTAATACTCCTTTGATACCTTGAAAAATGATCTAAGAAACTCTAGGCTCAACCTTCCATCAACCAAAATTCGCCTCATAAATTGATCTGGGTAAAGTCCATAAAAATCACTAAAAGTGGAACCATCCTTGACGCTTATCACATTCCATTCGAATTAACGCCTAGAAATATTCGCAAATTTTCTTTAGCTTGATTTTGTTATTTTTGCTAGTTAAT
>JAOTIZ010000002.1:30286880-30301615 GCA_027123425.1 Erythroxylum panamense | reverse complement strand
GGGGGGGTTTGTTTGTCTATCGAATAAAAAATAAAATGAAACTAAACTAACAAAAGCAAATTAAAGAAAACATTCTAAAAATGATGAATAGTGACAAATGCGTTAGGGACTCGGTCATCAGTTCAATCTCGACTTACACTCAATTAAACATGCTTCATTGAATTGTTATCCTTATATCTCTCCTGTAAACTATTAATCATAGGTTAACAATAAGCTTTATTAACCCTAGTTTTCCCTCAGGTCTTGTTTAATTAAAAAGAGATCGTTAATTAAACCTAGCTATTGAATAACCTAGAATAGGCTCTCTAAATTTAATTGGACAGCCACATTATAAATTAGGAAAATAGATTAATCAAAGCAATGACCACACAAGTTCAGGTCATTTAACCTAGGTTATGTTATCCCTAATGATTAAAAACTATTAATATATTGCCACAAACAAATAGGAAAAAACAATGATTACATATTGTATTCGATTTTAGCAATGGGTTCACATATAAAAACAATCAAATAGAGCATTCAACCATTCTTACACAATACCCAATTCACTAAACACAAGATAAGATAATCAATCCCTAAGAGAGAAAGAACAACAAACTCAGTGAGAGATACGCTTAAATGGGTTTTTCGATGTTGATATCACCTCTAAGTTGATGTCAGGATGTGTAGCCCTCTATGGGTCTCTCCATAGGTGAGAGCTTCTATCACCCTCTTCTTCTCTTGTTCAACATCTCTCTAAAATGATTCAGAACTTTCATGTCTCTGTTGTCACATTCTATCATTTTAGAATAAAAAGTAAGGTCAAAATCGGACAGATGGCCATTTCTCATAGGATGAGAAATGTCTCACAATCGTGAGACACCTTGCATGGGCATGAGAGGTGTCATGCTCGTGCAAGTTGTGTCATGGGCATGAGGTCGTGAGACACCTTGCATGAGCATGAGAGGTGTCATGTCTGTGCAATATGTGTTATGGGCATGATAGATGTCTCACGCTTATAACACTTCCATGCATGGTCGTAAGCCATATTCTATACTCTTCATGCTCTTCATTTTATGTATTTTCTTATCTTCTCTTGCTATAATCCATCTCATTCTTTCTCCATAAAGACAAGTGAGTGTGAATCTTCAGAAAATGACTTAAATATAATGCTTTTGATTCACTCTAGCTACTTCGCTTCCCTAAAACCAAATATATACTGAAGTGAATTCTTAACTATTTCATAACATTAATTACTAAGTGTTTTGAAACAAATGTATAATCAATTAAGCACATTTCAATAATAATGGTTAAATTTTATTTATCCAAATTTTAATAAAGTTATATGATTAAAAGATATCATGCCAATATATCACTTAGCTCCAACATTACTTACTGTCTCCCCTTTTAAGATGACAATAACATTTAGTTGAATAAGCATAAGCAAATGCTCTTATATGTCAATATATATATACATATATCAAATAAAATCTAAAATGTGGCGTAAGATATCTACTAACTAATATCTAACTTATGTGTAGAACATCATAATCATAGTAAAAGTTAAGTCAAATCCTAAGAGAGTGCTTTGGTGCCCATAATTTTGCATGTATTTGCTAGATTCTTATTAGAGAAGATAAGAATGTTTTGGGAGATTTTGATGAAAAAGAGTTAATAAACTCTAACGAAATCCTTTTAGAATAGATCACAAGCATTGAATATGACAAGATATTACATAAAATTTAAGTAAAAGAGATAAATTTTGCTAAAGATGTTAATGATTTTTATAAAATGGAATTAAAATTCCTTTGATCACTTTATTTGCCCAACTTATATAAACTTTAGATTAATTTAAATAGCAATTGAATAAAATTTATGCATAATATAAACTCTTAGGAGAGGAAGGTGCTCAAATTATTAATAGATTCATTGAATTGTATATGGATTTAGTCAAACTAATAAACTTGATTTAGTAAAATTGAACATGAATCCATCAATGTCATTTAATTGAAAATCCTAATTGACTTAATCCATTAAAAAGTAAATTAAATTCGCTCTTAAAATATGATAAACATCAATAAATGATAATAAATTAGAATCATCATGTGTAATTATTTTTTAATTGTGTAAAACTTATCCTCGCAAAAGGTTTTATAGAAAATATCTACTAATTACTAAAAATTTTCTACATAACTTAATTTACACATTTGTAATGAAAATAAAATTAATTTCATTATACTTAATCCTAGTGTACTGAATTAGGTTTTTTTTAGTAAGGATTTGCCTAAGGTAGGGTACTTGGAGAAAACAACTTCTAACCATTATATTTTTTACTTCATAGTTTCGTTAAGCAATTAATTTTTTCTTGTTGATAAATAAAATGAATAATGTATGCCTAATTAACATGTACTAGATGTGTTCTTTCTTTCTAGTAAAGTACTTGTAACGTTTGCATTTAATATACAGACAAATCAAAATAAACATGTCTTGGATACATGAATGTGTTTAAAAGCCTAAAATTGTGATTAACAAAGAAACTCTTTAAAATATGCACATTAACAACTTATACCTCGACATAACTTTTTATCAAGCATTTAACCTAAAGCATATTTTGTTAATTTCTTATGAAACTTATTAGTGTTTCCAATGGAATTCATTTATCCATTCTGAAGTGCTTCATATCTCATTTGTATATTTAGATTGATGAATGAACATTTCATCATTCATTTCCTTAATACAGAGACTAAGAAACAAGTCGAGCTCTCATATCATTCTCATTCCAAACTCTTTACCATATACTTGGCATAAACCTTAAGTAAAGAATCATTAGTAACATCAAAGATAATGCTATCACGATAAAATTTAAACAATATGGACATCATGCATATTTTTTAATAAAAAATATAGAATCAATCTTCTCTTTTAAAAAAAATATTTCTTTTTCTAAGAACTTGTTTAAAAACATAGAATTTTTAAACAAACAAGAGGTTAGGTTTATTATGAAATTCAAAACTAGGTGGAGGTGACAACACATCGTAGCTCTAGTCAAAATAAACTAGACTACTACTGTAGTAGTGGTGAATCTAGGTCGATCTCACAGAGAGTGTGTGCAAAGTTTATGAAATGAAATTAATTGATGTTTAGGTTTTGGGGGAATTTGGATTTTAATAATAAGAAAATAAAATAAAACGAACCTAATGAAAACAAATTAGCGGAAGCATATGAAAATGATAAAAGTGGAGAAGTCTGTAGGGACCTAATTCTTTGGTTCAATCTCAGCCTACACCCTAATTTAAGATATTTCCTTGATTTTTTTGTTCTTAAATCTCTCCTAAAAACTATTAATTGTAGGTTAATAATTAACCAGAGTTTTTTAAAGTAGTGTTTAATCAATCTATGATCGTTAATTAAACATAAATACCAAATAACTTAGGATATGATCTCTAAATTTAATTAGCCAGTAGCATTGCAAATTAGAAAAACCAATTAATCAAGGCAACAACTACATACGATGTGCCATTTAACCTAGATTATAATATCCCTAATGATTACGAAATCATTAGTGGCTACACATGAATTTTAAATACAACAATTATGAATTATATTGAAATTCTAATAATGAGCTTGTAAATAAACGATCCAATGAATGCATTAAAATCATCTTTTCACAATATCCAATGGGTTCATATACAAATAATCGGACTATAATGATAGCACGATTATCCATGCATACAACCTAAGTCAATTAACATATGATATCACAGGCAATTTTTAATGAGAGAAAGAAACAACAAAAATAATAAAACAATGCTTAACTTAGGTCGTCAATGTTGATGCCACCTCTGAACGACGTCAGGCGTCTAGCCTTCCATGGATCTCTTAAGAAAATGCTTCAACCCCCATGAAAATTATCCCAGCCAAAACCACCTTCAGCTCTCTTCTACTAGTATTGTTCGATTCTACTCCCTTCGCCTCCCTCTCTTTTTTCTCTCCATTTATGGTCCACTTCGTTTTTCACTTAAAACCCTTTTGATGATTTTCGTGTTGCGTATTTTGTGTGCCGTTGTATGTCTGCGTTTTGGCTCCACTGCTTTGGCTTTATATGTTTTCACTTTGGTCACCTGTAACTGGTGTATGAAATATGCAACATAAATACTATTTGCATCTGCGTTTCATGCATTTAGTTTCATGCAAATGCATGAAATGCAAACAACATTTATGTTGTTTACATAAAATAGTGTAAACTATTTACATAAAAGAGCATTTACTAAACACTGGGCTATTGGCATTTTATTCTTCTGGAGCTTCCGTTTCTTTGCTTTCCACTTCTCCTTCTTGCCTTAAATCTATAAGCTGCATCGTTTTACTCCACCTGCTACTGTGTTGTTTTTGGTCTCTTCCATCTGCCCACACCCTGTTGCAGCTTCTATTGGCTTTTTGTTCTTTTTCTCCCATTGTGCTACCATTAATTCACATAAATTGTATGTATTCCATGCACAACTTTTCTACTTCTTTGTTGTAAGCAACTTGGAATTTTCTTGTTTGCGTTTTCTTTTTTTCTTGTCTTCTTCTTTTCTTAATTTTCTTCTTCTTACTTTATAAAGACAAGTGACTATTAATCTTCAAAAAATGACCCAAATGTAGTGCTTTCAACTCATTTTAACTTCTTTGCTTCAGAATTGTGCCTAAAATCACATATGAGTCAAAGTAAGTATCTTAAGCAATTTCATGTCAATAATCACTAAATGTTAAGGAATAAATTCATAATCAATTAAGTACCGATCAAGAATATCCATATAAAATTCTCCTTGTATAAACCCATTTAAAACTATATTATTCACATCTATTTGAAAAAAAGTATAAAATTCAAGTATGATGCATATGCAAACAAACTAATGGATTCTATCATAATTGCATGTGTAAAAGTATTATTGTAGTCTACCCTTCCTATTGATAATATTATTTGTATATAAATCTTATTGTTTATAAATACGGTATCTGATTTATTTAATTAATTTTCAAAATCTCACTTGGTACGTATAATTGAGTGACCTTTTAACCTCAGGTCCATATTTAATTCTCTTAAATTGATTGAGCTGTTCATTTATAACCAATATCTAATTCTCATTGTTTGAAGTATCATATATGACTTCTTGGTTTAATTTTAGAAAGGAATGCAATGTAGGATAAGTTTATGAAATGAGATTTAGTTATTAAGCCCTTTTACGCATAATCGATGCCTTATTTTAGAGGATGATTTTTCTTGAACCTTTGTTCTCTTGGAAGCTCCTCATTTTTTTTATTTTTTCACTATGTTAAGCAATGTCTATATTTAGATCTTGTGAGGTTTTTTCATATTAATATTCCTCTTATTAATTAAGATCTAAATCCTCCAATTTCTTAGAAATAACTATATCATTCAAAGATTAGACTCCTTAATAATTGGATTCTGCTTATGAAAACTTTGTATCTAATGTTTTATGAAAATATCTTGAAATAGCTAACTTTTGTCTTCTTCCTTATTAAATCTTATATGATGTTTCTGTTGAAGATGATATTATATAGACTTGTTAATTGATACCCTACGGCCAACATTCATAAGGTAAAGAATTTTTTGAATTAATTATGTCATAAATATAACGAATTTATGTCATAAATATACAACTAACAATAAGGTAAATAATTTTTTGAATTAATTATGTCATAAACATAACAAATTGATTCCTATGGTATATTTATGACATAACTAATTCAAGAAATTCCTTACCTTATACATGGTTTTGTAATTAAATAATATATAAGATGAACTTTATAGGTAAATATTCTTTATAAATAAAATAAAATATTATAATTATAACATTTATATTACATTTAAGTATTATATCTAAATTATTCCTTGTCATTGCTCTATTAAGACTAGACATTGATATAGTGGAAAGACTAGTTCTCATTATCTTTTTTCCTTATAAAGAAATTAGTTGATCTCATAGAAAAAAGAATGGAGATACTTAAATAAACATATAGATTATTATTAGATAATAAGTTTATTAAACTAACCTAATATAAGGATTCTATATGGGACATCATATACATGAATTACGTTCATAATTTATAAACCAATTTACTTTATTTTACTACTATATTACCTTTTCTTATTTACTTTTTGTTATATTTTCAATTAATTAAGCAAATTAAACATTGAGATGATATTCTTCAAGAATTAAAGGTAATTTTAAGAAAAATTTAAAGAAATTCACGAATCTTGGAAGAATGTAGTTTGACCTATGCTTGTGTGCCAACTTGTGTCCTAGAAGGAACAAGTATAATGACATGGCCATGTAGGAGCCTTTGCACAAGTCACTAAGAAAATAGTGAAATTCACATTTAAAGGACATAGTTGTGCTAGTGTCTGTGTGTAAATCTTTAAGAAATAGTGAGATTTTAGTTTGAAGAAATGGTTGTGCAAAAGGCTATATATATTACTTAAAAAAACAGTAAGGGGGTGTTTGGTTAGTTTCTATGGTAAGAAAGGAATGGGTAAGGAATGAAAAAAGATGGTTGGTAACATATTATGATTAAATGAAAATCATTTTTATATCCCCTTTTAGGGCAATTCTCCATACCTCCTAATATAGTGAGGAATGGAAGCCATATCCATTTCCATTCCTCAATATATTCATTGTAATTCTTATTACTATTCTCCTAAGTGAACCAAGCACATACTAAAGGCCTATGATTTGAGCCATAACTATATGTCTGACTATGACTTAAGTGGATTAAAACATATTTAAATATGGAAAAGCTAATTTTTACGAGACTTTAGTCATCTTTTAGAGAAAATGCTTATAAGAAACATCATTTTCTCTTCAAAAGCTATAGTTAAATATCAAAAGGCTTCTACAAACCCTTAGGAAATTAATTTTAAGCTACTTTCATTAGAAAATCAAGATCCAAACATCATCTTAGCAAATTAAGTTGTCCTTAGATTTAAACAGTTTATTTAGATTTATTTTTATTAAGATTTCTCTTTGTCTTTTAATTTTTGTTATTTTGAACATGTTTAGTTCCTAAATACATTTTCTGTATGTATATAAGAAAAAATAAAATGACATTTTTATATAGTTTGATTTAATTTTTTATAAAATAAGATATGATAATATGAGCTATTATTGGTCTTAATGTTGATTTATTTATGATAGAATTTAAATATGATTTTAATTCACTTATGGATCACTTGAGAGAGTTTAGTTGTGAGTGGATCTCAGTTTAGTGAAAATCCTGACTTTTAAATTTCTAATATGTAGTTAAAACATGTCAGAATTTATTTAAACCTTATATTGACCAAGTCTAGATGACAATTAGTGAAGTTATAATTTCACAACTTTAAAGAATGAAAATAAGAAGATCCCAACGTCAACAAAATGTTGGAGTAAATCGGTTGTAAATAGAATCTGATTGAAGGAGGAAAGGCATCCATTTTTCCATCTTTATTTTCCAACTATTAATCTGAACTAAGTACATGTTAGTAGTAGCTATGGTCATTATTATATTGACCAAGTCTAGATGACAATTAGTGAAGTTATAATTTCACAATTTTAAAGAATGAAAATAAGAAGATCCTAACATCGAAAAAATGTTGGAGTAAATTGGTTATAAACAGAATCTAATTAAAGGAGGAAAGACATCCATTTTTCCATCTTTATTTTCCAACTATAAATATGAACTAAGTTAATGTCAGTAGTGGCTATGGTCATTATTGGCTAACTTTCTTTATCTTTGATGAAGAGAGTTAAATCCATTGGAAATTTGTAGATTGGGACATAATTAGGTTTGTTGTGAAGTTTTTGTTTGCCTATTTATCTATTTAATTGTTCTTATGTACTTTCTATGATTGTTTTAGTTGATTTCTAATATGCAAGATTAGTTCATTAGTTTAAATAATTAACTTTTATAAAAAAATATTGAATACGTAAAAATTCAAGTCATTTAATCTTTGTAGAAACTATGAGTTTTTAATTTGAAGCATTAGAAATTATTTAAGAAAAATGTTGATTAAATGCAACATGATGTTGTATTATCTTGCTTTGGTGGTATTTTTTTTCTTAAAGCTATTTTGTAATTAAAATTTGGATCATTTCTAAAATTTCCAAATAATAAGAGTTAATTTAATTAAATTTTTTGATTAACTAGTCCTAAAAAAGTCAAATATTTAATACTGCATCGATTATGTGATTGATGAAATAATTTCTTTGGATCGATGATCAATAGTAGTTACAATGGTGGAAGCATCTATAAACTAAGTTCTATTTCATTAATAATGCTCCTCTTTTATTACTTTTTGAATTAAATACTTTTCTTCATCACAAATTCATGTAAGAATGATCCCTATTTTCCTATGGTAAGTTTTTTTATTACAAGAATTTAGGTGCAAATGATAGCAACACTAAATTTTGGTACTATTACTAAGGAATTCCTTGTTTATATCTTTAGTATGAGATCTTCAATGCAACCTAATCTACATTTTAGCCTCAAGATCAAGAAGACTTCAAAAAAATTAAAGAAAGAAACAAAAAATTGAAAGTAACACTACATTATTGTTGGTGAAATAGCAAAAATCATGACTAACAATAAAATATTATGAGAACTTGCCACTCCAAATTTGAATTAATCACATCATACATTACCTTTTAAATTTAGATGTTAACATTATTTTTAGGTTAAAATCTAGACTAATTCATCATTGCATACTTTTCATGGTTCTACTGAGAGGACCCTCATAAACATTTAAAGAAATTTCACATGGTGTGTATAGGTATGAAACGAAACGCAGTTAGAGAGGACAAAATAAAATTAAGAGTTTTTATGTTCTCATTAAAGGAGGATACCTATGGTTGGCTATACTATTTATCTGCATGAAGTGTCACCACTTAGAAAGAGAAGAAAAGATAAATCCTGGAAAGTTTTCCTAACTTTAAGAGTTACAAACATTAAAAAATATATTTATAGGATTACATAAGATATCAATGACACTTTGTCACCAGTATTAGGAGCATTTTAAGAAGTTGTGTGTAAGTTCACCACACTACCAAATTAGAGAGTCCTTATTAGTATTTCTATAAAGATCTTCTACCAACTGATATAAATATGATCAATGCCACTAGTGGTGGAGCTTTAGTATATAAAACACCTAAAGTAGCTTGTATGTTAATTGCTAACATGGAAAAAGCTTGTGGAATTTGTTCAACAATAGGACTCCAAACTAATATATGTCCAATGTTATAAGAAGATTGAGTAGAGTAAGTAAATGTAGTAAGAGGTTTTCTTGGACAACCTTAATGTTAATTCATTTCATATTCAAACACATACAACTCTAGTTGAGAGACCATATAAAATTCTAAGATGGTAATGCATTAGAAAATTAACCAATAACTAATTTTCAACAAAATAGGCAACCCATCCTCTTAGGTACTAACAATAAGTTCAAACATTTAAATCAACTGTATCTTTTAAGAAAATGTTAAAATATTAACTACTAACACCATTAAATTTCAATAGGATATTAGAATTAGTATTAAGAATTAGAGAATCAGATTAGTCAAATGGCTTCTACAATTAACCAATTGGAGACATAGAATTCTAGTAAACTATCATCTCAAATTGTGGTAAAACTGAAATTTGACACATGTGCAATGGTATTGAGAAGCAAAAAAGAATAATAGCTTAAGAATAAAAAACCGACAATGACATTGTGAAAAGACAATGAGGGAACAACCTAAATTCCCAACAAAAAGCTATTGAAAGGTAAAACTCATCCTTTAATTAAATATGAATATATTCAACCTTCTCTAGAAGCTTCAGTGGATAACTAGAAATATGAGTGTAAGTCAAACCTATATGAAACTTTACAAAAATGCAAGGCAAATATTCCATTTTTAATCCTATTAAATAAGTTTCTCACTTTGCTAAAATTTTAAAAGAGTTTTGTATAGTGAAAAGGAAGTAACGTGTTAAGAAATGTGAAAATTTTAAAGTAGCAGAAAATGTTTTAGAAATTATTTAGACAGGCCTTCCTGAAAATGTAAGGACCCAGATGTGCTTTATAGACCTTGCATAATAGGTAGCATTAGAACTAAAAAAGCTATACAAGACTTAGGAGCATCTATTAATGTTATGCCATATTCCATCTACTAGGCTTTAAATCTTAATCATTGGAAAAAAATTGGTGGTGATTTAGTTTATTTATCAATCTAATGCATATACTAAGGAGATAGTTAAAGATGTCTTTATTCAAGTTAATGATAAATTGATTTTTCCTATGAAAAATTCTATACATGGAAAACAATGATCAATCATCACCTATTTTGTTAGGAAGGGCTTTTCTTAAAACTTCCAAAATAAAAATAGAGGTTCCTAATGCTAGATTAACTATGGAATTCGAAGGGGACTCTATGTATACATAATGTAATGAAGCACCTTGAGTTAGAAGGAAAAGATGAGATAAAAATAGTTACACATAAACAACTTTTTGAAGAAAATAATGAATTCAATTTAAGATATAGATTGTAGGAATATGTGGCAAAACTAAATTATTTTAAGGAGATAAAATTATCAGGTAAGGTTCTTTATGTTGATTTGGAAAAACCTAATGGGAAGCTCTTTCATTATTTATGTAGGCACTAAAACTATAATTAAGGCCACTTTGAGACCATTTTAAATATGTGTATTTAGGAGAAGGAGGGCCAATACCTTAATTATTTCTAATAAAATAAATGATGAGAAAAAAGTGGTGTAGTTGTTCCAAATCGTAAACTATAAATTAGATGGACCAGACATTATAGGAATTAGTCCTTCTATATTTATGCATCAAATTTTATTAGAAGAAAGAAAAAGAAAAATTAGGTAACGATAAAGGAGGTTAAATGTGCTTATGATGTAACATCCCATCACCGATGGGAGGGTTATATTGGTAAATTGGGACGAACTAGAAATTAAATTGCATATTCTTGATTTGTTCATTCAATTGGCTGACATTTTACACGTGCACATATAGGTACATGCATTCATGACTTTTTTCCGGCATTTGTTCGTGACTATGATATGATTGATTTTGTGAATTCTGAGATAATTGTGTTTGAAAATGTGAATCGGAATGTTTTAGGAGTGATTTGTAGTTGGTAATGATTTTTAGAAGTTTCTGGAAATTTTGGGAGAAAATGTCCGGACCGGAGAACTTTTCGGGTGACGGACCGATTGACTGTATAATACTGAAATACTGTCCAATGGCAACGGGAAATTTAGATACAGGATTTTAGGAATGAAAATGTTGAACCATTGGAATTTGGGAATAACTTGGACTAGAAATGAATCTGAAAAGGGAAAGAACTTTAAGTATGTTTGAGGAGCTTTGCACTTATTAGATCTTCCTAATGCCCTAAGTTTTCGACACTTTCCTTTAAAATCACCAAACTATTTTACAGCAAAATATATTCTTCACTTAGGGCATATCTTCATCGTCTTCCCTTGTTGATTTCCGATTCCCTCTTCAAGCCTTTAAGTAATCACCTGCTCCTTGCTAGCTTCTTCTTCTTCCTTGTGCAAGCCTTGCTAAAACCTTTGGGAAGATGAAGCTTGGTGTGGTTTTGGGAGTGAGAACCGTATGTGTTAAAGGGTTGGAGATTTTCGGGTGTTGAAGATATGGAAGCTTGATTTGGTAAGTAAATTGCATAGATGTTGCTTATTGAATGATTACTTGCATATATGGTGTTAATTGTGAAAGACTGTGGTAGTTTAGGCTGAGTTATGGCTGTTTTAGAGAGAGAAATGTGAGAAAATTAGTCGGAGAAGATAACCTGCGTCCCGCACGTCGCGGCGTGCCTGCGCCACGAAGCGGCGAGAAAAATAAATCGTTCTCGTCGCGGCGTGTGCAAGGGTCTTCGCCGTGGCGAGCTTCAGCATTCCACGTCGCGGCGACTTTCGTTTGTGCGCCGTGGCGAGTTGCTTCTTGCGTCGCGGCGAGCGTCTGTTGCGCCGCGGTGAGCTTCCTTCTTGCGCCACGGCGAGCGTCCTCACGCCGCGGTGAGGTCGACGTTCCTGAACCGGTTTGATTTAGTTTTGGGGTCATAACTAATGATGTAGAACTCCAATTGAAGTGATTTTTGATTCGTTATAAACTAGAGAAAGAGGTTTACAATTGATGTAAAGAAAGAAAGTTTGAATTTAAGTCTTTAAGATCTCAATTTGTGAATGAAAGTTGGGTTTAGATTGTTATTACAACCTAAGGGTTGTTTCATGATAATAGGAGTATAATTGTGAGATTTCTGAACCGAATTCAATATTCTTGGGATTTTAAAAATAGAGTGTAATGGGCAACTTGACCTAATTCAAGATGACTTTGGTTTAAGAGGTTTTCCTCAGGAATATGTTAGTGTGTACGATAAGGTATTAAAATGAAATGAGTCATAGTTGACCAATTGGGTAAAAGTGAGTTTCGAGACATAAGAAAATGGAATTTGGGATTTACCACCGGGAAGGTTTTGAATAGGCATCGTACATCTTTTAATTGCGCCATGTGCATCATTGAATTATTCTGATTGTGCATTTAGTAATGGGAAATTGTTTTGACTATTATAGAGGCACCGTTGGAACGACATTCCACAGATATTGCTGGAACTTCCAGGCCGTAGCTCGGAAGTTACAGGTGAGTAACCTAGTTGGTTCCTCAATCTTGGTGTGTTAAATTATGTAATTATGCCATGCGGAGATAATGGAGGATTATGTGATTTGATTTGGATTGATTTCAGACCATGGGTGTCCGAAGTATCGGTAACTTGTTATTGAAGTGTTATGTGTATAAATGGTACTACTTGGTTCGAATGTGATTTGAGGCATGTGTTAATATATTGTGAAGAAATTGATTCCAAATTGAACATATGCATTTCATGCATAAAGGCATGATCAGATAAAGGCAGTTGTGACCGGAGCAGCCAACACATTTCAGAGTTTAAAGCTCAACGCTTCAGGGCTTAAGCCCAATGTAATTCAGAGCCACAGGCTCACCGTATCAGGGCATTCAAGCCCAACGTATATCAGAGTCTCAGGCTCACCGTAATGTGCCCGTCACTGGGACAGTTTCAGGCGCATGGTCATAACAACGTAATAAAATGGAAAGTGTCTCATGTGCATTGCATATATAAATGATTAAATGTGGACTGTGTGAAAGGCGAATCGCCTTATAATTGTGAATTGGAAATGTATATGACAAACGAATTCCATAAAAGATTGATTAATAACAGTTGTGACTGGAGCTGCCACCGAGAGCTACAAGCTTGACTACTGGGAAAGAGCCTCGAGGTCGCATGGGAAGTAGTGCATACCCAGAGGGCTCTCCTACCCCTAAGACACGCTTAATGTGTAATGAGCCCGAAAAGGGACAGTTCAGGCGCTCAGTCACAACAAGGGAATAAAATGGGAAAAATGTTATGAATTCAATTATTAGGTTTTGATTGATTTGTGATTAGGGGAAAAAGGGATAAATGTTTATACTGATGATAACTGCTTCGTTTAAATTCTGTTTTGGGCAATTGTATTATAATCTGTTAATTGCTTGCGCAATGCATGAGTTGAGTGAACCATCGATGATGGTTTCTCGCTGAGTTCGCAAACTCACCCAACATTGCATTTATTTTTCAGGATTTGAAGAGTACCCCATTAGACAAACGGGAGTATATCTATTGCTTACAAGTCAGAGATTGAGGTCGGGATCAGTTCGCGTCTGCATTAGTGTTATTCTATTTTTGTGTAAATTGTATTTTCGCATTTTCCACAGATTAGTGCTTTTTAATATCAGTGGGCCCCATTTGGCTAATGTCTTATTTGTGATGTGATTACTGAAATTGTGTTATGATCGAATGATTTTGAACTAAAGCGGGCCCAGATCGTTTATTGAGTTTCGCGCGTACTCGTATTTCAAAAATAAAAATTGGCGTACTGAGTTTTGGACTGTAATTGAGTGCTCTAGCATACCACCCTCGTGAAGCACAGACTCGGATATCACCCTCGATGTCGAGTTTGGGTCTTGCGAGAGTGGGATGCTACAAGTAATTAATGAGAATAATGTCCAGCAATGTCGTTGTTGCTGTTAGGTGCCAATACTGCCAATACATACTTCGGAAGTTTACTAAAATCGAAATTGAAATCTCGACGTCGTTTTCGTCATTCGCTTCCCACTTACCCCATGTACTTAATAAAACGTTGTCAAATAAGTATTTATTGACGGAATTATATTCCATCCGTCGGTAAAGTTTAGGTTAAACGACCTCGTTTCTGTCCTTCAGAAGTTGACTAAAACTGAAAACGATGTCGATTCCATTATCACTTTCCTGATTACTCCGACACCCCCAAGTCCTCATTTTCACCTTTTGTGTTTTTCTCTTTCGCACCGTTGGTAATATCTTTGTGGCGGGTTCATTATCGCGCCATTGGTTTGTTCTCATCATTTGTTGTTGTGGGTTCATCCTTCTTCCTTCTCGCCATCGGTTGCGTCCAGTGTTGCTGTCTATTGCTTACCTAGTCGTCGTCTGTTCATCTCCACATCTGTAACATCCTGTTACTGTTAGTAAGGGTATTATGGTAAATTAGGACAGACTGATAGGATTGCACTGCACTCATTGACTGAGCTTGTTACTGGCCTCTAATTATAGAGGAACAGGTTTATTGCATATGCATTATTCCATAGGTACATGCATTCATGATTTTCC
>JAOTIZ010000002.1:30228958-30243288 GCA_027123425.1 Erythroxylum panamense | reverse complement strand
CCTAAGTGACTATTAATTTTCTATCTTTAAGGTTTTTTTTCACCTTTCCCTTTAATATTAGGTAATGTGAAAATTCTATTATTATTATTATTGTTGTTGTTGTTGTTGTTGTTGTTGTTGAGTGGGATGTTACATTATGCCTAAGCCAAATAAATTTAATGGCTCAAAGACACTTACCTAACTCAAAACATGGACTAACATTTAAATAAATAAGATATGATAATTACTAGTTTTTATTTTGTTGTGGGTTCTAGAACTTTTGACTTTACCTAAGTGACTATTAATTTTCTATCTTTAAGGTTTTTTTTCACCTTTCCCTTTAATATTAGGTAATGTGAAAATTCTCTTATTATTATTATTATTATTATTATTATTATTGATGTTGTTGTTGTTGTTGTTATTGTTGTTGTTGTTATTCCTAGCATTATTGTTTTTGTCAACAATCTATAGCATTAAATAAAAAAAATTAAAGACACAACTCTTTCCCTATGGTGCTTTATAATAGAAATTTATTAAATCCTTATAGTCCATTCAAAATATGACATAATAATATCAATCAAAATTGTTCCTATGCTTGGAATATCATAGTGCAACTATCAAAATCTTTTTATTTTCAAAAGTAATGAGTATTGTAGCCTTGTTATCCAATTGAATAAAGATATAAAAATATCAATTAAAGTTGAGGAGTCTAAAGTTGAGCTAATAAGGAAAGACAACATTGTGGAGTTTTCTTTGTTAATTACATAAAACGACACCAGAAAAGAGTATATCTTTATTTCTAAAAACATAAAGCAATCACATGAAAAGAATAGTAAATTGAGAAGTAAAGATTAGAAAAACAACATGAGCTCATTAATCAATATAATGGGATTATCAACGGTTTATACCACTTCATTTACATATAGAAACATTTATATCTAAGTTATACTCGATTATGTAATAACTGTATTAAAAAAATATTCAATACATGATAATTAACAATTAAATATACTTTTATCATCAAATATTTGTTCGAAAAAACTTTTAGTTGGAAGAAAGGTATTCTTATTTATATCAATACAAAAAGGACAACATAAGATAATATATTATATGATTGCTAAAATTATTAAAATAATTTTTTTACATATCATAAGAATAAAACTTATCTTAAATATCTTCATCACCAAGCCAACATTAGGCACATGGGCATGATGAGGACTAACTATCTAACCACTGGTACTAGAAGTAGATTTTGAAGCAATAGTAGATACTAAAATTACTAATAGGTCTTATGTAATTACTTACATGACTAGATAAGTACGTCTATATGTCTTCCGTCGTGATAATAAATTAAATTTCACCTTTTATATTAAGCTCACAATACCTACCTTTAAATAATTGTCCAATTCCATCTTATTGTAAAAAGTCAAAGCCTTCTTTTCCTTAATGAATTCTTCAAATTCAAGACACACAACAATTACATCAACAATAAAAGAAGATAAAGCTAAATCTGATATTGAATTATTGTGATCCTAATCTTTGACCAATCTTAGTTGATAATCTTAAATAGTTCATACAAAAATTGCTCAATGATATCAATATGTGCTTTTGCCTGATCACTATAAAACTTTTAATAGTAAAATATAGCCCCTCCATCTTATAATTTGGGTCCAATATAGAAATGATTACCATATTTTGTCATATTATAGACTTGTAAAAATCAATTTTCTCCATCATCTACTCTGTTATGACCTAGATCACCTCATTGGAATAAAAAATCCAACATGATAAAGCTCGCTTGATCTCACACATATGACCAAAGCAAATGTGTGAAGCAGGATATTTTGTTCCTATAATAACTCAAAAGCAATATACTATGGGTCCCTCTTAAAAAAAGAAAAATTTAAAGGAAATGTGATGTCAGTACTAATATGCACTTGATAGATTGAATCCCATTAAGGATTTCTTTAGTTTAGAATTAAAAGTAAATAATTTTAAAATGTTAGAATGATTTTGAAATACTATAAAATATTATATAAATTTTAGAATTAAAAATACACCTTTTATCTTTTTTTAAATTAATTTTATTAAGCCTTTAAGCCATGCAAAATGTACAAGAGAGATTGCAACAATAAACTAAACATACTCCTTTATTAGAGTTATTAAGATTAGTTAATACACTGAGATACATAGTGATCTTATTGCCACCATACATAGATAACATTCACAAGTTCTATGTATTGTGAATGTAGTTGTCACCACCAAATTTATCTATGAAGATGCTAATTAAATGAAGCCTAATTTTTTTGTATGAGTTCCTTGTGAAACAAATCCTTATCAAAATGATGTCATGGAAATTTATCCTATTTTTCTCATCTCAAATGGTTGAGATAATATATGAAAGTGCTAGATAGAAGCACAATTTCATAGTACTACTTTTATGCTTAATGGTAACACACCATTCAATTATCCCATTCTAATCCACTGGAGCATAAAAAAATATGGCACAAGTATAATAAGCTATTGCAATAGTCATTGATGAAATCACACTATAAGAACATATGTTGTACATTTTCCTTAGTGTTATGCACCAAGTTGGAATTTCCAAGTACTTAGATAGATTGTTAATTACGGGAAGCTTACATTTCATGGCTAGCATAACATAGTGGAAGCATGAGGATTTAGATATTTATTCTATACAACTTTGGTCCATGGGATAGTGATTGAGTTGCCTGTCAAAAACTTCTTGCAAGATAAGTTAGTTAACTCTAATGAATTGATATGTTTCCGTGTTGTAACATCTTCCTTATAATTGAGATAGGTTTGCATAATTTTAGCCCTAACATGATCTGGTATAGATGAAATGATCTTGATGGTATAGAAATTGAGCTTCTTGAGGTATTAAGAAAGATTGATAAACAAGGATGAAAACAGTTGACTAATAAAGATTACATGAATAGTATAGATATGGTAGCAAGAAATCTTCTTTTGAAGAACAATTTCACTGAATTCAGTTAAGTAGACCAAAAGATTTACTTTAAGATTGATTAATGAAGAAATGAATCAGAAATGAATAAGGAATGAATCAAGAGCGAATATTGGAGTCCCATTTTAGGTAACACTATTGTCACTGTGAGGAGAACTTAAGTTCACACTATATTCTACATAAGTATGTTATAGAGACATAAATTTCATTTGGTGAACGTGTTATCAATTCAAAGAGTTAATACTGGAAATAAATTGAAACATATGGAGAAACTAATATGAGTGAACAGATATTAGAATAAGATAGTATGAAAATAGGGGAAATTGAATGAATTGAGAAAATCATTCAAGGAAAGAAGAAATCGAAATTAGCATGAGATAATATGACCTCATTGAGGAAATAGTTAAGATAGTATGATATCTGAATAAGAGACTAGAAAATGGAATGATTTCATTAACTATAGTCAAGTGGAAGAAATGTGATTAAGTAACGTGGAAAACTGACGAGCATATGAAAAAGCAATATCCCCACTTGTATCATTAGTCAAGTAAGAATTTCAAGGACAAAATTTCTTAAGGAGGGGAGAATAGTAGCATCCCATGTTCTGGGCTAAACCCTATAATTGTGAACTGTGCGTACTGTGAGAAATTAGATGTACACTGCATGCTCATGCATCATTGTAAATTCACACACATGTGAATATTTATTATTGACATATTTAAAATAATTGTTCATACATTCATTGACATTTTCTGGGTAAAATTGATTGATTAAAGTGATTAAAATGTGAATTGTGAATTATTTACATTAAAGATTTAATTAGAAACTGGTAATATTATTTCGGAATTTTTGGTAGTGTGAAACGTGGACAAATTAAATTGATGGCAAATAGCCTATGTATCTGTGTGACGCGTGGCAACATAAAACAATGATAAGTGTAATTCATTAAAGAGAACACGTAGAAACGTGTTTTAGACGTTGTCCTCTTGCTGCACCCCCTTTCACTGTTCTTCATCGAGAATAGTATTGTTACCAAATGTACTTCTAGTTTACCAAACACCGAGCATCAAGTTGTAGTGATTTACTCTTTTCGTTGGCAATGAATGACGTAAGTAACTCTAATGATGTTTTATGGTGTTAATAAATATGCACATGCAAGTGAAGTTTAAGCAGTATAGTTTCAGTGAATAAATACACTGAATGAATTACTAAGTGTTGCATAATTTGAGAAGTACAGAAAGAGTAAAAACATAGTAGTGAGAGAAAGCTATGTGAGGTTTCGATTTTTCATGGGTTACTATTTAAGCTTGCATTTGACTTGTCTTGAGTTGTACTGGACATAGAAAAGATTATTCATGCATAGATGTATTAGTTAGGAAGTATAAGAAATGGAAAATCTAGAAATAAATGGAAGAAAAAGAGGAAGTTGTTCAGCGTAGGAAACAGGTCGTGATCAGCAAGATTGCAACATCCTGCATGATCACGACTTGCCAGTGAAACACACAATCGTGCACATTTTCCAAATAATTTGTTTCTGAACATCCTTTGGTATGTTGTTATATCTTCTTCACCCGATGTCCAAATGACTTGACTCTTAAACCAATAGATTCCTAACAGATTGGTTTAACTCCATAAAATTGGCAGCCTTCTAAATTTATTTGAAAAAAGATTGATTGAATGAAAGTGAGGGAATCTGTTGGAATAGTAAGAAATGGAATATTTTACTGAACATGCTTTGGTATTTTGATTATATCTGAATTTGTATAGTTCCAAATGAGTTGATTCTTTATTAAAATGAAACTAGAGACATAAAGCTATGATTTTCTTGAAGAGGTAAAATTGTAATTCTAGTTTGAAGAGGTCTATAATATGTTCTGAAATTGAAGAGTTATGTTATAGTTTAAGAACAGACAAATGTATTTAGAGTATAACTTTCAGTATATTAAACCTAACTGAATGATCTTGGTGTCATTAGAGACCTTTTACATAGAGGAACAATTGTTGAGAAGCAAGAGTTACTGAAATCCTTCATTTTCAGGATCTTATTGATCATATATTGTTGACCAGAATGGAATGTTTTCAGAAACAGTTGAAATGGAGAATGAGTAATTAAATTTAGATACAATTGGAATTCAAATGATATGTACATCAATGTATGACAGAAATATACCTAAGAATTTGTCATTGAACAGGCATGATACAAGAAACATTGATACATGTTTTTATTCTGTTACATAAGGGCTTTAGTAATATGAAATTGTTTTTATTGCATATAGGCAAGCAACTAGAGTAACTGCTTCTAGATATTGCCGGAATGTCAAGGCAATAGGCATAAGGGAGCACCTGTGAATAACCTAAGATAGTCTCACTTTATTTGTTCTGTTTTCTATATTGTATTGATATATTACTGAACTGCATTGACTGATTATGTACTGAATTCTAGACAATATATATCCGAGGCATTTGATGCATGCAAAAAATATTGGAAGTGCTACTTGTATATGAATTCATTTAGAATATAAAATGAGGAAAATATAACATGATCTACTTGTGCTTTGTAAAGCTCATTTAGCCTCAATCAAAATTCTAATAGAATCTCTTCAGTTTTTCAAAAGAATTTCAAGTTTGGAGTTGAACTTCAACAAGAGTCACTTCTTGATCTCTAAAGGAGCCTCAATTATGGAATCTTGCATCTCTAGAATTACTAAAATGAGTAGAAAGCTTCCTTCTCTTTTGTATCTATGTATGTGTATGTCCACAAGAAGGTTGGGTTTCTCATAATGCTTTACCCTGATTTTAAAAAGTTCAGAAATAACTCTCCTCTTGGTTTAATAAATCACTTTCTTATGTAGAAAAACTTCAATTGATTAAGTCTATTCTCTCTTCATTACACATATATTGGAGTTCACATATCTTTCCTTAAAAACAGTTAATCAATGTGTTGGAAAGATTGTTCACAATTTTTTTTATGGAGTCACCATGATGGAGTGAAGGTGTTTGCTAAAGTCAAGTAGTCAGATATTTGCTCTCCTAAAGAAAAGGAGGTATGTGGGTTAATGATATCAAGGTAACCAATTCAGCCTTAACTATGAAAAGATTATGGTGATCTTAAAGGACAAAACTTCACTTTGGATGAAATGGATGTATAGTTATTTCTTGAAAGGCAAAATCATTTGAAAGGTGCAAAAGAGTCCTTCAAATTCTTAGTTTCTTGGTCAACTCCTGCAACTTAGAGACCATGTTAAAGCAGATAGTACTGCATCATAACGCTACACAAAGTAACTAGACCTATAACTATAGTAGTGGTGAGTCTAGGTTGATCCCACAAAGAGTGTGTGTAAAACTTTTGAAAAGAAGATAATCGGTGTTAAGGTTTTTTAGGGCTGGTTTTGGTTTTGGTTTTGAATAAGAAAATCAAACAAAACTAAACTAATGAAGAAAAATTAAAGAAAACATTTAAAAGTGATGAATATATGTGAAACTTGGTTCTTTGTTTAGTCTCAGTCTACACACAGTTTCACATATGTCACTGTATTATCGTATTTAAACCTCTCTTTAGATTATTGATCATGAATTAACAACAAGTTCTGTTAATCCCGATTTTTCCTTAGATCATAGTTAATTAAAAAGAACTTGTTAATTAACCCTAACTATTGGATAACCTAGAAGTAGCTCTCTAAGTTTAATCAGAAAGTCATGTTACAAATGAGAGAAACAGATCAATCTAAGCAATAATAACATAAGCTCAGACTATTTAACTCATGCTATCTTATCCCTAACTACTTAATATCTTTGATTGCCACATATTACTTTAAACATGACTATTATGTATTGTATTCAAGTTCTAGCAATGGGTTTTCATAGAAAACAATTCAATAGAGAATCAAAATCATTCTCACAATACCCAATCATTAAACACAAGATAATGTAAGCACTTCGAAAGGAGGGAAAGAAAACGATACACAATAACGTATGCTTAAATGTGCCCCTCGATGTCGAATTCACCTTTGAATCAACGTCAAAAAGGTCAGCCATCCATATATTCTCTATAAATCCCCAAGAATTAGCTCCTGTAGCCTCCATTCTTGTTGAAAAATATGAGAAAACGATGAAGATTTGTGCCTGTCCATTGCTGTCCATGTTCTCTTAGTTGCTCACTTCCAGCAATCACACACATTCCATATCCAAGAAGAATGGTTGTCAATTCTTCCTCTTTTTTTGGTCTAAGCCATCACCTGTTCTTTGTATATTCAAAAGATGGGTTCAAAGGGAGTGGGATAGCTAGCAAGAACTAAAGAAATGAAGCTGCTCCACTTTCTTGGTTCTTCACTCTTTCTTTTTCTCCAAGTGCAGTCGACACTCCATCTTTATTATCCAATGGCTAGGTTAATTTGAATGGACAGGTGGCCTCAAATTGATAGGAGCTTCATAATCCAACTACTATTCAATTCTGCCCTCCTTCAGCCGCACATCACACCTCCATTTTATGTCCATCAAAGCTAAGTTAAAATGGGATATCTAGGTTAAATGGGCAGTTGGATTAAATGGACAGTTGTCCATTTTCACCTCCATTAATCGAATTGTTGTTAAATATAGGCTAAAAACTAAGGACAAATTGCATGGTGAATTACAAGAATGCTTGTAACCACAAATGTAACATTTTAATTGTTACAACTGTGGTCTTACAGTTGTAACAATTTAATTATTACAGCTATGGTCTTATGTTCTATATGTTTACACTCTATTTTTTCTCCTCTTCTTGTAATCTTCTTCTTCTTCTTGCTCCATAAAGACAATAAGGTATGAACATTAAGAAGATGACTCAATGAGTATGCTTTCAGGTCACTTTAGCTCCTTCACTTCTGAAATGTACCTAAAATCAAATATGAGCTAAAGTTAGTATCCTAAACATTTTAAGGGATTAATCACTAAGTGTAATGGATTAAATGTATCAAAAATTAAGCACATAGTAACTGATATGTGTTGTAGAGTGGGAAATGGTGAGAATTGTTCAGTCTGGTCTGATAATTGGACAGGTTATAATCAATTGATCCAATAGTTTGGAGTCTTAGCAACTATAACACTAGGCTCCTTGTATGATAAGGTCTGTAAACTAATAGAGATCAATAATTAGGCTCTATCCCATGGTTTATTAAGATAAAAACCTGCATACTTACCTGATATTCATAGACCTAATAGTTTCATTTAGAAAGGAAAGCCAGATACTGTTACTACCAAGAAGGTAACTAGAAGTTTGTTACAACCTCTAGGTTCCAAAGTATCTTGGCATAACCTTTTATGGAACAAGTATTTGTTCCTAAAGAGCTTATTATTATTAATAAAAAAATAGACTAAGCATAAAGGATTGGTTGCATTTTCTGTCAGTAGATATGAGTTGTTCTTTATGCAAGGATTATGATGAAATCAAGGATCACTTGTTTTTTTAGTGTCACTTTGCTTTTGGTGTTTAGAATGAGATCTAAAGATATTGCTAATGGGACCTCATAGGAAATTCATTCTTAGATACCATACAATGGCTGATGGATCATTCTTGCAATCATAAAGACACTTGAAGAATTATCTTTTTGCTTTGGGGATCTGTATCCATAAGATATGGAATGAAAGGGACAATATATAAGAGATGCAAAAACAAATTTGCTACTATGAAAGAGACAACAACTGTGATTCTATAAACCATCGAGGTGAACCTTTTTTTAAGAACTATGTCAATTGATTCCTTTGGAAGTTTAAGGTGATAGCCTCTTAGTTTGGCTACTTGTATTTTTGTTATTTTAGTAGGGATTGTGATTTTCCCAATAGACTATGTGCAATCTTCTTTCGTGTCTTTTAATACATTCCTTTAATTTTTTTTAAAAAATATTTCATCCATTCTTATGTGTTAAATATATAATTTTGAAAAGAAATTTGAAGTACATAAACTAAAATATGTTGGTATTACTTTTATTACTTTCAAGAAACTGACTTGTTGATAATAAATTTTATAATCAATTTAATATATGATTGAAGTTTATAATCCAATATTATCTTTAGGTTCTTAAGGTCTTGGACTTATAAATAGTAATATGCGTCAAACAAAAACTAGTTAAGAGAAAGTAAGGAAATTGATCATGTAAGAAACTGGCGGATATCTTACTATGACTTTTTCACAAAATGGATACGACGACGAGTTCACTTTTGGAGTCAGTATAATTTCACTAGATATAGGCTGAAGCCCTCAACAAACCTTAGGGTTCGCAAGTTGGCGGGCTAGAAAAGAACCAAACTCCTACATCATCGTGGACAATAATGCCCAGAATTCAGTTTTATTTTTTCGATTGTTGAATTTTTAATATGGGCAGAGTGTAGAGTCTACTTATAAGAATTGGGCTTGGGTCAACTATTGTCCAAATAACTGGAACTAGTTGTTTGGATAGTTGACCCTTATCACTTATAAACCCTTTATCATTTTTATGTTTAGTCAATATGGGACATTCTAACATCGATTCATTGCAAAGTAGGAAGGATTCTATCATAACTCAAATAATCTTGATGGATGAGAATGTCATGATATTTTCTTCGAATGAGACGCAAGGTCCAACATATTTTCTGAATAATGAACATATTGAGTACAAGATATCCAAGTTTATAAATGAAGTACTAAAGAACCTAGATGGCCAGTTTGAGGGATAATGGATATTTGCTCAAGTTAATATCCACTGTACTTTTAGTTACTTATATGTCACATAACAAGTTCATAAGTCGAATGAAAGCAATATTAACTTCATTTAAAACAGAGACCGACGTCAAAATATTGAAGTCACCAATCCATTGTTCCATCTGTCAATCAATTCTGGCAATCTAAATCCATGGTTATAACTTACATTTATTTTATTACGAGTTTCGACTTGCAATCTGACTGAGCTTGCTGTGCAGTGATAAAGACGGTAATGTTACAGTTGGTTGAACTTTTGGCATCCTTCTTGAAGATCTTCAACGCGGTGGCTTTTCCTTGCACATTTGATGAAGAAGAAAAAATTAACACCCCACTCAGAAAATCATTCAAAAAGTATTGGTTATCCAATATCTCGTTCGCAGATACAGTCACAGATAGGCTCACATTATACTTTGATCGAGCAGGAATTTCAGCTGCTGTGATCGGAGCATCACCTATAACGTCGCTGTGATACCGGACATAGGCTGTACTGTCCTTGTACTTGAAGCTACCGTAGTTCCGATTGTCGATGTTGATTACTATGCCCAACGTGAAATTAAGAAATGGCACAGGAGAGAACGACCAGTTGAAGTTTTTGAGGGTGGCGGGATAAGCATAGATTTTAGGTTCTCTAGGCTTTAAGATAGTAAAATAGAGGACAACTAGGATAATAGCTGTGATGATTATGAGTATGGCAGCAGATGCGCAGAAGATTATCAACCCTTTTCTAGGCATTATTTTTCTTTCTTCCACTTGAGAGATTGGGAATTGGTATGAGTGTTTGCGGGATCATGAATGTGTGAGAAAATTTAACACGGAGATTGATTCAAGGAAGAGTAAAAGCTACTATACTATCTCTGCCGAAACAGATTTTCATCTCAATATTTATTTTAGTATCTTCGACTTCTAACGACTGCAACGCAAGAGTATTTAATTAGATTTGAAACTATCGTTCTTAACGTTCGACTTCATTGTAGTTGCTGTGGTGATATATACAACAGTCGATGGCGTTTTTGGCTAGTAGCAACATTACAAAAGAGATCTTAAAATTTTGGATTTGTGCCATTGTGCTCTTCTTGGATTTTGACAAAATTTCTGAATCGTCTTTTAGGGCGTCGAGCAGATGTTCGATCACGATGGACTCCTCGGGAAAAGATCAATTGAGACAGTCGTTTCTAAAACAGACGAAACAAGAGTATGGGCTTTCGAATATGCAATAATCTCTGTACATACAATCCACATTGAAGGCATGAATTAGGGCAATGTCAAAGGCCAATTAGGAATTACAGCTCTACATATAAGGTCATGACCTTCTTGAGTTTGGGAAATAAAATATAAAAGCGTTTTGCTGTGATGAGTTTTCTAAACATATTAGCAAAATATGAGTTGGTTACACTTATCTCTTTTTTTTAAAAAAGATAATAGTGTTAATAGATAAATAATGGAAATAATACAAGATAGACAAAAAGTTAAGAGGTATACCCTTTACATTCCTTACACAAATTATGTAAGGAATAACGACAAAATAGAAGTTAGAAAATAATAGAGCAAGCACACATGTTTAGATGTTCAAAGAATATAATATATCATCTATGCATTTTTGGTTGAGGTTCTTCACAATCAGCAGCTCACGGATATGTCGTATGATGTCTGACTGAATGGATTCTCCTATTGAACTTTGATGTGCAAACCTTCTGAGATTACGTTCTCTTTATAATGTGTACACACAACTCCCCAAAGTAAGAATAAAGATGAGTTACGTATGTTCTGAATGAGTTGTCTTGACTGATAAGCTTTGCATGATGTCTAATATGGTGTAACCTAGAGCAATCCATTGACATTTCCTCTTAATCCTCTGCCATATGATGAAGTTGAAGGGGCATGTGAAGAAAAGATGGTCTCAGGTTTCTATATGAAGCTGACATATAGGACATATTTTATCAACTTGCAAATAAGGCAAATTATCTGAAGTATTGAGCTTATTTTGGATAGCAAGCCAAAGAATGAAGGATAGCCGAGTGCTTTGTTCCACATAATTTTGTACCAATCAACTTCGGGGCATCTTCTTCTTAAGAGATTCTTGGTGATTTTATTGCTTAGAATGTCGATCGAGTAGCCTTTCCAATAGCGTATATAGAATTTGGATCATTCCCATCTCTGCTTGTGACATCATCATGCACCATATCTCTCAAAGTAAATAAATTGATTCAAGAAGGGAGAATGAGAGGAGCTTCTACATATTTTCCATATACTTCTATCTTGAAGAAAATAAAATTATAGCCATCTTATCCACAGTGAGTGTTGTTAACAAGCAAAATCCATCAAAGTCGCTTGAGAATCAAAGCCTAGTTTGTAGTTTTGATGGATGAGATATGCAGGTCACCTTCTTCCTTAAGAAGGCATACATCAGTCGTTAAAACTATCTAAAGGATCGCAAATGCAGCGGAAATAACAAATTGCAATCCTATATTCATCTGTTATATTTAACAAACATACTAATAGTAAAAACAGGTAAAAATGAATACCTAGAATTTGACGATTAATCGATAATACGAAGTCTCTATGTACTCTACACTGAGAAATATGTCCCTCTTTCAACACTTGATATTGCTATGGTTAAATTTTGACAAACTCTTTCTTTAAGAGTAAAACAAAACAATTTTGTCTCTTTTCTCTTGTTTATTCATGCACGTACCAAAGAAACGAAAAATGAATATAACTATATCTCTTCATTTTTCATGCACGTCCAGAATATGAAAAATGTGTATATATATCATTACAAATGTAACACACAACATATGTCTTAACATTGTTTTTTTTTGCAACTTGAAAAACCAACCAATGCATCCTCTCATTTTGGTTTTTAAAATATAAAACCAAAACAACATCATCCACGCCAAAAATCATCTAACACCTATTTGTTTTTTATAATTATTATTATTTATAAAATGAAATAAAATAAAAATATTTTATTTTTAATCATTTATTTTGTACAAGAGAATTTCCACTATTAATTATATTTTTTGTGTTAGCTAAAAATATAATAATATGCCATATAGATTATTTAATAAATTATCTCATAATAAATTAAATAATCATAAAATGTCGGTCATTAATGATTGGTGAATGACTTAGAAAACTCCTTTTTTCACTCATTCAATCGCCCTGGCCAAGGTCTTGAAATAACCATTAAGATCAATGACAACATAAAGCTCAAACTCATTACCTAGAGTCGATGGATCCCATTTTGACTCACCTCTAATTAGATAGGTATTTAATTATATTCAGTGATCATTCAACTAGCATTTTTACACACTGGGTGTCTAATATCAAAACATAATAAGTGGCTTATTGATTACTCTGATGATCTTAGGTCAGAGAAAAAATATACATTTAAATCCTTATGAGAATATCCCACTTGACAGTTCATAGGTGATATTAACCATTAGGAATTCTCAGTTTGGTTAGTTCAATGATAATATCTCCATATGCATCATCTATATATGTATCTTAGTAAATAAGATCTACTAATATCCATCTAATATATACTACTACATACATATTGATCTAACCGGATCATTAAATTCCTTATTTGATGATCCTATGATCAAGAACACTTTTAGATTAAACTCTAAAGACTTGACTCTCATTATCATAATCTTCATTACGATGGCAAGTGTATAAATTTAATCAAGGACTTATCATATTATAATAAAACATAAATGTAATATGATAATAAAATCATTTGTCATGTTATTAATTAAAATTAATAATCATAAAACTAAGGTATTCAATTTATTACATAACAATTGGGTCATGAGCATAATTCCAACACTATCTGGATGTCTCCATAAGAAATTTTTGAGCAATCTTTCAATATTTTTTATAATTCTTTGGGAGAGGAATATGTAGGAACTCTAATATATATGCAAAGAATTAAGCACAGATTTTATGAGTTATAATTTACCCATATAGGATAGAGTTTTATTCACCCATAAGCTAATTCTTCTTCGAATTCGTTCAATGAGGGGTAAGTATTCCTAGTAATTAAGGTGTTTGGTGGTTACTGGAAGTCTTAAATATGTTCTCGAAGGGCTAGTGGGATACATACAAGTAGCTTGTGTAACAAGCGATTAGAGATCAAAGGCAGTTTCGAAGAATAAAGAGGCTCTTACTGAGATTGATATGCAACCCATATTAGCCTTTAAATATGTCAAGTGCCTTCATGAAGGTGTTGATGGAACTCATCTGAGCTCTACAAAAGAGAAGGAGGTCATCGATAAACCCAAGGTTAGTTAAAACAATCTTCTTACATTTGGAATGGTATTTAAAATTTGGATTGAGTTGCACTACTTGTTTGATAATTGAGCTAAGGATTTCCATACATAGAATGAAGAGATAATGTTGGAACCCGATCCGGAGACCGGACTCCAACTGTTTATAACTTAACATTCTTACTCTTGCTTCGATACCATAAATGTTGGACCCCGTTACCGGAATCCAACTCTTGAACCGTAAAACATGAAATTTAATCATGTTGCCTTGTAGGGTTTATTTCATTTAACCCTAATTCAAATTTACCTCTCTTGTAAATCATAGCAACTTTCGTAGTCCTGAAACCTTGTGTTTACAATCTTACTAGGTTCTTAACTG
>JAOTIZ010000002.1:30189623-30204888 GCA_027123425.1 Erythroxylum panamense | reverse complement strand
GCTGGTATACATAGAAGTGAGTTTTAAAACCCTTTGCAGGTTTGGGTTTATGAAAATACAGTCGTTATGCTGCCGAATTTTTGATTCAAATAAAGATAGAATAAAATAAGAATTGATAAAAAGATAAATTTTGGGATTTTGTATGAATGTATAAGAAGATGATTAAGAATTGAGTTTTGCATGAGGAAGAATTTCCAAAGGGGAAATTTGTATTTGATTTGCATGAGTTTGAATAAAAATGATTATAAGAAAAAGAAAAAAATTTAGACCGGTTTCGGATAGTTTAGTCTAAGGTTTCCAACGCGATAGTTATTTCTAAGATATTTGTTCTCGGACGTCGGACATTTGTTTCAGTTCGAATGAATCATTTGTATCCCTTTCATTCGATTCAAATTTGTGTTCGCTTTCTGATATGTATTCGCCATTTGTTCATATCCGATTTGTTATTTGATTTGTTTTTCTTTGACTTTCGCTTTCGATTCGCTTCCAATATGGTTCTGTTTCCGCTTTTAAGTTTCGATTTGAATTTCCGATTACATTCGTATTCGATTTGATTTCTTTGATTTTCGCATGCGATTCTGCTTTTGTTTTGTGTTCTGCTTTGTTATCGATTGTTTCGCTTTGTTATCCGCTCATTTCACTTCCGTTTTTCGGTTGGGATCCGGTCTCCAGATCGGGTCCCAACAGTACACTGCGCCGTGCAAAGGGTCCTTTTCTTGTAGTGCAATGAAGATACTAACCATTGGTAAGGCTACCTCCTCCTTCACTATAAGCAACAGAGCCAGTAGTTTTAATCACCGTTGGCAATGAAGGAAGAGGCAAACCTAGGAGCCTCTTATGTGGTGAAGAAGATGAGCGTTAGAGAAGTAGATACATGAAGCAATGGTGGAAGGGGTAATTATAAACCCCAAAATAGGTACCAATTGGAGGTTAGAAAGAATCAAAGGAAACGCAAAAAGAAAGAAACACTCTAGCACTTCTCACTTTTCTATCTCACACTCACGCAGTTGGTTTTTGTCTAGAATTTTTTTTATATCTTGGTTTTTGTCTACAAGGTCTACAATTATGGGAGCATTCATTTATATAGCACTATGTTTGTTTATTATTCCAATATTAAGTTATTCCAAATCACATTATTCCAATATTAAGTTATATAGCACTGATTTCCTTCTACTCTTTTTTACTTCTTTGCTGCAATTCAAAAAATGCATAATCCATAAGGTTAATTAAGAATGCAGATGTATATAGCTAAGGAGTGATTCTTTTGTAGCTACTGTATATAAAATTGGTTGTGGATCCCATCACTGTGTTTTGTTACTTCTTTTCTTCTCACTCTAATGGTATGGCCATAATTTATGATACAAGTTACACTTTTTTGCGATTTGGGTTCTCCTTAATTTAATTTAGGAACAATTCATCCATTTTCTTTTCATAAATTGTCATTGTTTTTAATACTTAGTATTCTTCAATATTATTCAAATCTTAGTGTTGAATTGCAACCATATTGTTTAATCCGTATACCAAATTGTTGCCATCTTTGAATTGGA
The DNA here is from genome assembly GCA_027123425.1 of Erythroxylum panamense. Taxonomy (NCBI): domain Eukaryota; kingdom Viridiplantae; phylum Streptophyta; class Magnoliopsida; order Malpighiales; family Erythroxylaceae; genus Erythroxylum; species Erythroxylum panamense. The sequence continues at coordinate 30,203,341 of JAOTIZ010000002.1, read as the reverse complement.
ATTATTAATTTGAAGAGGGACTTTGAAAAGGTTCCAAAGAACTTGCCCATCAGTTCTCTAAAAGCGATATGGCTAATGAAGAAGTTCTAAATGTGGAAATTGTAGTGATGGTAGAGTTGTTGGTACTAGCGTGGATGAGAAATTGAATATGAATAATATGATTGAGGAGCTTGATTTGATAGAAATTCCTTAAGTTATTGTTATATAATTTTGTGTTATATATATAAATGCAAATGTCATCACCAATTTCATTATAGAATTTTATCGTTGGCTTATTGTTTTCCTTTGTTAGAATTTGAGCACTAATAATTATAATGTGATAAGTGTAATGGTGTGGACTCGACGTCTTCTGTTAATAATACTTTAGATTGATGGTTATTTGGTTTGTTATAATTATTTAAAAGCCCTGCTAAGAACTCCATGGAGTGATTATAACCCAGAAAAGAGATTTTATGGATGCCCCAAATATTTGGCAACTTCTTTTTATTAAGGTAAAAATGTTGGCCTATATGTATAATTTTTTATCTTATAAATTAATTTTATTTCAAGTTGTAAGATGTGATTTTTTTTTCAAGTGATAATATGAGAAATTTAATAAAAGGGTTGTTAAAGTGATTTGCAAAGTAAAGAAAGAAATATGTGTGTTAAAGAACGAGGCCCAAAGAACCACATTCAAATTAAGTTTAACTGTAGAAATTGAAGAGAAAATTTAGCTCATGAAATAAGACATTATTTTATTGACAAAAGAGAAAATGAGTTGAAAATTATTTTATGATTATTATATTAAGGTTTGTGTGCTTATGGTGAATGATATTATAAAAACTATTATGGGGAAATGACACTGTATTACAATAATTTGTTTTAAACTTGAATTCTAATGAATTAGTGTTATGATATGAATGTGTAGTAGAACTTCTCTTAGCATGTGCAATATAACATATTGAATATAATTATTCTATATCATTTCTCATCATTTACGTTAGAACTTTTATTGATACTTGTAATTTTTTTATTCTCTTAATAATTCATTTTGCTAGATTTCATAAAGATGACTTCTTTTGGAGAATATTAAGATGCATTAATTTTGATAACATGTTCCTTAATACCAAAATAACTTTAATGCACATTCTCAATTGAAAATATTTCAAGTGATTCTGAATGTATATTCTTGAGCTGCATATCTTTTCCATGATACTTTACTGGAAATCCCATAAAAATGCAAATTATGGAAACTATAGAGAAAGGAAAAAGAAGCAGTTGATGCTATTACTTGCATAAAATAATAGATATATAAATATATTATTAATCAAGGATTAACTACTAAAAATGAAACATCAGAAAGAAACTTAAGCATCATAAACACTAGGTGGCGTTTTTCTAGTCATACACTTAGCTTTACAGCAGGCATAACAATCTAATCCAAAACAAAAATGATCCTCTTAGTTATAAAAACAAATCAGTCTTAAAAATCTAACAACCATATACAAAAGTAGAAAACATATTTATGATTGTTGGAATTCATATATAAAACTACCAACATCATCCATCTATCAGTCCATCAATGCATATAGTGTTATGGAAACAATACATCCATAAAAACTTGGCCCCAACATATATGACAACATTTATGTGGTTGATTTTTTTTGTCATATTGCTTCCCTCATTTGCATTTGATTGGGAAGGTTGTTCCTGTTGTGGTTGAGTCAATGTTTTCATTGTTTTTGTCATATTACTTCAGCTTGTAGCTATTGAGAAGTGATGTTAGATTATCCTTTAAACCAAAGACCCCTTAGTTCAACTGACAACTTGAATGTATGCAGAATATCTCCGTACTTCCTTTTACTAGTATGTAAAGAGCCACCAACCTACAAATACACATATCATATACAATATTCGTTTGAATTAGTTATCAATAATGTAATAAATGTTTATAGAACTCATGTTATTACTTTTTTGACTCATTATAAAAATATCTCTAACCATTTTTACATCGTGAGCCTATATTAATAAAATGTAACATAATCTCCAGTTATTACAACCAAAATAAATTGATAAAAAATTAAATGTTTATGTACCTGTGAAGATGTCTGAATGATAACCTGATAAGTATTATAGAAACAACAATATGACTTTCATATATGAAGCAATAAACACTAAGCAATATAAATGTAATCAAACAAGGTTTTATACTTGTGAAGATTCCTAACCAGATTGACTTGAGCTTTTTTTCTTTCATTTCGTAGCATTGTGGTCAAAATTGTCACATCTCTAACAATTTTGTACCTATCCTTTTAAGAAAAGTTATTTGGATATTTTAGTTTTTAAAGCTTATTTACTCCTCTCGTTCTAGCTATTTTTGGTCTCCTTTATATGACTCTTTTTGGTGGTGGGTGTAAAACTTCTACATTAATAATAGGATAAAAATTGAACCCTTTATAGGATGCAACACATAGTTATACATAGTATTGATACAATGAAGAAGAGGATACATATCTTTGGAATGGAGTAGCAGTAATGGACATAACAAATAGGCAAGCAAAACAACTAAAGTATGGGATAAAACCTACAGTTGGATGGGGTAAATTGATATGGAGAAACACTATCAAGCCAAATGCTAGCTTCTTGAGCTGGTTAACCATGAAGGACAGACTAAGCAATATGACAAGATCAAAATTCCTCTCCTCCTCTAAAAGATGTATCCATTGCAACCTAGATGAAAAGGACAGAGACCATCTATTTTTCAGATGTGAGTATTCTAATAGAGTATGGAGGCAAGTCTCCTCTCTATATACACTCAATGGCTATCACAACAATCTAAATGACATTATTCAAGAGATACTGCTAAACCATGCACCCAAACATGACAAGGATGTTTATATGGAAGCCTTTACAACATGTATTTAGGAGATCTAATAGGAAAGGAATAACAGAAGGTTTGCAAAAAGGGAAAGAGACATGCTTTCCCTCACAGAAATCATCTATAATAATATTAGAGAACAATTGGTTATAAACCAGATGGAGAAGAAATGTAGCGAGAGACTAGCTATATCTAGGAGAATCTAACGAGAATCCAAGAATACCCAATACTTAGAGCAACAAATTTTTACAACCTAATCTAGCTGAGGTCTTTACACCAGATCCTTCCCAAGTGTTGAAGACATGCAGTCGAGAGAAGCGAGATAGTGGTCAGAGCTCAAACACACAAGATGACCCTTTGAATATCCTTAATCGGAAAAAATGAGTGAAGAAGAAAAGAGAAGATGAAGTTACTAAGCTCAAACCAGAAAGTTCTTACCTCCTTAGTCGTCTGAAGAAACTGAAGATGGAGACTTTCCAGTTCGAATTCGAAAATGCTTGGTGAAACTTGAAATGGGGGGCTTTTTATTAACTCGTTTTAAGAAGATCCGAGAATTACATAAAATGGTTTTGTTACATGGAGACATTTTCTAGATTATGATGTTATTTTGGTCTTTTTTTTGATATTCTATTAGGAAGATAAGTGTTGAATCAAACTCCTTTTCTTCTTAAATTCTTTTTAATTTAAAAAAAACACATGATTATACAATTTTAGGGAATTGGGCCTTCTTATAGCAATCATTTACAAATGCCTCCACCCTTTGTTTAAAATGGTGAATAGAACTTGTTGCATATTTGCAAGGGTATCCATATAGATCCTATGCCTAACAATGGTTGGTGCCTACCAATCCTTACAATGTGATCTCCATCATTCCTTGACATTTAATATACCCTATCTCCTTTCCATACTATTCTTCATTACATTGCATCTTTCATTTTTCTTATAATTTTTTCATAATGTTTAGGGTAATATCTGACTTTAAAGCATGAAAATATTCTCTCCTATCTGCATGCCTCTTCATCACCTTGATTTTGATTATTTTAACCATGTTAATATATGGCTTATCTCTTACTGGTAAGATCCACCCATTTAAGGTTCCACTCATATTGTTGTTGACAATTGGCATTTTGATTCAAATGACTAGTAGCATCTTTCCCTCCTCTCCTTAGAATGTTCAAGCAATGGTGATGCACATTTGATAGTTGTAGGGTGCATTACGTTTAATAGGCATTTTAGTTTGTTTTTCGTGGTTAAATAATTGATTTATGTATGTTTAGGTTTAGAATTGTATTAATTGGTTAGATATGTGCATTTTAAGTGTTATAAAGGTTAGAACATGCTATTGACCTTTAATTTTGTGTATTTGAGGTGTCATGATGTGTTTGTTAGTGTTTGAGATCAGATATTGAAGAATGGAGAAGAATTGGAGGAAGCTCGATGGAAGAACCAAGCCCACGTTCGTGGCCTATAGACCACGATCATGATGGAAGCAAAATGGACAGGGCACGATTTGGCAGAAGTAAATCCCAAGTGCCACAATCATGGAATACGTGACAACAAACACAAACCGGCTTCTAAAACTCTAAGGTTATTTCTGTCTTTTTGGGTTGAGTAAAACCTAGTTTATATCCTAAATAGAAAATACTATAGAGAAGGGGGAAGAACCCTAATTTTCATAAGCCTTCATTTTCCACTTTGAAAGAGAACATAAGGAAGAGAGAAGAAGGAGAAAAGGGGAGAGGAGCATCTGCAGTTGCTGTCTAGCTACTCTAACCCAGCGATATCAAGTTTTTTACTACTTTCTCTTTTTTATTTACTTCATCTCGATGTATGACTTGAGTTTGAGAATGTTGAAGATGTTGTTCCAAACTCCTTTAGGGATATTTTCTTGAATCAATGTTAATATGGTTTCTTTTGATGTTAATATTTTGAGTGTTGTGATTATTTGTTGTATTTACATGCTTCGATAACACGTCGAGAGAATGAACCAATAGCAAAACGAATAGATTGGGTAATAAGAGATAAACAATCTAATAGATTATGCAAATAATCAAATCAGAAATTTAGATGAAGAGAGATCTCATGTGAGGACCCGGTTGTCTATTAGAGGGCTTAATTGGATGTGGGTTTTTTTGTTAATTGAGAGGCTGAAATTTTCATAATTCAATTAGGGCTTATGATTTAAGTTTAATAATTATAACTCGAAAGAGAGTAATCCACCCTTCGAAAGTCTAGGACTGATATCATATTAACTCAAAAGTAATCATGTTAGCATTTGATGACAGGATAAACCCCTTTCTCATAATCAATTATTCTTCCTTGTGTGATTTCCATTGTTTAATTGGTGGTGCTCTTTGTGATTCTTTGCGTGTTAATTTTACATTTTAATTCCAATAAATCATCTTCACATGTTTTCTTTTTTGTACAATTTTTATTTTCTTTTTTAATAATTCTGTAAGCCTTGAATAACTTAGAATTAGATTTGTTCGACAGGTCCTCGAGGGATCGACACCTCACATACTACACCCACAACTTGTGTGCTTGCAATTAACTTGCCTTAACAAGTTTTTTCTGCCATTGTCAGGGAGTTAATAGGATTAGTTTAATTCTTTTAATCTAAAGAAATTTCACCATCTTTTGTGATTGTGGTATCCAGTCACAAGAAATTAATTAAAAATGAAAAAAAAGGAAAGAAAGAAGAGAAGGAAGTTTGGGCTCAAAGTAGAAGACACATCAATTTGGACATCACAAGGAAACAATAAAAAATCTATAAAGGTTAAATGCCAAGAAGAGATAGAAAGAACGATGATAGAGGAAACACATTATAGGGAGCAAAGGACTCTTGCAGACTTCAATGAGGCACAATTTGATTGAGAAAGTCATCATCCTTATTCAAATACCTACAATTCAGGTCAGCAAAACTACCAAATTTTTGTTAGTCTAACAATGTAAGGACTCACATGGGACATCAAGACCTATTAGGATTTTAACAAAATGAGTCCAGTTTATGGGAATCTAAATTGGACAAGATCAGAGATAAGCTCGTTAATATGGAAGAGGCCTAGAAGAGACTAGAAGAGAAGTTTGAGCAAGTAACGGAAGACCATGCCTCTTTTATTCACAACCTAGAGCTTTAAATGACATAGCTTTCCTATAAATTTTGTAAGAGAGGTTTGGAAAACTATCTGAGCAATATTGAAGTACATCCAAGAGAGTAGTGTAACATTATCACACTTAGGAGTGGGACAGAGCTAGATACACTAGAAGAAAAACGAGTTGAATCTCACCTTGTAGAAGACCAAGAGAAGAAGAAGAAGGGTGAATCATTCAAGAAAATTGATGTGGTCGAATCTTTAAAGGAGTAAGAAGAATAAGAACATATGACAATGGGCAGAGAGCTTAAAAAAACCTTACCCAACATTAGGTGCTATTAAACATTTAAGCTAAAGTGATATGTAAATTTAAGTATAAGGGAATATAAGAATTGAATGGCGTGAAAAGAAATTTTGTGAAATATGGGATTGGAAGTCTTTGGTATTACTACTACCTTATAAATATTTTCTTGCTTATTCTTATATAAAAGAGGGAAAAAATCTTTTGAGTGGCAGCATATAAATAAGAAATTTATGTTCCGTCTTCTTTAACAAAGGTCAAGGTTTAACTTTTTTGACTAAGTTCATAGTTTGATCTACATTGTTCTTCTATACTTTTGTTTAAATTCTTTACTAATGTTTATAGGTTCAACCTCTTTTATCCATTAGTTCTCACCTTAACATGCTACATTATTACTTGTTATAATTAAAATCCTTAATGATTTCTGAATGTATGAAAACAAACATATAACATTATAAGAACTTGAGTGAAACATCGAACCATTAAACATAAGAGTGGCATAAGTTATAACCATGAGGAGATTCAGCAATAATTTATACATGCCTTAGAATGATATTGTCTTAATTTATATTTATGAATATCTCCTTGTAAATTTTGGTTATGGTGTGTATTGTTACTTTAATCTTGATTAGTTTGAATATTAAGGTCCTATACTCTTTGATTTCATAAAAAGTGGATTAATAGAACTGTTTTGTTTTTTGTTTAATTTTAAACATTTTTACCAAGTATAGAAAAAAGTATGGGAGATTTGATGTTAAATGTTATTATTTTGAGTCTTAATCCCCTCTTATTATGTGAAATCTTTTGTTCAATTTAAAAGATTTGCTGATATTTTGTACTTGTGTATTCTTTGGCACTTAGAGGTAAAAAAAATCAAAAAGTCATAAATTAAGGTGCTATTAGAGAAATAGACAAAAACTAACAAAGGTGTTCCTAATGACTAGGCATGGACACATTTAGTAGTAAACAAAGTTTTGAGAATTCAAACTCACAATCAAACATTTTAGGATTTTTAAATCCTATTTGGACTAAATATGGAGAGTAATGTATGGTTTATAATTTTTTTAGATGAGTAAAGCAAGGAGATATAGTTCAAAAAAAGAGATAATTAAAAAATATATTTGACTTTAGGTTAGGAGGAGGAGGACGATATCTTTTTTGTATTTCTAACTTCCTCATTAGTTTTATGCTGTTTTTTTCTTCAAGAGAAGCCAATAACAAACTAAGAATTTTTATGATTAAGTTTATTTTTCTTGGTTGAAGGGAACTTAAACCTTTGAAACTTTGTTGATAATGAGATATTTGGGTCTTAATAAAAATTGATTTGTCTATTCAGATATTGAATTGTTATTATGTGCTTATGTCTTAAGATTGTTTGGGTTGATTTTGTTTGATAAGTTTCATTAGTTTACTGATTGAAATAGTTTACTACTAGATTGAATATTGAATATATCATTATTCATTCCCTTTAATCTTTGTAGCGATTAGGAGTTCATAATTTGTTGCATCAAGAATCATTAGCTCCTAAGAATAATGTTTTACTGGATTAAAAGTAACTGTGAATATTATGTTATCTTACTTTGCTAGTTTTTCTTATTCTTAAAGTTTTTGTTTAGTTAAATTTTGAATCATATCTAAGGTTGTTGAATAATAAAGATTAATTGGATTACATATTTCTAATTAGTTAATCATAAGATATAACAGGCATTAACTATCACAACAAATATTTGAATAATAAAATAATTTTCTTTTATATCGATGATCAATCGTAGTTTTATTAGTGGATATGACCATATACTAAGGTTGGTTTCTTTGAGTGGATGAGACCATAGATCGATGTTAGTTTCTCTAATAATTTACACAATTTCTAATCAGATCATAATAATTGAATAACTTGAAAAATATGAATCATAAAATAAAGGAATTGTACCTTATTCATATTTCCTGCTAAAACATTTTTGAAGTGTCAACAAGGACCTATTTATGAATTTAGAGTCTAATGGTATCCACAAAGCTATCAGAAAGAAACTAAACTCTTTGAGAGGAAATAAGCAGGAGGACTAGCTCCTTAGACTAACTTCCTATATATAGAAAAAAAATCTTTAAGGTTTTGTTTTTATTAAAATTAAATATTTCAATTATAATGAAAGTAAAACTCTAACTATAATTTAATTTAATTTTAATAAAATCAAATATCTTATATTTAATCCCTAAAATTTTCAAAACTTCATAATTAATCGAAATTGATTTTTCTTTTAAATTGCTACTTACGTGTGACTCATTACGTTCCTAATATGTTGGCAATGATTATAAATTATAATTCAAATTCATAATTAGAATTAGATAAACTAAAACTTCTTTTAATTTATCATTAAGTCTCCAATTAAATAATTTATAATCATAGATCAAGATTGATGTCTAACATCATGTCATGACCACCCAAATATTAGAAATAGCATAGCAGTTTTACTAAACCTGTCTATGCATGGTTATGATGTATAATTTAGTTCTTCTATCATCCAATATTCTAATTGGACATATTATGGATATAGAGTCTACTCTTTAGATTCAATCATGTTCGTTCTTACTAATTAGTAATTCATTTATAGTTGATATTTTAAAACATCTTTGCCAATGTTAATTCACTCTGTTAATAGAATTCCTTAAATTACTATGAATCAAGAACATTTAAAAATTTCTCTAATTACTTTAAAGTGACGATGACTTACTCAACTATCTTTATATGGTTCATATTGTATCTAAATACTACTAATTGAGCTATCCTAAATAGAATAGGTCATAAGTAGCATCAAAATATAGAAATTCCCATATAAGATAACTTGGTAATCTCAAGTCTAAGGATCAATTATATAACCATCATAATAAGGAAATTCACAGACATGTAAGTAATATTTTATTTAGGATCCTCATAATTAGGTTAGTTCAGTAAACTTATTCTCTGATAAGCACTCACATTTTTTTAAAGTATCTTCATACTTTAACATATGAGATCAATTACTTTTTTCATAAGAAAGAAACATAACATGTGTTAGTTTTACCGTTTCATCAAGATCTCATCTTATTGAAACTACAACTAAGAATATTTTAGAAATACTATATAAATGCAAGATGAATCTCATAATTATGATCTCATTATAATTTCAATTACAAAGTAATTATTATAGGATTTTACCTTTAGCATCAAAACATCAAATGTAATTAACAAAATACATAAAGATAAAACAATGCTTTCATTAATTAAAATAATAATTTCATGCATAAAATTGCAACCAAACAATTGACTACAAGGGCATAAACTAACAAGCCACTACTTGTACTAAAGTTAGTCAACTATATATCTAATACCATATCCATCCATATGTCAATCATGTCTTAGAGGATCTGTAAGATACTCTTCCATTTGAACTCACTCCAATATTATGTCTTTCCACTCCACAATCTCTATAATCAAATGAAACTTTCTGAGAACATGTTTAGACTATTTATTAGTAGTAAAATAGGCTCAATAATGCTAGGAACCATTCTAAGTTCAGTGATGAACTTTTTGATGCAATTCACTTCCTTTGTCACCTTTGACGCTGAAATGTACTCTACCTCATTCATAATATCTACAATGGTTAGTTATTTGCTACTCTTCTAACTTATCATATCACCATTTAAAGTAAAGATGTACCGTAACTATGATCAACTATCATATGGATATAACTAAAATCTAGCATCTGAATACCCATAAACTCTTAGTTTAGCTCCTCTATAGACTGAGAAAACATCCTTAGTCTTAACACTTTTTCTACGTTTGTAGATTGAGATAACCTAAGCAACCTTTTTAATATATCTCTATAGATCTTTATTCCCAAAATATAGGCTACTTCTCCCATATCCTTCATAGATAAGTTCTTGGATAACAAAATATTTACATAATGGAGCATTGGTATATTGTTTCCAATTAGGAATATGTCATCCACATATAACACTTGAAAGACAACAATCCCACTAACCAGTTTATAGACACATGGTTTATCCAAAGTTTTGATAAAATTAAACTCTTTGATTGTCTTATCAAAATGGATTCCAACTCCATAACGCTTGGTTAAGTCCATTAATAGACTTTTACTACTTGCATACTTGATTAGAAAATCTCTTGGATTCAAAACCTTCAAGTTGTGTCATATACACATAGTTTATCAAATTCTCATTTAGAAATGTTATTTTGACATCCATCTTCCAAATTTCATAATCATGATATGCTACTACAGCCAATAAATTCCTTATAGATTTAAGCATAGCTACTAGTAAAGAGGTTGCATCAAAATCAACTCCTTGTTTTTATTTGTAATCTTTATCCATTAGTCTTGATTTATACATATATGTATTACCATCCATGTCAATTTTTCTCTTAAAAGCCCACTTGTATCCAATAGGTTCAATACCATCAAGAGGATCCACCAAAGTCCATATTTGGTTAATGTATATGAATTCCATTTCATATCTCATGGCCTTATTCCATTTTAAAAAATCAATGTCAAAAATTAATCCCTTAAAAGTAGTTGGCTCAATATCTATGAGTGATACATTGTCTACCCTTTTCAATATAAAGATCTAATCTAATGGGGCGATAGCGCATCCTATTAGTACGTTGTGGGCTATATGTTTCTTGAACCTTCAGTTCTACATCGTATGTGTAACATCCCTTTACCCATGTTAAGGCTAGAATAGCAAGTTATGAGAAATCACTGAGAAAGTAGGAAAATATATGTCATGCATAAGTTAAGTGTGACATGATTTTTGCACATTCATATGACTGTACATGCATTCATTGACATTTTTCAGGTGTATTTGGACTGAGCTGTGATTTTTGGGAGATTTATGAATTTGGAATTTATTTATATTGGAAATTTTATTGATTAGTGGAAGTATTATATTTGTGAATTTTGGTGAATTTTGGATTTATTTCATAATTTATAGAGTATTATCGAAAAAAAAGAGAGGAATCAAAAGAATATTGGAGATAATTGGATTGTAAAGGTGATAGTTGAAGTAATTAGTTCAAAAGGAACTTAGTTAGGCTTAGACTTTATAAAAGTGACAAGTGTCATTGATTTCGTTAAATGGCTTTAGTATTTTTGTCTGAGAGTGAGTTTAATTTAAGAGAGTGAAAAGGGGATAAGTTATATGTTTAAGTGTTATTTCGTAGTCACCTTTTTCGTAGCCACCTCCTTTAAATTTCCTTCCAAAACACAAAGTTTTTCATCAAATACCTTTCAAAAGTTAGCTTTGCTCATTTTTTTCCCACACCACTTCCACTTTGTTGTTCGTTCTTTTTCTCTAAAGAAAAACCAGAAGTTGGTCAGTTACACAGAGGAGTACGTAAATTTGCATGGAGTTAGTGCTTTGGTATAATTGAAGCTTTTGGAGTTTTTAACAAGTAAGTATTGAATAAATCCTTTAGAGTTATAGATTTATGAAATAAATTTGATGAATTACTGTCATCTGCATGAACATGGAATTTTCGTGTACATACATGGCTACTGTGAAAATGGGATGAAAAACATGGATATAGTGTTATTTAGAATTTGATGGATTTCTAGTGATCTGATGTTATGGAATTTTTTTTAGTGTTAGAAATAACCATGAAATGGTGTTTAAGATGAGTGTAGGAAATGAAAGTATGAAAAGGTGATATACTCTGTTTTCGGTTTTTCTTCACTGTGCATGTAAATATATATATGCATGTGTATACGTGAGTAGATGGAAGCTTTAGGGATTATAAAGAAAATGATGTTTGAGTTGAAGAGCAATTGTAAAGTGATGGCTTGAGATGAAAATGAGTGTTTAAATAAAAGTTGAGAAGAAAAATAGAGAATGTAAAAAGGATGATATTATGATATACTCGTTTCTCTTCACTGTGAATATGTATATATTTATATGAGTATACGTGAATATGTGAGTATTTAGAGATAACCAAAAGAATGATTTTTGAGTTGAAGTGTAGTTGTAAAATGATGGTCTAAGATGGAAATGAGTATAAAAATGAAGGTTGAGAGGAAACATGGGGATTGAGAACAAAAGTTAAAAATGCAGAAAAAGTGACAGAGCATGAATATGATGAACATAAATTTTTAACTTTTGATGGTTTTTGATTAAAATTGTATATTTTGGGGTAATATGAATGTATGGTGAATGAGTTGATTGAAATGGAGTATAAAAACTAAAAATAAAAATTTGAAATGTTGGATTTTAGATAATAGAGTCTGGAAATTTTTCTGAGAATAAATATTGAGAGTTGATTTTTGATCTAAACTTTTATAAATTTTTCTGTGTTTATCTAGGCAGATTTTGACAAAATTTTCTTCATAAAAGTTTTAGATCTTTCTTTTAGCTTTCCATTGATATAAAGTTTGCAAAATTTGGAGTTATGGATCAAAAGTTATGGAGTTTAGAAGTTGAGATGTCAGTGAAGAAGAAGAAGTGGAAAAGTCTTAAAAGTCACCGTCAACTTTTAAGACTTTAGGCCAAAAGCACCATCGTGCAAAAGCATGAGGGTGACTTTGAGAGTTAGCCAAAAAGCACCGTTGGAGATTTGATGGCAACAATCGCTATCATGCAATTGCACGATAACGACTTTGAAGTTTTGAGAGGCTGATGAATATCTGATAAGTTTTTGGCTATAACTTCTTCATCCGACCTCCAAATGACCTGATTTTTGAAGCATTGAATTTTTAAGACATTTTTCTACCTCTCATAAAGAATTAGTAGCATTTTTAATTGATTTGAAAAATATTGATCGATTCAAAGTAAGGGTATTGGTTGGAATGGTATGAACTAGTGTTGACTTACTGAACACCCCCCAGTATTTTGATGATATCTTGATCTATAGGATTCCAAATGGGAATGATTTTTAATTTGGAGTAAACTAGAGATATAGATATACAAATTTTCTCAAGAAGTAGAATTTTGATTCAGCCTCTAAGATATTTAATTTCTAGATGGAAGTTGTGCATAGTACACTGTTTTTGAATATGGATAACTCGATGATGTTTTAGGCATATCTTCCAAATTACTAAACCAAATTGGTGATTTTGGTGTCAATGGAGAGATAATACATAGAGGAACACTTTTCTAGAAGAGAGTTTGACCAAATTATCTCATTTTCACCTTCTGATTGAACATGAACAGTAGACCCGAAAGGGGTATCTTGGAAAAATCTGAAAGTGATTCAATGAATTATGAATTGTGATTTAATGGTTTTGTTGAGGTATAAACCTAAGTATAAATTATACTTAGATGAGCTTTGATATGGGAATGATTTTGTGATGACATTGAAGGAAAGATATCTGGGATTATCATGAACATACATTGTACATAATCCTTTTCATACATGTGCATTATTGAACAATTATAATTATGCAAAGTTGTAACGTGTGTGAAATATGTATTGCATAAATGA
>JAOTIZ010000002.1:30169216-30183260 GCA_027123425.1 Erythroxylum panamense | reverse complement strand
TATTTTATTATCATATTAATTATTAATAAAATAAAAAGCATATCTTAATTAATTAATAAAAATGGGAAGGATTAAAAATCAATTTTGTAAGGCGAAGATAAATTAGTTTTCCTTATAATTTTTTTAGTTATATCCTCATAAGTCATGTCCTTATAAATCATTTTATACATAAACAGCTAATATTAAACAGCTAATTTTACCAAACATCTCTAACAAACAGCTAATGTAATCCGCTGGTCAAATCAGCTAATAGAATCAGCTATCAGCTAACAGCTAATGCAATCAGCTATTTGCCAAACAGGGCCTTTATGACTTGTGATATCCGACAATCGAGTTACCCCGCACCATGCAAGAATGTACGTGCAATGCTCATAGACTCAAATAAGTAGCTACCAACATCATTAATAATACAAAATGCCTGCAAACACACTAAAATATAGGGTTAAATTCTTAACTGTTAAGTGCAATTTATAATTGAAATACAGTGCATATAATTACACTATGCAAAGTTTCAAAAATAAAAATATACATTTGACTGTATATGACCCATATTAAATCAAATACAACCAACGGATAGTGTGTAGTGTACCTACAAATGAAGATGAAAAAGACACCAAGAGAAAGAATACCAAGGTACTTGCTTTAGATTATATTGAAAAGTATTTAAGTTGTTAGTATTTGCTTCAGAATAGATTTTGTACAATTGTTGATATTTGTACTATTTGAAGTCTTAAGGCGTTAGAATTATTGGGGAAGTTTACCCCTTACCCAGAACTTAAAATAAGTAATCAGTAATCAATGAATGCTCATAGTTTGATATGACCTGAATAGATCTTCTTTATTATTAAATGGTTAACAGAAAGTCAAAGTTAAAAGCATTCAGCCAAGGAAAGCTCTTATGCCATGGAAAGATCAAAAACCCCAAATAACTACAAGGCAAACCAATTGGCTCAGAACTTGAAAAGGCTACATTAGATGATAGTAGGAAAACCTTGTTAAAAACAAAAAAAAAAACGCTTGACTCATTCAGAGGCAAAATTTTGTTTAGATACTCATCAAGTCAAATGACAATCTGTTATTTCATCTAAATTTAGCAGACAAAATCTTACAAAGAGAGTAGAATCTCACCATATGCTATTGAGACAAACCAGCTTCAATGTCATCCCACAAACTAACATTCTTTTTAAACTTCTCTTTCATCTGTCCAACAATCTCTTTCGCCTCATCCACCTTCCCGGAGCTTGCAAGCCCGCTCACCAGAGACTTCATGGTTGTTACATTAGGCACCCACCCTTTTCCTATACTCTGCTGCACAATCTTCAATGCAGCCTCATAATCACCATCTCGACACAAGTAATGAGCCAAAGTAAAATAACAATCACTATCAGGCACATACCCATTGTTCACCATCACCCTAAACAGCCTCTTGGCTTCCTCCAACTCCCCTTGGCTGCAAAACCCATGAATCAAATTCGAATAAGTATTTGAATTCGGCTTTATTCCCTTATTCACCATTCCATAAAACAATGCTCTCGCCTCACTCGATCTCTTCAACTTACACAAACTCTTAATTCTAATATTATAGATACTAACACCATGACTAATTCCATACTTCTCCTTCATCAAGTTCAAAATTTTCCCCACGTCTTCAAGCTTATCCTCACTATAGAACCCAGCAAGCAAATGCCCAAAACTAGTCTTGTTCGGCTCCACACCTTTTCGATCCATCTCAGCCAACACAGAGTACACTGAACTCGAGCTACCCGATTCGCAGAACGCCTTGATAACTGTATTGTAAGTTTCCAAATTCGGAGAAATGTTATACCTTCTAGGAAATTCAATGAAAATCCTCTTCACCTCACCATAATTCTTGGCCAAAACGCACGCGAAAAGCAGAGCATTCAACGCCTTCACCGAACCCGACCCAGGAAGATCGTCGTGAAATTCCTGGAAAGTTCGGACAGCGTGATCGAGCATGTTGGCCTGGCCGTAGAGGACGATGGCGTGGGAGGCGAAGTGCTCGGTCTGGAGGTCGGAGCGGGAGCGGCGAAGGTCGTCGAGGAAGGCCTGGATATAGGAGAAGTTGTTTGATTTGGAGAGCTTGGAGATTGCTATGGAGAAGGCGATGCGGTCGAGGTGGGTTTCAGGGGTCAATGCTGCGGCACGGCAGATCTCGACGATCTTTTCGGGGTTCGATTCGGATTTGAGGAGAGACAGGGCGGCTCGGGTTTTGTCTTTGGCGGAAAGCGGGGATTTTGAGTCCAGTGACAGAAGCGTCGAGAAACTGCGTCTGCGGAGGCGGGAAAACAGGGCCAGGGCCATTGTTGAGTGAGTGATATTTGGGTTTAGGGTTTTTTTTAAGGAATGGAAGAGTGTAGGGAAGAGGGAGAATGTGGGAGGAGGGGCTCGGACTGTGAATTAAAGGGAGCCAGTTCAGTTCCATTATTTTTCTACTGGTTTTTTATTTTTATTTTCTGTTTTTTATTAAAAAAAATATTTAATTAAAAATTGTAATAAATATAAATATAAAATTTTGTTTGGCTGTGATTTATATTCAAAATCTAAAAATAAAAATATTCCTTTTGTTTTTATTTTTTGATTATACTACTAAATGTTAATATGAAATTTTAATTAAATTATTTTAATATATCAAATTGTATGGCTAAATTTAATAATTTTCATTATATTTATGAGTATTTTTATAATTAAAAAATTACACATCAATTATAAATAATAAAATTCTACGAACTATAAATATTATGTTAAGTTGCTTTAATCAGTAACTGATGTTTATCGTAATATAATGCTTTCAAACATAAGAGTGGTATCATTTTTAAAAGAAAACATAAATTACTTAGAACTAATATAATCATTTCATATTTATTTAACGATTTCATTCCACTTTCGCAAAGTTGTGTTGGAGTATATTATATTCTACTTAAAAATTTGTATCTTCATTTTTACTTTCTCTAATTTGTTCTTCATTTGAACACAACTGTCAAATAATTAATTGCTTTGTCCATGCATTCTAAAGTAATTGTGTATACCACAATAAATAATAACGACATATTTTTTCGTCATATTTTGACTTGACATATTTGAAATTATATGAAATCTTATTTTTAGAACACCGAAAATTTCTTTCAATAACATTTCTTAATAAAGAATGCATGTTGTTAAACAATTCTTATGGACTTTGAGGTTTTCCCTTCCTCTATAATCTCACAAATGATATCTCTCATCTAGATATGGTGAAAGAAATCCAGACATATTAATATAACCTAAATCACCTAATATATAAAAGAAAATGCAATATTAATAAGAAGTTACTAAAAATAATCGTAATACTATGATTATTTAAAATAATGTTAAACTTTGTAAAGGTATAAGAAATTGGTTCACTAGATTTGCTACTATTTCTAAAAAAACTTAGAATCATTTGTAGTACTTTTCTATCCAGCTATCACATATGTGAAATATATGTCAAATGATCAACAACAAATAATATTTTGGGTTGGATTAATTTTTTACCCCTGTATGGTATTTGTTTATTGATAGGAACATGTGTATCATATATTGCTCCTATACAATCTTTTTTAAAAAATACTACTAGAAAAATTATTAATCATTAGGTGATAGCGCATCGTAAAGCTATTCAAAATAAACTATACCATTATTATAATAGTGATGAATCTAGGTCGATCTCATAGAAAGTATATGTAAAGTTATTGAAATGAAATTAATTGGTATTTAGATTTAGGGGGATTTTGGTTTATCAAACAAGAAAATAAAATAAAACTAAACTAATAAAAATAAATTAAAGAAAACGTGTAAAAATGATAAATGCGTTAAGGACCCGGTTCTTTGGTTCAATCTTGGCCTACACCCTCATTAAACATATTTCATTAATTTGTTATTCTTAAACATCTCTTAGTAACTATTAATCGTGGGTTAATAATTAACCTGGTTTTTTCCTTAGGCATTGAAAGATATGATCATTAATTAAACCTAACCATAAAATAACCTAGGATACTATCTCTAGATTCAAATGGGTAGTAACATATAAATTAGGAAAACCGATTAATCAAGGTAACAACCACATACGATGCATCATTTAACCTAAGTTATATCATCCCTAATGATTTGAATCATTAGTAGCTACAAATGAATTTCAAATATAACATTTACGGATTATATTGAAATTCTGGCAATGGGTTTGTAATAAAATAATCCAATGACCACATTCAAATCATCTTTTCACAATACCCAATGAGTTCGTACACAAATAATCAAACTATAACGATAACATAATCATTCATACACAAAACCCAAATCCATATGCATAGGATAACACAATCAATTTCTAAAAAGAGAAAGAAAAACAAACTCAAAGAGAAATATGCTTAATTGGGTTCGTCGACATCGATGTCACCTTCGAACTGACGTCGGGAAGTACCCCTTTATAGGTCTCCAAAAGAATAGAGATGTCTCAGGAAGAACCTCTTGTTATATCTTAAAACCTTATGTTCTTTTTTCCTAAAACCCATGACTCTATTATTTTGTTCCTTAAAACTAAAAATATCATACAAAACTCTCTCTTACTTCTTCTACGTCTGCGTTTTATTTGGCTATGCATCGTCGTTTACTCCTTCTTAGCTTAGTTGTGTACTACCTTTTTGTTGTTCTCCTCACTTGGCTTATGCGTTATTGATAAGTGTGAATTACATAGTATTTTAGGGTTTAGTTTGATATGTATTTAATTGTTAATTCAATTGTTTAGTATGTGTTTATGTTATAATTGTATTAGTTTGTTAATTATTTATGTTTCAAGTGTTTTATGGGTTAGTACAAGTCTTTAAGCTTAATTATTATATTTTTGAGGTACCTTGTTGTGTTTGTTAGTATTTCAGGGTTAACTTCGAACAACGAAAAAGATTTGAAGACACTAAGGCCAAAACAATTTGAAATTTGTGTTTTTAGGTGAAGGGGAAACATATTCGACCATTCTTGCAACTACACTCTGAGTGCGATGAAAAGATTAACAAAGGCCATAGGATGGAGTTTGAGTGATAATAAAGGGATTAGTCCCTCTATATGCATGTATAGGATTATCCTAGAAGAGGGGGCTAAACCAGTGAGAGAGACCCAAAGAAGACTCAATCCTAATATATGGGAGTAGTTAAGAAGGAAGTTTTGAAATTGCTTGATGAGGGAATGATTTATCCAATTGTGAATAGTGAATGGGTGAGATCAGTGCATGTAGTTCTAAAAAAATCTGGTGTTCCTATTGTTCGAAATGATAAGAATGAGTTAGTACCTACTAAGACCACCACTAGATGGAGAATGTGTATTGATTATAGCAAGCAGAATGCAATAATTAAAAAGGACCATTTTCTCTCCCTTTTATTGATCAAATGTTGGATACTTTCTAGACATGAGTTTTATTATTTTCTTAATGGTCTTTCAGGTTATTACCAGATACCAATTGCTCCCGAGGACTAAACAAAGATGACATTCACTTGTTCATTTGGAACATTCACCTTTAGGAGGATGCCATTCAGGCTGTATAATGTGCCTGCAACATTTCAAAGGTGCATATTTTCCATTTTCTCAAACATGATCAAGCACTTTATCAAGGTATTTATGGATGATTTCTCAATCTTTTGTGCCTCTTTTGATGATTGCCTAAATATGCTGACTCATGTGCTTGAAAGATGTATTGATTGCAACCTGACTTTAAGTTAGGAAAAGAGTCATTTTATGGTGAAACAAGTAACAATCCTAGGTCATGTTGTATCAAAAAGGGGAATCGAGGTTAATAAGGCTAAAACTAAAGTTATAGAGAAGCTTCCACCACCCACTACTATCAAGGGTATTAGAAATTTTCTAAGACATGCTGGATATTATAGGAGGTTTATCAAAGATGTCCATTTTGATTTTAATGAGCAATACCTTTAATGTTCTTGAAGAAAAAATTGATCTCTGAACCAATTATTGTGGCTCCTGATTGGTCGTTACCTTTTGAAATTATATGTGATGCTTCTGATTTTGCTGTGGGAGTAGTTTTGGGTCAAAAAATTGAGAAATCTTTACGTGTGATTTATTATGCTAGCTTAACTTTGAGTGGTGCACAACTAAATTACACAACCATTGAGAAAGAATTGTTGACTATGATTGTTGCATTAGAAAATTTTAATCCTCATTTAGTAGGGCCAAAGATGATAATCAATTCTGATCATGCAACTCTTAAATATCTTTTGACAAAAACGTAAGCAAAAACCACGGTTAATTAGATAGATTTTGTTGTTATAAGAATTTGATGTGGAAATAAAAGATAAAAGGAGTGATAATGTTGTCACAGATCATTTATCTAAAATAGCTCCTAACTTAGAAACTCTTAAACAAGAAAAGAATTATGCAATTGATGAGAACTTTCCTAATGAGCAGTTATTTGTTGCGAGAAAAGTGCCTTAGTATGCTAACTATGTGAATTATCTTGCATGTGGCATTTTGAGACCTAATATGACTTCACATGAAAGGAAAAGATTCCTTCATTTAAGCAAGCACTACTTTTGGGATGATCTATACCTTGACTAGATCTGTAAGGATGAAATCATTTGGAGGTGCATTCTAGAGGATGAGCAGGTAAGTGTCTTGACCTTTTGTCATGAACTCCACTGTGGAGGCTATTTTGAAGGGAGGAAAACTGCTTCTAAAATTCTTCAAAGTGGATTCTATTGGCCCACCTTGTTTAAGGATGCTCATTTCTTCTTCTTGAAATGTGATAAATGCCAACGAATTGGAAATATAAGTAGAAGAAATGAAATACCCTAAACTAACTAATTGACTGTTGAATTATTCGATGTTTGGGGTATTAATTTTATAGGTTTGTTTCCTAAATCTTGTGGATTTGAATATACACTTCTTATTGTTGATTACTTGTTTAACTGGGTAGAAGCAATACCCAACTGAGCTAATGATGCTATCGTTGTTGTTAAATTTGTGAAGGAAAATATTTTTAGTAGGTTTGGGATTCCGTGCGCAATCATAAGTGATGGAGGAAGTCATTTTTGCAATAGGCTTTTTTAGAAGCACAAGAAGAAATATCCCATAACTCATAAGGTGGTGACTCCATACCATCCATAAACTTCTGGACAAGTGGAAATAAGTAACAAACAGATTAAGGGTATTTTGGAAGGAGCAATTGAAAAGAAAACCGTAAAATCTATTAGTTTGAGTGATCCACTTCAAGAATGACTGTTTGAGTTGTCTAGCTAAAAGATAGTAAAGAAACGCTAAATGGGAGGCAACCCATATCATTATGTTTTGTCTTACAATTTAATTGTTTGTTATTTCTTTCAGTAAAACTTGACTTAATCTATTTGCTTTGTGTGCACAAGCCTTCTTTTCAATCTTTTCAATTTATCTTCCTCACAGCTGTCTCCACTCTTCAATTTCGGATGACAATAACTCTTCAATTTCAGATGCCATGCTTATTGTCATGTTTCACATCGCATCGATGCAGCTACCACCACACTTTTGTATCGTATTCCTTTCCCTATTCTTTTTATTGTATGTACTGCATCCATTTTAATTTTTTTTAGTCTTTAATGTTAGTCCTTGTTCGTGTTAATTTTTTGGCTTTTTCCCTCAACCCTTCCCTTTTTGTGTCACATTAGGAATAATGTGATGTTTAAGTGTTAGGGGGGGTTGTTAATTGTGTATTGTGTATTTGTTTTTCCATTTATTTTTAAAGATGCATGATCATTAAATGAATTCAATCTGGATTAGAAATGCAAAATATGAGTGAATGAGTATACTTGCATGCTTAGATTGATTAACTTGGAATTCGGTTAAAAGGATTGGCTTGTTGTGATAAATGAATGACATTTTTCATTTGGTAAGAATTTGAGCCTTTTTGAAATATTAAACATCAATTTCAAGTATTTATTGTTGAGAGTGTTTTTTTATGATTAAGGAACTTTAGAACTTGCTTGCAAATACTAGTTGAGATCACATAAGCTTATGCGAACATTGAAATGATGAAGGCAATTAGGATTTATCCTGTTAGCTTAAAAAGCCACCATAATGTCACTCTTAATGAGCCCCCTTGAGCTTAAATGAATATGTTTCTTTCTTTAAACACAGAATATGAGCCTTGACCTTAAATGTTTATTCGCTTCATTACACCTACCATAAGGGCAACTTAAGCATTTAAAAATGTATAATCAAGTTTAGGGAATAAGTGTGGAGGAATCATAGCTTATAGTTGACTTTTAAGGTAGGGATGGGTATGGTTGTAGTAATTTTCTCTCCTTTATATTTTTCTTCCCTTAACTTCCTTGTCTAAATGAAGAAATAAATAATTAAAAAAAAAGAAAAAAGAAAAATGAATGGAAAAGAAAAAATGAATTGAAAAGAAACAAAGGAAAGAGAAGATGATAAAAAAAACGAAAGAAGAGGAGAGACGTAAAAATAGGGAGTGTTAACTTTATTACGTGAGAGGAAAGAATTGAGTATTTTATTTATCATTTTTTTGAAGTACTTTGAATGCTCAATTAGCTTTATGGTTTTAAACTACAATTGTCATTTTTTTCCTACCCTTGGCTTGACCCTATTACAAACAAAATAAAGACCTTCAAATTGATATAAGTGGTGAAGATTGGATTGGTAAGCAAGCTTATGGTAGATACCTTACATGAAATGAACGATGAGTGAATATTTACTACCTTTGAATGCTTGAGAGGATGGAGAATGGAGTGGGTGTCTATCACACTTATTGATGGTTCTTTGAATTGAAGTGCTTGTTGATTTTGGCTAAATATGCAAAGAATTGCTTATTCATGGAGTATTATGAGTTTCAAGTTCTTAGGTTGTGATTGTTGAATTAATCGTTGATATCTTTGACTATTATTTAGGAAAATTGTTGTTTTCAATGTTTGTTCTTTTATAGTATAGTGTTCTTTATTATGCTTGAGGACAAGCGTAGTTTAAGTGTGGGAGAATTTGTTGAGTCTAATTTCTATTACTTTTAATTGCCTTCATATCTTAATTTTGGTTACAAATCCTTGTGTTTTGATCCAAATGTGAGATTAATTGAGTGAAAATGGTATGAATATTACATGAATGTTAATTGGGATATTTTGTGAATTTTGCATTAAAACTCCAAAGTCACATAATTTTTGCATTAAATGTTATGCACGTTGGTGACTTGGTAAGTCACCACTGTGCAAGGTGGTGATTTTATGTCACTACCGTGCATGGTTAGTTTGGTAAGTCACCACTGTGCAAAATGGTGCATTAAAATACCTTGTCACACTTGTGACTCCCTATCCACGGGAGTGACAAGGGAGTCACACTTGTGCATGTGTTAGTTTGTTAATTATTTATGTTTCAAGTGTTTTATAGGTTAGTACAAGTCTTTGAGCTTAATTATTATTTTCTGAGGTACCTTGATGTGTTTGTTAGTATTTTAGGGTCAACATCAAAGAACGAAGAAGTTTTGAAGACACTAGGGCCAAAATAACGACCTAAGATCTTGACAAAAGCGTTGGAGTTGGCCCATATGCCACGATCGTGACAGAAGCCCAAGATATGGTCAACGATCGTGACCTACATGCCACAATCGTGATAGAAGGCTCATATGTGACCCACGATCATGGCTAGTGTTGGGCAGATGTGCAGACACTCAAAAACGTCAAGTTTTTAAAGATTTTTTTAGATCTTTTGGACCCGAAAAAAACCCTTGGGTTGCTTGGAGCACAAAAGGTATTTAAAGAATAAGAAAAAGAGGAAGGGGAGCTTTTGGCATCATCCACTTTTAGGGAAACCCTAGAGAGAATTATCGAGAGCTAGAGAAAGAGGATAAGGAAGAGAGAAGAGGAGAAGAAATTGACTTGACATACTTCCTATATCAGGATTTTCTCGAGATTGCTACATTTCATTATCCGTTCAATTTCATATTTCCTGCTATTTTCAGTTTTATTATTATATAGAATTGGAATAAGTGTTAATGATAGGATTTTTAGTTGTTGATGTTGCTTCTAAACTCACCTTCAGGGTTTTATCTTTGATTTATGAAATATGATTGTTTATGCATTATTTATATTTATTGTGATTTAATTCTAGATGTGCATAATTCGATAACTGAGAGGGTGAGTAAAGTGAAAAATAATTAAATTGAGCTAATGAGAGTTAGGTGATTTAATAGAATAAGAATTAAATCAAATCAGTAAATTGTGCAAAGAGAGATCTTATATAGGTTTCCAATAGTTTATTAGACAACTTCAAATCTAATTAGGGTTTTGGATAGGTTGTTAATTGAGAAATTGCAACTTCTATAATCTTATTAAGGTTTATACATTAGGGTTTATGGTTATAACTCAAGAAAGAGTAATCAACTCTAGGACCGTCTAGAACCAATAATCTAGTAATTCCTAATCAATTAGGTTGGTGTTAAAGATATGTAAAATTCCCTTTCTCTCAATTGGTGATTCTCTTGGGTTAATTCTTGGGTGTGTGTTGCACTTACTGAATTAGTAATATTTTCGTGATTGTGATTTGATTGATTGAATTGACTTCTTATTTTAGGTTCATTACATTTTGAATTTCTGCTAATTGTTTTGGCCTTAGGTTTTAGGATTAGATTATCCCTTATTGTGGGATTGACACCTTAGTACTACGCAACGAACTGTGTGCTTATAGATTATCGAAGGCATTTATTAAAACTTACACACAGCGAAACAACCTGATCAGTTGTCTTTTTCCAGTTGCTAGCATGTTGGTCCTTCTGCTACCGTTTTAGTCAAACATTTCTTAGTTGTGCTATGTTGCTTCATCTGTTGCTGCCATTTCCTTCATGCGTCTACTATCATTTTGATATTCTTCTTTATCCACCTCCTTTAGCCATCCATTAGCCTTTGCTTTATACATTAAATTCACATTCAGCCATGCAAAAACATGCACCATGAGTGTTGATTTCCAGAAACCATCTTCCATGGGTTTTATGCTTTATCACATTCTTTTATACTTTTTCTTGTCTTTTCTTGCTCTAATCTTCTTCTTCTTGCTCCAAGAATACAATTTGGATGTTCGAAAAATAGCCCAAATATTATGCTTTCGACTCATTTTAACTTCTTTGCTTTCAAATTATGCCTAAAATTACATATAAGTCAAAGTAAGTATCTTAAACAATTTCATGTCATTAATCGCTAAGTGTTTTGAAATAATTAGACAATCAATTAAGCACATGTCAATTTTTCCCACGCTTAGCTTTTGGCCATCCTCGAGCAAAATATCAAATTTAAGCTTATAGACCCAAAAACATTTACTCAATTCCTATATTTCCTAAAAATATGTAATCATAAACAAAGATGAATGACTTTCAAAAATCATAGCAAGAACTTAACATTCCAAGCTTTTGCTCATAATCAATCAACTTTCAATACCTTTAAAAACTGAGCAATCTAATGGTAGACTTAAAAAATATGTTTAACTAAAATACATCTATAAGTACACTCAACACCATTCATGATCATGTCATTCCAAAACTTTGTATATCATATCATTTTATTTCTCCACCACTGAAATTCACATGCCAAATCATGAATCAAAGGACTTTTCAAGGTTGTAATGTGGGCAGAAGACAAGTAAGATGTATTTGGGTAAAGTAGGATAAAAGCCATCAAACTAGTGAAACAAAAGTAAACTTAATAAGGTATCAAGTGCACAAGTTAACATTCGTATAAAATTGGGTACCGTCAGCTATTACGAATGCAACAATTATATTTCACAACTCAATTCAACTCTCTCACACACAAACCACATGAAGTATAATAAATAAAAAGGGATAACTCATAGAGATTGATGATAACACTACATTAAAACTATAATGAGTGAACCCTCCAAGACAACATCTACCTCATATTCAATATACTAAAGTAACCCATTCAATACAACTTTAGGAGGAAAGATTAATCATAAACTACTTTTCAACATAAATACACTTCCACTTTGCTACATTTATATAAACTTTTTTCTTTCTTTCTTTCTTTTTCTTTTCTTTTTGTTTTTGTTTTTCTTTCTTTTCTTCTCTTATGAAAATTAAAAGGAACTACATCATCATGAGAATTTCAATGATAAGACATAAAATAGTATCCTAACATTATAACCAACCCACATATATTTACACCACCCCACACTTATACTTTTGTATATCTACAAACTCAACAATCAACAACTTTTCCACTAACTTTAAGTCTTGGGAAGGACATTTGGTTAGGGTTAAAGCAGGTAATGTGGTTAATACACAAAGAAAAGAAAAATAAAGCTCAAAGGGGCTTATTAAAAAGAAAATCGTATAATCGGTAGGCTAGTTGGCTAATGTAGTTCAGAAAAGCAAAGAATGCCTAATCATTTTCATGTTAATGCATGTGATAAAAATGAGGTCTCGCATATAAAATCAAGGTAAAGTGATGATGTACATGTCATAAAGGTCACATATTATAAAAAGCAATGAGACTAATATGGATGTGTCAGTCTATTAAGGCTCAAAATCTCATTGACTTTATCTACCATTAGTCACAACTCTTCTAAAGATAATGCACATTGATCAATTACAAGAGTAAAAGTACATGCTAAATTTTCCAGGAAATTCTCTGGTCAATTTATGCTCTACTCATGGCTATATAGTCCTAGAATCAATAGAAAAAGAGCAAATGTTTGTTTGTTTGTTTTATTCTTCCTCTCATTTTGATTGAAAACTTAAAACAAGCAAGCAACAAACCAACATAGAAACACACATAGATATCTAACTAGTGTGAAAAAGTAAAGCAAAAGAAAGTTACTTCCCTTGAGTTGTGTAATAGCTCGGGTTCCGAAACTTCCTTAGGATTAGAATCTTAGGCTATTGAGTCATATCATTTAAAAATTTATGAAGTGCATTTCATTCACATGCATAATGTTCGCAAAAACACATAAATCATGATTTAGTAAACATTGCCAAGATTGCATGTGCCCTCAATTGCCATATTCCAGGGTATGAAAGGTTTAAAATGATCATGATGTGAATTGTGTATTGCATATATCTTGAATTTTAGTTTGGTGGATTATAATTAGTAAATTTGGAATTAATTGTTACAATTGGAAAATTGATGAATTAAAATGTGCATTTAGTTTAGGAAAAATTTCAAATTGACAAAAGAAAATTTAGGATGACTAAACATATGAAATAAGTTACACATGACAGTAGAATTGAGTGACGTTTGGCATAGGAAATTAAGTAACAAATGGCAGCAGTGATTGAGTGCTCCTGTCACCACCAAAACACTATACCCTCACATCTGTGTGTTTTACTTAAGTTTCCAATTGCCACACCAAAAATCTATGCTTTCACCCTTCATAAGATAGTTATAGAACTAGGACATTTTTGTTTTTGGTATTGTCTTTTATCTTTGCTGAAAACCCATCCAATTCCCACATTGTATTTGAGATGATGTTGGACCCCAAACCTGTTTTCTTGATACTATTAAGTATGAATTAAGTTGATAGTATGATTTATGGTATAATTTGATTTTTTTTAAAGTGTTAGTAGAAAATCAAGGTTGAATTGAGGTTAGCATGAATTAAGTGGAATAATGTTGTAAAAGAATAAAAATGTATAAGGGGTAAAATGGTCAAGACACTTAAGGGTAAGAGGTTTTAGGCTTGCATGGAGGGGCATTTTAGTCCTTGCCCATTTGTGTAGGTTTTAGAGATTAAAGGAAGAAAAGAAAAGAAGAAAGGAAAAAGAAGAAAAATAGAAAGAAGGGAGAAGAGAAGAAGATAGCCGTAGGAAGGAGGAAGAAGAAGAGAAAAGGGGGAGCTAGTTTCGGACGATTCCGACAGTTTAGAAGCAACCTTCAGGTATGTTACTCTCATCTATCTTTGTTTATGGAAGATTAAACCTTGGTTTTGCTTGGATTGAAGTAAAATCGTTGGTTTAGGGTTTATGGTGAAAATTGGTAGATTTGCTTAGATTGTTATGTTTGTTGATGTTTTTGTGTTA